>MU001508.1:558114-958400 GCA_010093485.1 Karstenula rhodostoma CBS 690.94 | reverse complement strand
ACTACTACTCTATAGTAGTTATAGTTTACTTTCTCCTCTATATACTATCTTATTATTAATAAGAAGTCTATAGTTAGTCTTAATATACTAGCTTAAATTAGTACCTAACTTAATAAGATTTATTCTTAATTTATATACCTCCCTTTTACTAGCCTAAATATTATTATATCTAGAGACTTTTACTAATTATTACCTATTACCTAGTAACCTTTATATAATCTATTACTAAGTAAAGGACCTATTAATATCTATATAAAGTAGCTCTACTAGTAATTTTTAAAAACTATTATTTTTAATACTATTTAATACTAATAAGGAGATAGTAAGGCTAACTTTTAAAATACTCTCTTATAACTTTAAGTTAATAAAAGTACTTAGTAAGACTAGTTATTATTCTAAACTTATTATAGGGCTATTCTTTTAAATTTAGAGATAGATACTTTCTATAATTCTATATACCTCTATACTAAATACTATAAGGTTAATATAATTAATTATAATTATTTTTAAAACTAATACTAGCTAGTATTAGCTTACTATATTAAATATAATAACCCTATATATATAATAATACTATTAATAAAAGCTAGTAATCTAGAGAGTAAACTTCTTCTTTTTATTAGTATTAAGATTATACTTCTAGCTAATACTTAGACTAAGTATAGTCTTATTAATAGAGCTATTAATAAGATTAATAATATTATATAGTATCTAGCTACTATAGACTATATAAAGGAACCCTCTTTAGCTATTCTTACTACTTTTAATTAGTATATAGGGCCTAGTCTATATACTATAGAGGTAGGTAAGTTAACTATACCTATTTTCCTTATATCTTATAAGTTTTTTTATAACTAAGTAATTATTATATAGGTCTAGTTTCCTCTCTACTTAGTATAGGCTATTATAGTATATAAGTCCTAAGGTCTTAGTCTTACTTTAGCTAGAATACTTATATTTAAGGAAAAGGATTTTATTATTAATTTACTATATATTACCCTATTATATATATAGAGTATTAAAGACTTTATATTTAAAACTTTTTTTCTTTTCTAGTATCTAAGGTCTAAAGATAGGAAATATATAAAAGTAAAAAAGAAGAATAAATAATAGAGGTTAAATTAGTTACTTTTATACTTAGGGACTATTTTCTAGTTATTATAAGGCCTAATACCTTTTAGTATATTTAATATTATACTTTTTACTAATTTATTACCTAGTTTTTATTTTTAGTACTATAAAGTATATCTATAATTTAATCTATATTATTAGGTAGATTCTCCTTATTACTAAATACTATATCTAGAATATAAATAGTCTTTTTACTAGTAAATTTACTTACTCTAAATATATAGTCCCTAACTTATTAGTAATATCTAATACTATAGCTAATACTTTATTTATAAAGTAAAGTATAGTATATACTTTTTATATAGACTAGAAAATAATAGAGTAATACCCTCTTTATATATATTCTAGTATACTATATAGACTATAGATTAATAAAAAAAGTTAGTAAATTAGGCTATATAGAATAGACTAATAAGTACTCTTTTCTACTTAGACTATAGAATTATAAATAATAAGTAAGTAATTCTTAAAGTTTTATATATAGAGAGATATTATATAGTTAATAAGGTTACCTTATATAGTATATAATATTATATTAAATTAATTAAGAATATTATAGTTTAAATAGAAATTTACTTTTATACTCTTTTAAGCTAATATCCTCTTTACTAGAATTAGATCCTAAACTTATATATCTAATCTAGCTAGTATCTACTTAATTTATACTTAGTAAATATTAGTAAGGTATTAGTCTTAGAATATTTATATATTTATAAATAGGAGATCTTTATCCTATAGATTATTAAGAAAGGTCTTAAGACCCTAATAAAGATAGTTCTACTTCTAGTATAGAGTTTTAAAGTATTTAATAGTCTTATCCCTTATAATAATCTAAGTATTAAGTATAGCTATATTCTTAATACTAATTTTAGTATTAAAAACTTCTTACCTAAAGGCCTTTTAGTCTACTTTAACTTTTTCTTTTTTATTTCTCTTAAGAATAGTAGATAGGTTAAGTAATTACTAGTCTAAAGTCTTTAATAATAAGACTTTAGTATTAGTTAAAGTATTAGATAGTTAGGTAGATATTAGTATTATTAGAGTTAGAGTAGGAAAACTAGAAATATTAAAATACTAAGCTTATTTCTCTATAAACTACTTAGCCTTAATTTTACTAATATTTTAGTTAGTATAGACTACTACCTTATAGCGCTAAATAGTTTTAATATTAAAACTATTAAATATATTAGTACTTAATACTACCTAATACTTCTTTAATTTACTATATTATATTATATATATTATTTAACTAGATATATAACTACTTTAGTATATTAGGCTAGTTTTTTATTAATAATTAATTAATAATTAACTATATAGCTAGTAGGAAAGTATTCTTCTAGAACTTAAAATAATATATATTATCTACTATTTTATCACGCTCTATAGTAAACTTTTTACTAGTTTTTTTTATTTAAATAGTTATATTTTTCTTTATACTCTTATTTAAAGAGTACTCTCTAGCGCCTTTATACTATTTAATATTAAGTAGGTCTACTATAGTAGAGGTATTAGATAAGTATTAGGTATAAGGTAATAGATAGGTATTAGGTATAAAATAAGTAATTATATAGTCCTATAATATAGAGTATAAAAGAAAGGTAGTAAAAGTAAATAAAAGAAGTTATTAATAAATATTATAAGTAGACTTTATATAATTAAACCCTACTATTATATACCTATCTATTAAATACTTATACTATAAATACTAAGGTACCTTTACTTACTTAAGTAAAAGTAAATATACCTTACCTAAAAGTAGGAATATTCTATTACTTTTTTTACTATATAAACTAATATTACCTAATACCCTATATATACTTAAGATAACTTAAATATATTAAGTTTTTATAAAGTTAGAATATATTTACTTTTTATTTTTACTATAAATACTAAGGTACCTTTATAACTTACTTACTAAAGTAAAAGTAAATATATCTTATCTAAAAGTAAAAATATTCTATTACTTTTTTTACTATATAGACTAATACTATTTAATACCCTATATATACTTATAATAGCTTAAATAGGTTAAGTTTTTATAAATATAGAGCTCTTTTTCTAATTTATTACCTTTTACCTTTATTTTTTTCTAGTTTACTTTTACTTATATTATATATATATACTAAGTAAGTCTATTATATAATCTATATAAGTATTATAATTTCTATTCTTTTACTCTCTCTCTTCTTTACTTTAATACTATAAACTATTAACCCTCTTTAATTAATCTTACTTATAAATAATTTCTATAAGTTTACTAGTATAGTACTATATAAAAAGATTAAGCCTTTATACCCTATTAGTAGTAAAAGTAAAGATAAGGCTAAGGCTTAAAATAAATTAAATATTAGTTCTAAGTATTAGCCCTATATTTATATATTATAGCTAGTCTATCTAGTTATCTAATAGCTACTAAGACCCCTTATAAGACTACTACTTTTAGTTTACCTATTAAGGCTTAGTAATCTACTCTAATTACTAGTAGTATTAAAAAGCCTTATTATTATAAACTTAATAATAAGTATAGTACTAGTATTAGACTAGTATTAGGCTAATATTCTCTAGCTATAGCTCTTTATAAAATCTACTAATTCTAAAAAAATACTAACCTACTTATCTCTAAGCTACTATTCTAGCGCCTAGTAAAAAAGGTAATTATTAATTATAGTATTTTCTACTTTACCTACTATACTCTCCCTAAGACTATTAATAAAGACCTAGTCTATAGTCTTTACTTTTAATCTAATATTATTATAACTTTTTAAAAAGTCTTTAAAACCTTTCTAGTTTATTTCTTTAAGTATAAGTACTAGTTCTAGTATTAAGCTCTATTATATTTATTAACTAAATTTAGATATACTACTAATTTATATCTATACTAAGTATATTACTATTATAAAGCGCGATATCTAGTATATTTACTAACTTACTAAAGTAATTAGTCCTTACTAGAATATACTATTTTAGTTTACCTAATACTAGGCTTATATATAAGTATTAGGCTAGGTATTAGAATTAATATCTCTATTTACTAATTATACTTTAGGGTACTTATATATAAAGAATAAAGTTTATAGTAGTAATAAATTTTTATTAATTAGATTTTTAAGAAAAATACTACTCTCTAGGGTTTAGTAGATAATTTAGTACTACCTTAATAGTAGTATAATATTAGGTAAAATACCTTTTTAGTATAGTTAAGTAGTTCTAGTCTATTTAGCCTTACTAACTATACTCTCTTAAATTTTTTTTTTTTCTATACTATAATTCTTATATAGTTACTATATACTTCCTCTTTTATTTTTATAGGTAATAAGGGTTTATTATAAATATACTAATTTAGTTTATATAAATTAGTAATATATTTTATAGTAAAGGTTTAGTACTTTATAGAAATATTTATTAGGGGTATTTACTTTTAGGATATATTAGCCTATAGTAGAATAGCCTATACTTTACTAACTATCTATTTTTAAAATAACTAGTTTAGTATTATATTTAATAGTAGGTACTAGCTTAATAGGGGAAGCGCTAAACTAGTAGAATAACTTAAAGTTATTATTACTATTTAAGTTACTAATTATTATCTATATTAGTTAATTCTTAGCCTTAGTAGTCTTTTTTAGTTCTATAATCTTAGTTTATAAATAACTATTTTTTTTTTAAGTCTATATCTAGAAGTCTATTATAATATTAATTTTATTATTTAAATTAATATTTTATTAAACTAGTTTTTATTACTAGTTCTATACTTTATATATATAATAGAATAAGATTATAAACTATAGCTTTATAGTAAATAAGACTATATTAGCCTTAATATAGCTTATATATATTAGAAGTAGTAGTAAACTCTAGACTTTAGTAGTTTAAAATCTCTAAATACTTTCTATCTAAAGTAATTAGATTTAGAATAATTATATTAATATTAGTAAAGGTTATATATAGTTTAGATACTTCCTTTAGCTCTTATAGTCTAACTACTTATAAACTAGTTTTAAAGTTATTTTTTTCTTTTTTATAATTTCTAGTTCTAGGATTCTAATAGAGGTCTAATTCCTTTTTAACCTTACTAATATTAGCTAGGTATTCTTTAGTACCTTTAGGTAACTAGATATTTAGTTCTAGTAGGAAAAGTTTAATTTAAAAAAATAGGTCTTTTAGCTTATAGGAAGGTTATATACTAAAGGCTTTAACTACTAGTACCTATTCTTATATTAGAATAGGTAAGTAACCTTAAAGTAGTATATATAGTATTTTACCTATAGTTATACTATAATAGGGGTTATTTACTTTTAAAATATTATTAAGGTTTTTTTTACTAAAATTAAAAATTATTATTATTTTAGTAGTATAGCTTATAGAGTAAGTTCTAGTATAGCTCTAAAAGAAAGGTATTAAATTTCTATTAATAGACTATTTAGATACTAGAGATTTTATTTTTATATACTTAGTTATAAGTAGTAGTATAGTAGGTATAGAGCTATTTAGAGATAAAGTAAATAAAAAGAAAGAGCTATCTAAAATAAAAATATTATATAAATTAATATTTATTATAAGAGTAAAAGGTAAGTTTAGATAAATAAGGTATAAATAATAAGTAAGTAATTAGTTCTATTTTAAACCTATTTATTAAAGATATATATATTATTTTTAGTATATCTATAGTAGATATATATTTCTATCTAAAAGGGATTTAATTTTTATAGTAGTTAATTCTACTAAAAGTATCTAATATTAGTAAGTTTTTAAGGGAGTTTAAAAAATCTAAGAGGATATTCTAGCGCCTTAATAACTAGCCTTTAATAAGGACTTTAAAGGATATTCTAGTATCTTAATAGCTAGTCTTTAATAAGAATTTTAGAGGATATTCTAATACCTTAATAGCTAGTCTTTTAATAAAAACTTTAGAGAATATTCTAGTATCTTAATAGCTAGTCTTTAATAAGGACTTTAGAGGATATTCTAGTACCTTAATAGCTAACCTAAAAAAAATTTAGGATTTTAGTAGATCTTTCTATACCTAAAGAGCTAAAGGTAGATATTATAGTTACTAATCTCTAGTTAAAAGAAGAGGTTTTAAATTTAATATAAGGCTAGGATATAGCTAAATAGAGTAAATACTTTTAAAATTAGATAAATAAAAGAAACTATATAAATTAAAACTAAATTTAAAATACTAAGATAGAGAAGGTTTTAGAGAGGGATTTTCTATATACTAGATATTTAAAATCTATTAACTAATCTATATATAGGCTACTAGATAAGGTCTAAACTTAAAGATAGGTAAATATCCTATAAAGGGATTTAATTTTAGATTAAATTAATCCTTATAGTTAATATAATATTTATAGATATTATTAATCTATAATTAGGCTACCTCTAAATAGCTAATATAGTATTTATAAATAATATATAATAATATTAATATATATATAAAAGAGTTTTTATAAGTAGTAATTATTTATAATTTAATATATACTAATATCTCTACTTATATACTATATACTATATAAAAACTAGTAAAGATTAACTTAAAATAAGTAATATTATAGGTAAATAATTTCTTAAAATTTAATAAAAATTAATTTTATATATAGACTACTTTTATATTTATATATATATATATATTATAGAGATTTACTATAAGGTAGGGTAACTTAATAAAGTAGAGGGGATAAAAAGGCGCGTTGTGCTTTACTAATATATAAATAAAGGGGGACTAAAAAAGTGGCTAAGGCGCACCCAGTGTCTATATATAAGCTAACTAAAAAGGGTATATATATATATATTTATTATAAAACTTTCTTATATAGTTAGACTTTTATCTAATTAAATTTACTTTATTAAACCTCTAGTAATATTATAGTAGCTTTACTATTAAAAAATACTATATACTTATAATAAATTATATTATAATATAGTTTATTTATATAGTATCTTAGTCTATAGAACCCTTTATATATACTTAACTAGATTTAATTATAGACCTATCTATAATTACTTAGAGGCCTACCTATAATATAGATTTATTATCTAGATAATTTTAGATCTATATTATAGATAGGTCTCTAAGTAATTATAAGTAGGCCTATAACTAAATTAGGCTAAGTTTTATATAGACTAAGGAGCTATATAAAGAAATTATATAATAGTATAAATTACTATAGATATATAATATTTCTTAATAGTAGAGCTACTATATTATTACTAGGGACTTAATATATAGTATTAATAATAGATATAATATATAATACTAGCTAAAATAATACTAATACTAAGAATTTATATATTAATTAATATATATTACTTATAACTTAGTTATTAAAAAAAACCTTTACCCTATAGTAATTTACCTTATAGAGTAGTATTCTAAAATAGCTCCTTAGCCTATATAAAACTTAGCCTAATTTAGTTATAGGCCTGCCCGCGATTACTTAGAGGCCTGCCCGCGACGTCGATCCGGTGATTTTCCTTGATTGAGGTTGCGGGATTTTAGGCATGCGCGTTGGTGGATATTGGGTGACGCGGCTCGAGACGTGCTTCGGCGCTCGGCACGCGATTGTGTGCGATCCAACGTGTCGCCATCGACTCTTTTTGGGTGTCAGGTCTTCAGTATAGGGATAGGATAGTAATGATCTGGAGAGCAGCTTCCATATGCGTAGCTCATAGTGTTTGTGTGTGTATCAATACAAGCGAAGATTGAGTAGCGGGTATACATGGCGTATTCGCACAAATATGCGTTGCAACGCAGTCAGTTGCCAACGTTACCGTCCGCGTCGAAACCCAGTTTGTCCATCGCATTAGGTATGGTATACAACCTGACTCACAACAACCATTCGTACATGTGACTCGGTAATGTAGTGAGGCTTGTTTCGACATTAGCTCTTCAATGTGATCTGCACAGCGAACCATAGTCATCTATTGTACAAGGTCATCGATCAAAATGTCGCGGTGGTCTTTGGTGTGCATCGGTGCGACGCCATCCAAAGTACCAGGCCGCTAGCCAACTGTGGCTTGTTCCGGTTTTCTTCTTTCATACACAACCCTCCAGGCGAGCCTCTAGACGAGAATATGCTCAGCATGATCTGTTCCACCAATGCTACAGAAACAATCGGACCGACTGCGGGGACGATCTGATCGTGAAGTGGTGAATTTAATTCGAAGATGGTTGCCAGTCTCCGATTATGCAGTGCTGGAGTCCATCGGCTGAAGCCGTGACCTGTCGGCTTCCGTGTTTCTTCTTCCTGAGTTGAGATTTCCTGAACATGACAGTTACATGCCTGTCTTTGCTCGATTCCTACTCTTGCTGTTCCAACTCTCCGCTGGTGTCTGTGCTCTGCCGTCTGTTCTTCGCACCCCTGTAGATCCAGCTCTCCGCATCATTGACCACACCTCCTGTCTTCCCCCTTGCCCAAGTCAGACCGTCCTGGAAAACACCGTAACCTAGTCCTGCAAACAATCCCATCCTGATGGTCCGCGCAGCAGTCAGGACCGGGAACTTGTTCCACGCCGACCACAATCCGCCTGTGACCATGCCTGCGACCACACTACTCAAAAAGTCCCTACTCTTCTCCACCCCTGTATCCACCTTCTCGATGTCTAGCTCACTAATGCCTTCCATCTCCCCAAACGTGCGCCCCGCCCTCCACGTCCCCCTGAACACGTCTATGGACTCTTCAACAAGGAAGAAGATAGACGTCCATGCGGCGAGGTATACGCCTGAACGCAGGCCAGCGGTGATGCCGTACTTGAGCTTGTAGTAGTTCTTGGACTTGTGGTAGAGGTACCAGCCAGGCTGGGAGATAGGCAGGCGGTGGGCATTTTCGGCACGGAAGCGGAGGGAGGCAAGCCGCGAGGTGTTCAGATAACCGAGCATCGAGCCGCAAGAGAAGGATGTGAATGTCGCGAGAAGGAGGCGCCGGTCGAAAGGCATGCCGAGGCGATGGGGCGAGTGCGCTGTGGACGGTGGTGGCGATGTGGATGCAGAAGTGTTGGTGCCATTCGGTAGATCTGCGTCTGGATGTGTCGTTGCCATTGTGCGTCCCAAGGTGAGGATATATGATGTGTTGTGACAGCAATTGCGCTTTCGAAATGGTGACCCGCAAGCTCACGGGAAGCCGCATCCGCCAAGAGTTTGCGCGGCAGGGATGCGCGACTTTGGCGCGCCCCCCATCTAGATCTCAATAAGCCCCACCGTTGCCTCTGCGCACATACTCGTGCGGAGCTTCAAGTCCAACTTCGATTAATCTAATACTGTTTCGCGGTTCAGGTACCGACTGCATCCGTCTGTCAAACCTCAAATCCAGAGCTTGGCTCCACCCAAGCGCATCCTGGCCGCAAGATGGCTTTCACTACATCTTCGGCACAAACATGGACGCTCCGCCTCAAGTCTCACAAGACCACTGTCCTCCTACACGTCGACCCGCTGCAAACCTTTACCACGATCAAAGAGCAACTCTACAAAGCACTCGAGGAGACCGGTCTCAGGGATAGCGACTCGGAGCCGATCTCATTGCCACCCTCGCCTTCAGACATTGAGCTCGGCCGCCCTAGCAGTATCAACGATCCGCACAGAGGCTTTCAGTTGGGGGAGTGGGAGTACTCACCGCTGGAGGAAGAGGACGCGGAGGATCTGAAGGGCAAGGGCAAGGCGAAGGCGGGATGCCCGAAGAAGTCGGGTGCCGTCGGTGCAGATAGCGTCAAGGACTGTCCGAAGGGCGCAGGGCTTCGAGATGGCGCCGTACTCGCTTTCCGATGGAAGGGCAACCGGTCAGAAGAGGACGCGGACCTTGAGAGGGCAGATGGAAGGAAGGTAGACATGTGGGGCGTGAAGCTGGCAAGCTACGAGGACAACTACGGCGTCGAGAACGAGATGGATGTCGGAGGCGGAAGGGAGTTTGAGGGGTGATGTGCCTGGCCAAGAGTGGCATTTCGGAAAAGTGCATGGCATCACGGCGTTAAACGGGCGTTACGGGGCATATACCAGGCATAAACCGGGAAGGACGAGGATGCGGAACCACGACCAACATGTACGACTGGCGCATACATGTGTAGATACGCATGCGATGGATCCCGAGTTGATGTAGAGCAGCTGCAATCGTTGCGTGGTGTGTCTAGGCAAGGGCACGTACGAGTGCAGTGGAACATGCATCCAAGAGTACCACGCAATTGGAAATGATAGACGACAACATGAGATCATGAGCCCGTGGCACCAATAGCTCACCTGAAGTGATGTTGCGCACATGCGCTGGCGTTGGGTCGTGGTTGCTGGATTCAGATCCCTGTCTGTTTTGTGCACGGACTGCACGTAAACATTGAACTTTCCGATGCCCGCCCTACCGTTCCGCACGTCTATCCTCACCAACGACCCTCGCTGACGAGACGCTCCTAATTACTGTTGCAGGAGCTGCGTGGGACTAACAAGCAATACAATTAACAGAGCACAACCATGGTCGCTGACGGCGCGTCCTCCATCTCCGTCACCGTACGAGTGCGCCCGTTTACCATCCGCGAGGCAGCGCAATTGACGAAAAGCGATAACACGACGCTCTTTCTTGGGGATGGCTCACTGGCGGCATTGCCGACGCCCAAGCTCCATTCGAAGGGGATCCGTCCGGTCATCAAAGTCCTAGACGAGAAGTGCCTGTATGTGGCTCAAACAACCTGTGGCTACTCGCGCAGAGACTGACACCACCCTAGAGTATTCGACCCACCAGAGGACAACCCCGTACAGCGTTTCTCGAAAAGCTTCCTCCCGCAAGGAAAGCGAGTAAAGGACCAGACGTTTGCATTCGACCGCGTCTTTGACGAGAACACAACGCAGGGCGATGTATACGAGTCGACCACGAAGCCCTTGCTTGACAGCGTATTGGACGGATACAATGCTACCGTTTTCGCATACGGTGCAACGGGCTGCGGAAAGACACACACAATCACGTACGTTCATCAATTGGTGCCGATCTCTTGCGCCACATCTAATGTTCGACAGGGGAACCTCACAGCAACCGGGAATAATATTCCTCACAATGCAGGAACTCTTCGAGAAGATCACCGAAGTGCAGGGAGAGAAGACAACCGAAGTCACACTTTCTTACCTCGAGATCTACAATGAGACGATCCGCGATCTGCTTGTGGAGGGCGGTAGTAAACAAACACTGATGCTGCGAGAGGATGCAAACCAAACTGTTTCAGTTGCAGGTTTGACCAGCCACCACCCGCAAAATGTAAGTCACCACAGCCACTAAACGCGCAGCTGCTGACCATTTCAAGGTACAAGAAGTCATGGACATCATCGTACGGGGGAACGAGTATCGAACAATGTCGCCGACCGAAGCCAACGCAACCTCTTCACGATCCCATGCCGTTCTGCAAATCAATGTGTCCTCGAAAGCTCGAAATGCGTCGGTTAACGAACCGCATACCATGGCGACCCTCAGCATAATCGATCTGGCTGGCAGCGAGCGCGCCTCTGTGACCAAGAACCGTGGGGAACGACTGATTGAAGGCGCGAACATCAACAAATCCCTGCTCGCATTGGGAAGCTGCATCAACGCCTTGTGTGACCCACGGAAAAGGAACCACATCCCATACCGGAACTCTAAGCTTACTCGCCTGCTGAAGTTCTCGCTTGGTGGGAATTGTCGGACAGTCATGATTGTCTGCGTCAGTCCCTCGAGCGCACATTTCGACGAGACGCAGAACACCCTGCGATACGCGAATCGGGCAAAGAACATTCAGACCAAGGTGACCAAGAATGTCTTCAATGTTAATAGACATGTGAAGGATTACTTGAAGAAAATTGATGAGCAGAGGGTGCTGATCGACGAACTTATGAAGAAGCAAAAGGACTCCGACGCAAGTGCCTTCGTCAAATTCCAGAAGCAGAGCGAGAAGAAAGAACTCATTGTACGCGAAGCTATAGGGCGGCTACGACAAGCCTACTCAGATTCCGAGACGGACCGAAAGGAGAGATTGGGACTGCTGAAGACTCTGAAGCAAGCCGAGAAACGTGTATCCCTGATATCAGCCTGGGTAGCCGCCTTCGACCAAGTTCAGGACCTTCGGGAAAACGAAGTCATGCCATCCCAAGTGACCGCAGTGAGGGACACAGCAATCGGAATCTCAGCTGAGCTCGAGCAAACAAGACAGCACTGCCACCGCCGCCTGGAGCGCTCTAGTTGGACTAGCAAGCTAGACACTGCTCTACAATTTGGCTTGCGGCAACTTGGCGAAATCGACGGTTCTGACGACAGCCACGATGCTGCAAACATCAAGCGCGAATACGAGATCCTGAAGTCGAACGCGGAACGGGAGGCGCTGGGTGTGCTTCTGGATCAAGAAAAGGGTGGCGACGCTGCAGTTGTGCAAGTACTCGTCCAGGCCCACATTGAGACGGTCGCTATATTGAGTCAGATCACCCAAATGGACGAAGAGGAGGCCGTCCAAGCGGCGAGGAAGATTCTCACACAAATAATGAACTCTTGCACAATCGCCACTGCACGAGCGGTCCGACCAGATGGTAATCTTCCGGTCACGGAATTCTTTGCGCCTACCCAGAAAGGCACGCCCAAGCGCAGGGCGCCACTGTATAACAAGACAGGCCCTTCTGAGGTGCGACCCCTGGCAGCACCATCATTCACTGAAGCAACTTACCTGGCGGCATCACCACCGAAGGGCTCGCCTCGCCGGCCGCGTAAGATGGGTAATGCAAAGAAGAGCGTGCAATTTTCTCCATTGAAGAAGAAGTCACCCTCCAAAGCTAAACGTGGCGTCCGGTGGAGGGATGATACAGAAAATGGCACGCTGGCGGAGTTCCAGAAGACGCCGGATCCAGTGGAGTCAACCCCAACAAGCTCGTCCATTGATATTCCTCCGCCTGTGTTCTCCATACCGATCGACGCTCCTGTACCGGACCAAAACGGTGGTTCCTCCCCTATACCAAGCCCTCCGAAAGCATCAATCGATCTTAAATCAAAGTCGAGCCGATTCCAGACGGGCTTCCTTTCGAAGAAGTCCGATGGTTCCCATGCTCTCTCTTCGGACTCAGATACGTCTCCTCTGCGGGAAATTGGCACAAACACAATCCGCCATTCGTCACTGCAGAGCATCGAGAATGCTGCGGACCTGACCTCTACAGACGCATCTTCTGGATCAGATGAGGAGAAGTGGAACATGGATCAATCGGATGCGCGCAAGATCGGATCAGCAATGAAGAGACGCTCGTCAGGAGTGCATGGCTCCGTGCCAATGAACCGCGCACATCGCCGTCGCAGTCCCTCTGCCGCGACAGGCAGTCCCCAGAGTGAGAACACGCTCCTCTCGGCTGGTGCAGCGCGCCGGATGGTCAAGGGAGACCGCGATGTTGACTGGAGAGCCAGCGTCCTTAGCCCGCGACCTGCCGCTATAGTCAAGGGGCCGGCGCGAAGAACGACTGTGACTATGACTGGCGAAGATCGAGGCGCAGGTGGATCGTTGAATAGGGCGCCAATTCGAATTGCAAGCAACAGCTCGACTGGATCGAGGAGCAGCTTCATACCTTCTTCGAAGAGTGCTTGGCGATGAATACCTTCTTTTCGACTTGTTGACTGATATTTTAGACAGAGCGTTGGCTTTTTCCGATTTGAGTTGCCGGGTTCCCAAGCGGCGTTGTTTGTCTATCGAGATCGCTGAGCGTTGGCGATGCGGCGTTTGAGTGGAGTCGTGGATATCCGTCTTGTTCTCCTTGCATAGTCACTTCGCATTCTGGAAATCATCCTGGGTCATGCATTGTTGGGGGTGGGTTGTTCAAATGAAATCTGCGCGAGCGGATTCTGGCGTCTTCGGGGAGTGGGCTATCAGGGTCGTTCCAGGCCTGATTGTGTGTATTCCTCTGTTAATACATAATGATGCATACAAACCTCGTCTTAGGGATCTACTGTTCCCTCTTCGACTTTGAAGTCGTCGTTCCACATTCTGTTATTGGGTTCGCAGTAGGCATTTCAGTACATGTGCGTATGTCTCCATCCTTGAGCACCATTTTGATGTGTGGATATCGTGAAGGTTCGTCTCGGCAACGCGCGCGTCGGAACGACTTCATCCACAGTTCCGGTGACAGCGGCTAACCTCGGCTGGACGAACATTCGACTCGCCACAAATGCATCGCCGGCTGTCAATGCCTTTGCACGCAACAGCATTACTAATGGCGCGATGTGGGGTCTCCATCAATGATGTAGAGTATAAACACAAGGGGCCCCTCGGGGGCAGAGCTACCCCGCCAATACCTGCACATAGCATTGGATTTTCAAGCGTCCAGAGAACCATTTTCAATCAAGTCATTAAATTCATTTGTGGTTTCTGACGGAAAGAGATATTATGAGCACTATGAAGGAAGCAATTGTGTCCAAGGGCCCGTCGGTCAAGATTGTGGACAACCCTGTTCCTGAGCCTGGCCCCGAGCAAGTTGTTATCCAAGTTGTTGTCAGCGGGAGCAACCCCAAGGACTGGTGAGACAACCACAAAACCGCTCTTTCTGGTGGTACGAATTTTTCTATCATGGCAGTCAGCTAATCACGTGGACATCAGGAAAGTCCCAGAATGGACGGATACGTCAGCAAACACCGGTGATGATATTGCTGGAATCGTGCACTCGGTGGGCGAGAACGTCTGGGAGTTCAAAAAGGGCGATCGTGTCGCGAGTTTCCACGAGATGAGGACGAGCGGAGGAAGCTTTGCGGAGTATGCTGTAGGATGGCAGCACACGACCTTCCACCTCCCCAAGAAACTCTCCTTCGAAGACGCCGCCACTCTCCCCCTCGCTGCCATGACCGCCGCCCTCGGTCTGCACATCCGCCTCGGCCTCGACGCCCCCTGGGTTCCCAACTCCAAGAACTCCGAAACCCCCCTTGTCGTCTACGGCGGAGCCTCCGCTGTTGGCGCCTACGCTATCAAGCTCGCGCAAAAAGCCAACATCCACCCCATCATCGCCGTCGCGGGCCGCGGCATCCCCTTCGTCGAGAAGCTGCTCGACCCCTCCAAGGGCGACAGCGTCGTCGACTACCGCAAGGGCGACGACGCCGTCGTCTCGGGCATCAAGGACGCGCTCAAGGGCAAGAAGTTGTACTACGCGTTCGACGCTGTCTCCGAGCACAACAGCTACACCAACATCGTGCAGGTGCTGGAGAAGGACGGGCACATCACGCTCGTGCTGCCGGGCAAGAAGTACGAGGGTATTCCGGAGACGGTGCACAAGACGGTTACCACCGTGGGCGAGGCACACAGCGGTGACAAAGATTTTGCGTATATCTTCTTCAGGTACATTGCGAGAGGTTTGGAGGAGGGGTGGTTTACGCCGCATCCGGCGGAGGTGGTCAAGGGGGGTTTGGAGGGCGTGGAGAAGGCGCTTACGGACTTGAGGGAGGGGAATGCGAGTGCGGTGAAGTACGTGTTCCGAATTGCTGATACGCCGGGAGTTAAGGGGAGTCAGCTGTAGTTATGGAGATGTGGACTGTAAATTTAGCGGAATAAGCTGGTATCGCAAACGTCTTTTTGAAGCTCTGAGGTTGTAAGTCTTCCGTAGACACACCGACACGAACGAATCATTTCCGGGTAACGTCCTAGGATGAGCAGGCAAGTTCAGAGTGGATCCGTACCATCTTGGGCGAGGAGACTGGGACTGGCGAGGGCAGAAGAAACCGTCCAGTATCGGGTCCATTGAGCGGTGCCACTGTGGCGCAGTGACTTAGCCACAATGTGTGCAATGGCTGAGGACTGAAGTTCTAGATGGTACTATTCAGCTCACGCAGAACATGGTCTGAGGTCTTGGGTTTGTAAGGCTTGCGTTTCTACCATGTCCTGTATCCTCTAGTCATTCCACTCCAGACATAGACGAAAATGTCTCATGTCTAACAATCACACAACCAGTTGGCATGTAGGCCGAAGGAGCCTCGGCCATGGCTGCCTGGCGAAATGGTTGTGCAGGCTTTACGACGCCCTGGAAAGCTGACCATCTCTCTCTTTGGTGTGAGGTCCGCGTCCAAGAAAGCAATGCCGATGTTCAACTTTGCTCGGGCGGATCCGGGTCCATTGTCCATTTGAGAGGTCTTTGCGGGGAATGAACCGCCACTTTGGCATGCACGATGACACAGCCCACGAGTACAGCCGCCAACGCACCCAGCCTGTTGCAAACATTCCAGCCCTTGTTTTGCGCGTGATTGCGAGGGCGGGCGGTGAGGATGAGTGGAGCATGACGACAGGCGATGCGGGTAGGCGCAGACATTGATGCAGGGTCTTGTGGCTAGGTCATGCTTGCCCAAGCACTCAGGTATAGAAAGGACGTGCGACCATCTGGCGGTGGGGTGTATCCACCACACCACACCACACCATTATTATTACCACATTATTACCATCGATCCCACACGACCACACAGACACAGATACAGACGCTGCACGATGCCACGATCGCCTTCGCCTTACGGCGGTCAACGACGCCGTAGGACTGAAGCGTCTCCGCCGGACTACATGGACGAGTTTGGCGGCAGGCACCACCAGCCTGCGCGCAGCCGAGGACGCGGCCCCCGGTTCGAAGACGACCGGACTGCAGGACGAGGAGGTATGCGAGGTGCATTCGATGCTGTCAAGAACTTCATCTCAGAGAGCACAGAGGATCGCGATCGTCCTCGTCGCGCAAAGTCGTACCGCGACCCCCGCCCGCGACCTTATCCTCCATCCGACTCCGACTCGGACAGCCCCCCGCCCCGCAGACGACGAGAGTCTCCTCCGCCGCGCCCAAAAGCTCGCGCCCCCGACGCACCTGCTCCTTACGACGATTACGACGACCCCAACCGACCTCCGCGTCGACGACGTACCCGAGACGATGACTACTACTCGGATAGTCGCCACGACAGGCCCAGGCGCGATGCATATGACGAGAGGCCCCGTCGGAGAGATGACTACGACGAGCCTCCCCGCCACCGGGACCACGACGACCGACCACGCAGAAGAGATCCCTACGATGAGCGGCACGACGAGCGGCACGACGAGCGACCTCGTCGACGAGATGGACGTACCGAGTACGATGAGAGACCCCGCCGCGACCGGGATCCTCGCTACGACGATCGACTGCTTAGGGACCCGCGCGACGATCGCGTGAGGGGCCATGGTTCCGGCAAGGATGTGCCCGAATGGCAGAGACAAGCCAAAAACATGTTTTACACGCATGCGCTGCCAGTCATCAAGAAGGAAGGGCCAAAGTTGATCGCGAAATATGCGGGCGATTTCCTGAAGCAGGGTGGTTCGAGGAGATAATTTCTGTGCACACGGGTCGATGGCGTTCTTAGCGGTCCTGTTCGGTGGCTTTCTCGCGATTTCGCAGTTTGATACGTTTCACGATTCTCATGACGGAGGCATCCAGGCGCCTTAGCGGATCTAGGCGAGGGACAAGTAATATTTTCAAATGCATTTATCCACAAAACTCACATTCCAAGACCTGTTTCTCCCATTTCCCTACAGAAATGTTCGTCGCAGTCTTTCACTACATCCCCGCGTCCCTAGCAGTCACATGCCCATTTGCCCAGGAGCCACTTGCTGAACTAGTCCACAAGCTGTCCACGAGTCCTCTCTATCTACCTAGGTCTATTCTACGAACTTCCCGCATTCACAAGACGGCCTCGGCGACGGTCCGAAACCCTCCCGCCCGCTAGCTTGAATTTGCCCCCGCGATGGAACCCCATCTTTTGCGTGGGGTCTGGGGACGGCATCGACGCGACGAGCCGTGCAAGAAGCTCGGGATCACCCCTGCACCTTCATCGTATGACCATGTGATGCGGCCATCTCAACTTTGCACGCTTCCGGCGGATTCTTGATGGATGGGAACGAGTTTGTGATGTATGTTTTATCTAACCATTGCAATGATCTTGGAGAGATGTTGGCGGGAAATGAGGGTAGCTCTGGCACGGACTAGCCTGGGTTGTTCAGGTAGGGGAAAGAAGCCTCGGAACGGCCATTGCGTGCGATTCATGGTATAAACAGCACCAGCCGCCCAAGGAGTTCGTGTAGTGAAATCTAGTCTAGTCTAGTCTCATGGTATAGATTCCGATGCAATTCACTTGCGTTGTGGTTGAGCTAGCTCCTTCCGGGACCCTCTGTCCGATGACGTGAAATCCCGAAAAGTTGAAACCCGTTCCTCTAGTCGACTTCAAGTAGCTGATACTTCTCACCGTGCCTTTCAAGCGCGTCCTCAACCCGCTCCATGACCGCAAGTACCTTCTCCTCCTCCAGCCTCCGGCCCACGACCTGCACACCCACCGGCAATCCAGCCATCTTCGTAGCATCGTAGTGTTTGTACGCCCCCCTCGCCACGCCATTCAGTTGCTTGAAGTTGAACGTCGGCGGTAATTGATCTTTTGCTGGGTCGACGTGCGTCACAGGTAACACACCAGCAGTGTAATCCAGCTACAGCTATGTCAGATACCGCGCGGATGTGCGGAGTGGATGTGGCTTACCAAGTTGAACAGAAACGTGTACCCGCAGCTGCTTACCGCATCGTGCATCCCGTCATGCGGCACAGCAGGCGTAGCGTTCGGCGGCGTAATCATGACATCCATCTTCGCCTCGTCGTTCCACCACTGGAAGAACCTCGCCTTGTACGCCTCCCGCCTGCCCGCCAACTGCCAGTACTCGTGCCCAGTCTTCGGGTGCCAGTCGCGCAGCAGACCCGCCCATATGTCGTCGCGTTTGACGTACTTCACCCACAGGTAGTATACGTATTTGATGGGCCGAGGAAGTCGCATGTAATAAACCATCTGTTTTGCGCCGGGGTCGTTCCATTCGCCGGTGCGGAAGCCAGACATGAAGGTGTTGCCACCGTCGCTGAGTAGGAGCTGTGATGCCAGCTGGAGAGCTTCGTACGGCGACGGCGGGTGCACGTCGTAGACTTCGTGGCCGTCGGCGGCGAGCGCGGAAGCAACTGCGTCGAGTGCGCGGGCACAAGCTGGGGCGGGGTCTACGACGCCATCGGTGCGTAAAACACCAACCTTCAATTTCTTCTTGTCTTTGTACTCTTGCTCGATATCCCCCCGCCACTCCAGCGGGTGGACCGTGTAGTCGAGCCTCCACGGCTTCATTTGGACCAGGCTGCGTGTGAAGTAGGTAAGGTCGTTCAACGTCCTAGCCATGGGGCTGAAAACGCTCGGTACGGCTTCTTGTCCAAACATGGCTGTGTCCATACCGATCTTTGGCCATCGTCCGGTGGAGCAACGAAGCGCGTAGCATCCGGAAAAGTGCGCAGGGACTCGTACTGAGCCTGCAACGTCTGAGCCGATACCAATGCGGCTACCGCCAAATGCCAGCAGCGCTGACTCTCCTCCGGTAGATCCGCCGGGCGAGTATTTATCGTTGTGAGGATTGGTGGTTCGACCCCAGACATCATTGGTTGACTCGAACGATAGTAGAGTGATGGGTAGGTTTGTCTTCACAAAAGGTACGGCGCCTTCAAATGTCAGCATACTTCTCCCATGGGATTTTTAGAGGCCTACCAGCTTCCTTTAGTAATTGCACCATCGGTCCATCCTTAGCGTACGGTTTCCCAGTGTGTCCTGAGAAACCGATCGAAATGTCGAAGCCTTTTACTTGTATTGAATCCTTGAGAGATACGGGTATACCAGCGAGCGGACCCTTGAGATTGATCTCATCCCGTGCCCACTCTTCCGCCTCTGGAAACAGGATTTCCGTCGCACAATTCGTCTTCTCATGTGCCTTCAGCGTGACCTTGCCGTAGGCACGCAAGATGTCGACTGGGCTGGTGACTTGTTTGTGTACATCCTGGACGAGGTCCTGAATTGGCTTGCCGAGGATGGTGCGTTCTTCGGGAGAGAGCGGGTACAGGTATGCTCGCGGGAGGGTCGCGATTCTGGAGGCGCGTTCGGATTGCTTGCGCTCACTGTTGACGTTCAGCTTATCATGTCCTGCAGGAGTGGGGTGATTAGCTACCAGTCGCGCCTGTGTTGCCGATATTCTAGAAGACCCATAGCTCCTGCTGCTATTTTGACCGAGGGAAAGGATTCCCAGGGAGGGAATGCAGCTTCGGTCGCCCTTTTGAAGAACCAACTTGGGTGGAGCCAGGTCAACTGGTCGCATGGCTCTTTGTGAGCTCCAGTCGCGCACGTATAGAGCTGCCTACTCCGACGCGCTACTAGCCGCTGCGCTTATCTGGGGTTGAGCCGAGGACGAGAGGCGTAACGCGAGCTGGGACACTTCCCACACCGATCACTCCGATTACTCCGATCTTCTCCGCATCCACATGTACCTATAATTAATAAGCTCATTAAGGCATTCCACTTGGACGGCAGTCCATATTTGTCTATCACTTTACGGGACACTACTTTGTAGTTTGAGTCAACAATCAGAAAACCACAAGGCATTCCACCAAGTTGTTCAACTAGTGTGTTGTACATTGACCATTTGATAAAATAATTATCTCAGCAGACTCTGTTGGCACTGATATGTTTTACATCGAATTATTCCATATCTACTGGGCATCATACCTCGTAAGTATATACAACACATCTGCCTATCTACTCTCGTACTTCCTCAGACGTATCCCACGACTACAAAACTACTCGTTAATGCGGTGCTGCCAGACTTCCTGCTCAGCTCTCGCAGAGTAAGTGCTTGCGCCCAAGATCGCTTGCATCTGTTCGACACCAGTGAACATGATCTGCCTGGCAATGAACCATCTGATACCCTCATGGCAAGGCGGGCTGGTCAAGCTACCCTGGTAAGTCCAGAATTCGTTGAAGTACTGCACCGCCTCCATAGCCAACGAAAGATCCATCTCAACAGACTCCTCTGTTTGCATCTCATCGAACCCAACCATCGCAGGAAGCTGATCGAAGAAGGTGCTATTGAAGTTACCAGGGTCAAGGCGGAAGGCTAAGACAGCGCCTTCGTGGCCCTCCGCGTCGACGTGGACGAAGTGCATCTCGGCCTTGCTGCGGTCGCCTCCGACAGAATGGTCTGCCGGCGCGTGGATGTGCCATCCCGTCAGGTAGAGTGTCTCGTTGTCGTAAGTGAAGCTGGGGTGCGATGTCCAGTCTCCGTTGTGCGCTACCGTAAACGCAGGACCGTAGCCCCAGTTGAAGAAGTTGCCAGTTATTGGGCCGGCGTAGTTGAAGGTGGGAACGTGATTGAGAGATAATCCATTGCCGAGGGAGAGAGCAATCGGAGATTGTTGTGTTCCAGTTTGGCAGAGACGATACTCAGGGCTCAGCTTGCCCCAGTTAAAGGGCGCCTGCAAAGCACGGTTAGCGAGCACACTCCAGTGATCATGCGATGGGGTATACAGACTTCGTATGCCCAGATGTTTTGTGTGGTGTTGGCATTGGGGTCGGTCTGGCGCCCTTGCAGATGTGACCGTTTGTTGTTAGAGTGCTGAGGGCATCCAACAACAGCTGTCGCGGATGCAGCTAGAAGAGCTAGTGATGAGAAAAGCATGATGATGATGCAGGATTTTGCGACTGGTGACCAAGAGGATGCCCCTTGGGCGCGCGATGTGCCTTATAAACTTCACGAAATGAACTCCGCCTCAATTCGAGTTCCACACGGCATGGCAACAGAATAGTGCCAAGAGCAGCGCAGCATTACCCTTACAAGGCAACAGGTGTGAATACACCTGCGCCAAGAGCCATGTTTCTCCTGTGCAGCTACAGGCCACCGCGCCAACTGCTTGGGACGCGGGAAGCTGTGCGTGGATTAGAGCATGTCAAGGTCTCGACTGCCGGGTTGACAGGAAGTACCTCGTCCAGTGTATGAGCCAATATGCGAAATCATCATCATATCTCCTATTGTGAGATGGGCGGCCTTGGCTATCGACACTCGGTGGCTTTGTTCGGGCTCTTGGCACCCAGAAGCAAGCGTGCGCCTTGCACGAAGCCTACGCCAGCCCTCCACGTGCGCCTTGCAGTCTGCAGGGCCTTATTTCGGCTGTGTGCGGGAGTGGTTTGTAGATGGTTTTCGTGCAGGTGCGCTGGTCCTATACCAAATCTCGCATTATCGTAGGCGATCTCAGGATATTTCCCGAAGAGAACGTCAGCCCGGGTCAAGCAACCCCAGCCTCCACAGGCTTCAACAGCGCAACTACAAAACATCCCCTGCTAGGTGCGTAGAAGAGGCGGCAAAACTGCCAAGATTGACGACGTCTGTAGCGCTTGGAGAGGCGTTGCTCAGCCTGCGCAGAAGTCGCTGGTGCTCGGGCAAAAAACCACCGTGGGCATGGTCCGTTTTGAAACGGACCGCAAACTTTCCTCGCTAGCCGTTGTTTCGCTGATGGTAGCGTTCCGGGGGAGTCGTGCGTCGAACTGTAAAGTGATCCTTTTGTGCAGTGTGTGATGGATAGTCTAGGTTCACTGCGCGACCCAACGAAAAGTCGAGATCGATCACGTGACATAAACTTGTCACTGGTCGAGGAGCCGAAATTCCAGTCGGACAGTTCGAAGCAGAGGTCGCAACCACACTTGGGGACGGACAGATCTCGTTGATCACCGGCATCACGCCGCTCCTCTACGAGCCGGCTCCCCAGGCTCTTATGGGAACATAAAGACCGGATGCAAGCTAAGGTCTTTATTAGTTAGTTATAGAATAGTCAATCCTAAGGCAACTCAGGCTATTATACAAGTTTATAACCTTACCTTAATACTGTATCGCCAGTGTTCACCTTCCCGTGAGAACCCGGGTTACCCAGCCCAACAGACTCCTGATCACCTTTACATCCCACCACCAGCAGAACTGCACGCATCACCACTCGAGGATGGCACCTAGAAGATACCGTGCTGAAACGAGTGTGGGGCATTCCTTTACCGCTACATCTTTGCTATAGCCCACCTGAGGAACTGCGCAGGAAGTCCTCCACCGAGCATCTCTTGTCCCTGAGGGCCGTATACTGGATGTTCGAAGGTCTTTAGTAGCCACAAGGGAGTAAACAACCACGCGACACAGCATTCGAAAGACCTCCGCAGCCCATACGCAGCCCATACAAGTGCCATGGTTGCAGTAAGCTCTTTGCAGACCTCTGCGTGTTGGCAGCCCACGTAGAGAAATGCAAGGTAGCTATTAATTCCAAACCAGACACATCCAGCACCGCAGTCCTGCGTTTCGACCTCATTCGCGCTATCAACTCTGCTTCAACCGTCTTGATTGTGGTGAGGTCATCAAGTCACTGCCCTGAAGAGTAGAAGTCGGAACGGGTAGCCTGGTTGACGGTTTGTCGATATGGGGTCGACAAATGCTCGCCCAGTACGGGAAGTTTGTGGGAGTGCCAACTACCAAGGTAAGCTTTCAGCTACTTATTCTACCTGGGAAAGTTAACTTACAATCCCTTGGCTGTGCTACATGCTTCATACGAAGTGCATTCCCGCGATCTCCCAGCAATGGCGACATACGAACCTGCAGCAGATGAGCCGTACGGACCCCGACGAAGTTTCAAGCGGGCGAAGTTGTTCACTGACGCCATTGAGAAGGATCTCATTGCTGCGAACAAAGCCGGACTTACCCCAATCATCTTTTTTATCGGCGTTGACGGCTGGGCCTGCAACACTCCGAGGATCTGCGAATACCTCAATACCAATCGACAGCTGAGGTTCGAGCTTGTACTGTGATTACCGAAAGATGTTATACACTATGGGTTCTCAGCCGAATTCGCTACAGGATGGTGTATGGTGGGCGGGCTATCATTCATCTGCGGTCTTCAAAGAGCAGCAAGGGCAGCGGGTTTGGCGACGGGACAGCAGGTCTGCAAAAGGGCAGCGAGGTTTTAGCAATAAGGGAGTAAAGCTTTCTAGCAGTGTCAACTTCTAGAATCTTCAGTACCAACCTGTGAGTGTGAAATCTTACCTAACCAAAGCCTCGGACTGTCGCGCTTCGTGAAGAGGCAGAATTGAGTGTCGAAGTAAAGCTGCCGCACAAGTAAAAAGGTTTGTAGGCTGAGGCAAGGTGGCGGGCATGTGACACTTTTTAACTCTAAAAGTGAGGCGCGTGATGCTCGGGTGCAAATAAACGTTAAACAGTAGGGCCTGCAACGTCGTCTATTCAGATATCTTATTTCTGGTATCTTATTTCTAGGGGCCTTAGGTAGCTGAACATCTACGCTTTACCGTTCCTTATCTATTCTTCTATTTAAAGAATGTGCAATTCCCGCTTCTTTCTTCTTCTCAGTACTGTACGCAATAATGCCACTAAGCGCGGCACTCTACCTATGTGATGGAATACAGGGGATTATTTGTAGTCATAGTTCAAGCAAACTCGAAATTCGCATCATCTTCGTCCTTTTCATCGGCGAATCTGTCTCTTGTCAGCTCGTCTGTCCACACGCCCACGCAACTTGCCGTACTCTACCATACTCTCTACTCCGCTGCTACGCGACTTTCCACCGCTGAAATGACATCGCTCAGCCTCTCGCAATCTTGGCGGCTTTTGGTCCATATTTCGGAGACATTCTCCCATGGGCGAGAGTTGTACAGTGCAAGATGCGCAGAATGACCGCGGATGTTATATTTAAGGTTGAAAATTTGTAGGAACACAAGCGACGACGAAGTGAGTAGGCGAGCGAAGACAGATTCCCACGTGCCGTTCATAAGCTCCACGTCTTTAATGTCGAAAGCTTCGATATGACAAGCGCCGTCTCCCCGTCCCGAGGAAAGTAGTGTTAGAAGCTGTTCTGCAGTTGCGATAACTCGGGACATGTATAAGGTTTTTAGTCCTGGCCCCTCGGCGGGTTGCCAGTTAAGGCTTTCCAAGTTGATGCACTGCGTGCCTACGAGGCCAAGGCTCTCGAGGTTTTTGCATCGGTTGACAAGACCGCAAATATCCTGCATATATGCAGTATTCGGATGCTTTCTCTGGAGATTAGAGAACAGGTGGCCTTCATCGCTATCGAATGGGTTCCCGTCGCCCTGCCAGCTGCGAGTGTAGGAAAGATCGCCCCCGGGTCCGGTCCCGTCGACAATCTGAAGACACAAGTGGCGGAGGCGCAGGGCTACAGTACCAGGCATGCAAGAAGCTAGGTGAGCGAAGTCGTAGGCGCAAGGGAGCTTAAGCCGCAGATATGTCAGAAACGGGAGATGGCTGGTTCCGGTGTGGGTTTGGGGGGCATCCAACGGCACGAACATTGCAGCAGCTCTAGTCGAAGTCGCAGGCCAGATTCGACGTCACTTTCATCGTCCTCGCTGCTGAACGAGTCACCTTCGTCGTCGCGCCAATCCTGGTTTAGATTGACAACAAGTGATTCCAACCTTGGCATACTCTGAACCGCCCTGGCCAAGGTTCCGATCTGAAGAACAGCTTTTAGCCTCTCTGCAGTATCATCAAGTGTCGGAATCCTGTCGGCTGACTCCTCCAAGTTGCTCAACTCCTTGTGGCTCTTGCGGAAGACAGCCGCCTCATCCCCGTATTTTGAAGGGCACAGCTCAATTGTAAACTTTCCTATTGCATCGGCGATGCTCCACGATACGCTTCTATTTCGGTTGATCACGTGCTCTTCGAGCCGCTCCATAGCATTTTCTTCGCAAGGGGAAAACACGGCGCCAGGATACTTGAAGTACACACGAAGCATCGCGCGATTGAAAGCACGGCTGACGAGACGTAGCTGGATATCACTTGGATGCGGCCAAAAGCATACGCCACGCTCGATTGGGCGGCGATGGATGTTTATAGCGCGATCAAAAGGGTGCGTGCCCTTGCGTAAACGGCGACGCGTGACCATGTTGTCGACATTCCATGAGGAGTAGACAAGGTGCTCGATAATCTTGGGTTGATAATTTAGACGGGTTCTTTTTGCTTCGGTGGTAGATTATCATACCTCATCGTAGAGCTCGGCGGGCAAGTTTTCGAAACGCGCCATGGCTCCCTATGGCGGTACGGAGATGCTGTTTCAATTGCGACACAACCGTGGTACTATAAGAGGTAGGTTAAAGAAACTAATTTGTGCCCTGGATAAAGTGGTTTGAGGTACGAAGTCGTGCTACGGTTTTCTGATTGTTGACTCAAACTACAAAGTAGTGTCCCGTAAAGCGATAGACAAATATGGACATAGACATAGACTGCCGTCCAAAGGTGATACAAAAGGAAGCGTTGTGAGTAGATAAACAAGGTTAGGTAAGTAAGCAAGGCTTAGCGGCCCGCCATAAAACCTCAGGACTGTTGACACGATCGCTTTTTCTTGTTGGGACAGGTATATATGTCGCAGCGCTGCCACGCTGCGGCGGCATCTGCCTGTCCTCTAGTGTACATGTACAAGAATGCCTAGAGCTGATCCGTCATCAGGCTTCCAGGCTGACTAAAACCTTTTTTCGCGTTCTATGCGAGACAAGTCTTGGCGCACAAATGCAATAACCGACAACCATAGTAAAAGCTTGCTTGTCTTCTTGTGGTGGTGTTGGCAAATTCGGTAGAAATACCTGCGGATCTGTGCTTGTTGAGGAGCATTCTTATTTCCAAGTTTTTGATTCGAAAACGCCACACAAGAGATCCTTACGGTATTGTGTATTCCTCCAAAGTGGTTGTTCGACTTTGAAAGATTCACGATCTAGAACTATGGCCCCCGGACATCAATCCATCCTCTGCCTGACAAGGTCTCTGGGTCTCAGCTGAGCGAACAAGATCCACACAGAGAGCGCAATACACGAGAAGATCAGGATGACCCATCGGAAGATCCCAATTCCAAGCCCTTGTACGACAGCGCCGATTCCAAACGGCAATGCAGCACCGCCAATTTGTCCGACGGACGCTACAAAAGAAACAGCAGCAACGTGCAGTTCCCGTGGCAACAAGTCAGACAAGACGACCACACCAGATGGAAATAGTGGTCCCATGACGAAGCCAGCGGAGGCCATCACAGCGATAGACACGATTGGTGAGCCGATGAGTGCGAATAGTAGTAAAAGCGCGATGGCGCAGAGGAGGTACATGGCCGCTGCACGACGCACGCCAATTCGGTCCGTGACATAGCCGAGAGTCAACCGTCCTATAGCCATCCCGGCCCAGAAGCCGGAGGAAGAAAGCGAGGCGAGATACGTGGAGGCATGGCGAGAACGCACCATGAAGGAAACAACCCAACCTGAGATTGCCGTTTCGATCCCGACGTAGGTGAGGAAGAACGTGGCGGAGAACCAGGTGCCTGGATGCTTGAAGATCTCTTTCCAGGAGGTGCTTCCTGGCTCAAGAGTAATGTGGCTTTTCGAGGAATGATATCTGGCCGCGTTTTCGAATCTGAAAGCAGTAGCTAGGATTATCAGCTCTATCACCGATACTCCAGCCTGCAGAACTAGTCAGTTGCGTCTAATGCAGTACCAGATCAAAAGCATTGGTACTGTATTGCTCCTTCCGGGGTAATGCAGTGTACTCAAACCTTGACCAGACACTACTGTAAGAACGACCTCCAATTTGAGGTGCTTTGTTCTAGTAAATCGACTCACAAGAACATAGTACCAATTCCACCATGTCATCGACGTTTTTCCAAGTGACAAGCCTGCAACAAATGGGCCAGCCGCAGCTCCCGCACTATAGCTTCCATGGAGCAATCCGCTCACGACGTTTGCCTTCTCGAGCCCACCAGCCCATGCGCACCAACTCCCATCCACCAGACCAATACCCATCGCATTGACTACAAAGGCGACCAGTACGGTTGGAAAAGGAGGGTGCGCCGCGATCCCTAGGGCGGCCAGCGTGTGAAGGAGTGGTCCAATGAGTGCAATGCCGCGCTGACCCAGCAGAGAGTGAATTGAAGCATTGGAAGGTGACGCCAGAACGTATCCGATTGGACCGCAAAGAAAAATAAAAGAGACATGGAGGTCTGTTAGAGTGTAGTGACGCGACATAGGTGCGAGCATAACGCCGATTGATGCATTGAAGAGCCCAGTGACCATGAAAGAGAACATAGTAGCCGCGATACGAAAGTTGAGACTCGTTGACATCGGACTTTCGTTTCCATGTTGGTCTTGAGCGAGCTGAGAACTGGCGGTGTCATCGTCTGGGACATCTAGAAGACCCGTGGTCTCATTGGCATGGGGAAAGGACATCTGTGATGCGGATGCAGTGCGCAGACTGCGAAGGAAAGAGGTGACTAGAAACGCGATACGAAAAACATGCAGACGAGGAGAGTGGAGGCGGTAATGGTTAATGAATGAAGTTGAGATGGAAACGAGTGTCAGTACCATCCTACGTTGCCTGTCATTGCTCCCTCGGGCCGTGGTGCAACCAATCACAGACCCTTGAACCTCCAGGTCTGGGGAATCTTCTCCGCGCCCATCGGGACGTATGCGAATTTGAGTAAAACGAGTTTACTGTGCCATTCATACTGCCTCTATTAGACATTGCCTGATAAATACTGGTTGAAAATGTTGTATTGTTAACAACTTGCGGCACGCTCGGGCTTTCAAATGCACGACGCAGGAGCCCGTGCACGCGTTTCGGGGCCGAAGCCGCCCTACTCGCGTCCGAATGCCATCAGCCCACAGCCTCAAGGGACCGAAATAACAGAGTCGGGCGGCAACTATTCAGTCTTCAGTACGTATATAGTAGACGGATTGCTGCACAATGGGCAATCCATTCAAGGGAGTCTGCCCGCCCGTTCCACTCTCGTTCCACTTTCACTGTTTTCGCGATCTATTCTACCACAACTTACAACGCTTCATTTCGTGTTAGTATCAGGCGGCAGTCACAGTCTATACTTTTTCTATTATCTTACGGTACACTACTTCGTGATTCGGGTCAACAATCACGAAACCATTCTACTACAAAAATCCACTCGACGCCCTCAGCAAAATTGACGTATGCAATGGAGACTACTTCAAACTCAAAGGATGTTGGTAGAGCCTTGGAAAACCGCACATTGAGCCATGAGAAGACGCCACAAGACAGGGACGATCCCCAGTACCCCACCCCAGGCCGCACATGGATCATTATGGGCTGTCTTTATCTCACAATGTTCCTTGTCGCACTGGTAAGTCTTTGCACTCCCCGTGTAGCGTGGCCAATCTGACTCGAACACAGGACAAAACCATCCTCGCAACTGCCGTGCCCCGAATAACTAACGACTTCAACTCTTTATCCGACATTGGCTGGTACGGATCGTCTTACATGCTCACGCTCTGTGCTTTCCAGATGTTTTGGGGGCGAATATACACGTTCTACCCTGTCAAGGTCACCTTCATCGCTGCAGTCGTCGTCTTCGAGATTGGCAGTGCTCTCTGCGGAGCTGCGCCATCCTCTCCGGTCTTGATTGTAGGACGCGCAATCGCCGGAGCTGGAAGTGCTGGTATCTCGAACGGAGCCATCGTAGTGGTCATACAAATCACGCCACTGGAAAAGAGGCCCATGTTCACCGGGTTGATCGGTGCGGTATTCGGCATTGCTGGTGTAGTCGGGCCATTGCTTGGTGGCGCGTTTACCGAGCATGTGAGCTGGAGGTGGTGTTTTTACATCAACCTGCCTCTGGGTGGCCTAGCCATTGGTGTCCTTATCTTGGTGCTGCACCTACCATCAAAGATACGCGAGCAATTGACTCTGTTGGAACGATTCAAGAGAATGGACCCCATCGGCACAATTCTCTTCCTACCATCCATTGTGTGCCTTCTTCTGGCTCTTCAGTGGGGCGGTACGACTTACGCGTGGTCAAGCTGGCGAATAGTTCTCCTGTTAGTGCTCGCGGGCCTATTGTTTATCGGATTCCTTGCGGTCCAGATCTGGAGGCCAGACACAGCAACACTACCGATGCGCATTCTCAAACAACGAACAGTGGCTGCTTCAGCTCTGTTCGCATTCACGAGTCAAGCCGGAATGATTGTTGTCACCTACTACATCCCGATCTTCTTTCAAGCCCTGAAGAATTTTTCACCAATGAAATCTGGCGTCGCGACCATTCCTTTTATTCTTTCTCTGGTCGTTGGAACGATCCTTGCAGGTGGTCTGGTCCAGCGCATTGGATACCCAGCTCCTTTCATGATTCTGAGCGCTGTCATACTCTCGATTGGCGTTGGGCTGATCACTACATGGCCAGTCGATGTCAACCACAGCGCCTGGATTGGCTATCAGTTCCTAGTCGGTATCGGTATCGGCATCGGCATGCAACAGCCTTCCATGAATGCACAAATTGTCTTACCCAAAGAAGACAAAACGACCGGCGTGTCGCTTATGATGTTCGCGCAGAACTTCGGCGGCGCCATCTTCCTGAGCGTTGCGCAGTCAGTGTTTACGGGTGAATTAGCCCGGCAGTTGACAAAGATACCCGGGTTGCACCTTTCCAAGAGCCAGGTCGTCGAGATGGGTGCGACTAGTATCCGTAACATGGTGCCGCAACAGTTGATTAGTGTGTTCCTCGAGGGCTACAGGACTGCGATTTGCAACACTATTTATGTTGCACTTGGGCTAGCGTGCTTCAGCTTGGTGCCTGCACTCCTGGTGGAATGGAAGAGCGTCAAACAGAACAAGGAAAACCAGGTAGAGGAAGACGCTGCTGTCGAATGCAAGAGCGGGGAAGTCTAAAGGTAGAGTGATAGACATCTCACTCCTTTTTTTTTAATAACACTTTTTAATTACGTTATTCTTGAGCTATCAGCTAGGGGGGGGGGGGGGGGGGGGGGGGGGGGTGGCATCGCCTCTATATTACTGAAAATTAAGGACTAGAACATTGAACAAATAAATCTTTTCCTACGCCTCATGGGGGGCTGAGTCTCGTTCCTCGGGTGTAAACTACAGCGCAGTGATGATTGGGTAGCAGGCTGCTAATTCTAGTTGCCACCTCGTGCATCGTCGTACCTGAGAATGTCCACCTCCTTACATACTATTCCGCAAGTGCAGCACCTTGTCGAGACACCTGTCAAGATGCGCCAATTCCCACATTCCTCACAGCGCACAGCGAGCTTATCTCTTCCTTTCTTGCTCGCATCGAATCGCAACTCATCATCATACCAACTGAACAGTCCTGCCCAGCGATTCACATACTTGCCGCTCTGCTTGGCCCGAGCCAGCATCTCCTCTGAGAGCCGCAACACTTCTTCCACTCGCGCCTCCCCAGGCGGTCCGTCGCTCAAGCGGTTCCCCAGAAGTCGGATGGCCTCTTTTGCAAACATGGTGTACTCTGGGTGCTGAGAGCCCCAATCCCACGTGGTCACGAATTCTGCGACCCGGTCGATGGACACGAATTCGGAAGATCTGCGCCACAGGGCATTTCCTGTTCCGGAAAGATATTGCCACAGTGGCCCCAGGGGTCCGGTTCGGGGCGACTGCATGAGTACGTAGTTGTACTTGTTCATGCGGTGTAGATTGACCACTCTTTCCGAACAGAACTTGTTGTATTGATCCAGAATCTTTTCTTTTTCCAACATGGCTCTCGACAGGAGGAAAGGGGTCTTTTCGGCCAGGAAAACACTGGTTGCCATGTTGCAATTAATCCCTGGCGAGTATAGCGGGTTCGTGAACCCAGCCGCATCACCGATAGCTGCCCACACCATGCCTTCATCTTCCTCAGTCTTCTTCGCGATACCGGAAACGATGGGTGTGCTGTAAGTAAGTTGCTTGCGAATGAACCATGTCGAGTTCTTCCCATACAAGTCCTTCACGAGTCGGTGGCGATCCATGAATGCTTGCATACGCGGGTACTTGGATGTGATCCAGTTGAACTTTCGTTCTGCTTCGCAAGCACCGTATATCTCCAGTTCCCCCGGAGGGGGGTACACGACGTCGTTGCGAAGTGCGTATCCGATGCTCGTGACCCAGCGGACCTTGCAATTGAACTTCTGAGCCAGCTCTTGCATTGATGGGTACGAGTCCGAAGGGGTGTTGACCTGGTTGAGGTCTAACAAATGATTGATCATAGCCGTAAGATTGGGGATTGAGCTACCTTCCCATGTGGGCAGCCGAATGAGCCACGCCCAGCTGTAATACACACATTAGCTCAATCTTACTGCACAAGGTAGCTTTATGTCTCAAGCTCCGTCACTCACGCTCACTACTGAAGTATGAGACAACAAAACTTACCCTTCAGCGAGGCAGATATGGTTCGTATGGCAACTCTCGTAATTTTCGAAAGGCAAATCTGATTCATCGCCCGTCATCTCAAAGTACGCCCAGAAAGAGTCTGTGTTGAACCCCTCGAAACGCTTTGAGTGACTCTGTTTCGAGGCAAAACGACGAAATCGACCGGTTGCATCGACTAAAAGCTTCGTCTTTATATCTAGACCGTTTGTTAATTTCACTTGTCCACCTTTAGGCTCAGTACGAAAAGCCGAGGATTCTGGCTTCGAGATTGGAACCGTAGACGAGCTCGTTGCCTTGACCGGGTCATTGTTTATCGGCGTCCCAGGGACGTCGACGCCCGTACCATGGAGGACCTTCACCCCCAGCCGCTGTGCGTAAAGCGTCAACAGTAGCTCGCTGATCTTGCGCTCGATCTGCAACGTAGCTACGAAATCACCGCTCGGGCCATTGGCACAAAACGACGTGACTCCGTCCCAGGAGCCGTCTTGAGGGAGGTAGTAAAAGGCGAGGCCATCCTTTGCACCGAACAATCGCCACACGACTGAAGTACTGATGCCAGCAGATTTCAACCAGACACCAAAGGTCGTAAGTGTCGATTCTCCAATCTTGTAGCCTGGTGAGGGAAGCCGTTCAAGCACAGTGACGGAGGGTACATGGAGAGTCGGGTCGCTCGCAAAAAGAGACTGGGAGCGGAGGCGAAGATGGATAGCGTATATAAGCGAGTGAATCCCGCCACCTACAACCACAACGTCGGATGATGATGGTACACCAGGTTGGACGTTTTGCGAATTTAGGAATTCGGCATCAGAGATGGGCGGCACAGTCGTGGGCGCCTTGCGTGGTGCCGACGAGGAATGAAGTCCGTATTTTTGCCAGAAATACAACGACGATGAAAGGCCGCCGGTGTAAAGAGCTGTCCAGAGATCTCTGGAAGGCTTGTGTTCTTCGTGGAGAAGGCTCTCGGCCGAAGATAGTAAAGGGGCTTCCATTATAAATCCAAGTGTTCATCGGCTGGCAGACTGTGAAGTGGTAAAAGAGATCCTATAAACCGACCGGGTACTACTCAGCTCATAGTCAATATTGCAGATTAAAGCTTTGGAAAATGCCCGAATTAAGAACGGTACTCGGTGCTACGATAAATAGCCAATGAGAGTGTGCCTCGCACGCCGTTTCGTACGACAACAGGGCCCGAACACCCGTAGACATGCCACATGAACTCGTGCATTTAGCAAGTTCGGGTGCCTAGCGCGTCTGGGGGGCGTCAGACCTCCAAGTGGTCTTTTACAAGAGAAACTCCGCACGCTGGGCATTTGAATTTGCTGGTAGGGTGCAGTGCTAGGAAGGATTGGAATCCTGCATGTCCGGCACATTTGCTTGTGCTTGAGATGGAAAGCGACTATAGGACTAGGGTCTCCGAGTTTTCGGGTCGCGTGCGCTGAGCGATGTTTTAAACGGTGAGGATGGCAATCTGGCTTTCCAACCTGGAACGTAATCCTGTCAGACTATACCCCCGCTCTCTCGCAACCACCAACTATGTGCCTTTGTTAATCGAGGGCCATGATCAGATCTAAATAGATAAGATAATAGAGTGTAAAAAGTCCTCCCTATTCAATATTTCTTGTGTGCGTGGCCCCAGTCCAATTTTGATGATGGTGGTCGTCAATCAACAGATCGCGAATATCAGACGGAGCACAAGCCGTTAGTGGGCATAGCTCGAATCCTTACTTGCACTAGAGTCTGTTGGGCAACAATGGGTTTTGGACCACGTCAGCACTAAATCTGAAGCAGAATCCCACCGGTGGTGCTGATCGAATAGAGCAAATTATCCGGAACGCAATGGATATAGTAACGACGATGCGGGCCGAGGCTTGGTCTGAGTGATGCAGCACAATGAACGGTCACTATTAGGCATCATCAGCTGCGCATATCTTCATCTCGTTCCCTTTTTAGTTAAGATCCGCCGATTTTTACGGTACCTACCTACAGTACCAAGACAAAGTTGAGTGCTCCCTTGCACCTCCTAGGATAATACAATATACTTAGACGCTTGAATTGGCGCTACAGGTATGGCCGCCTACAGTTTTCGGTCGCTACAATATCAACGCGTAAGTACACAGGAAAGTTATTATTAGGCTTCTTTTTCCATCATGGTCGAATATCGGGAGACCTTGGCGAGGTGCATGTGCACGTGCATACGTTCCATATTTTACTCATACATCAACCAATTTGGCCATGGTTACTGTCGTCCGAGAACACATCAACTGAATCATCCGTTTCTAGGACCTATTGCGACACAGCACAGCTTACTTCACTAATCGGTGTAGCGCAAGCACTCCGTTGTGAGCATGACCCGATTTCATTTTGCCAGATTACCGACTTCTCCCTGCACTCCAATCGAACGTTGCAGAATAATATTTGAAGCCGAAACTGGAGCAAAAAGTAAAGCAACGAGACTTTGTGGACTACTGCACCTTATATTCAAGCGAAGAAATCACAGTAGACGCAGGGAGAGCTCGGACATTCTGGTAACGTCTATTGTAAAGATTCCGAGTTTACCCTGCAACTCCTGTGAATGCTCGTCACCAAATCAAGTCATCCGCGAAACATCTAAGCATCCACTTTCGGCCAATCAGAATTGATCTTTTTAGAGCTAATCACACCATGTCATGGCCAAACATCGGAGATCTGCGCTAGGCACAGCACTGCACGCAATTATGTTATTCATAATCTAGTAAAGCCTGCACCTCGACGAAGGAGGTGCCTGTGTCCACACCCTTGCGTACATGCTGCATCGCGAGGTAAGAGAAGCCCAACCTCCATGATATCTCAAAATCTATATACTAGTGTAACCCACCGGAATCCTGCAGCGTTCCTGGAAAAGACACTTGCCTTGCAGTTTCGCGGTTGGATTCAGAAGAATAAACGTTTGATGAACCCTAAAAGTGACTTAGCTCCTCTGGTCAACTGCACCAATCTAGTGTATTTCAAAATCCACACAACGTCTTCATGGCCACGCTGCCTCGCGATTTCCAGACAAGATGTCCCTCCAAGGTCCGTGGCCAACGGATCGGCGCCTCGTTCCAGCAACAGCTCGACGCACTCCCAGTTCCCCTGCCGACAAGCACGGTAAAGTGCCGTGCCCTGCGACTCGAACGGCTCATCATCTTCTTCACTAAATGGATACCCCGACATGTCTCGGTCTTCGATGTTGAGCCCGTGATCCAGAAGCAGCCGCAGCGCTTCCACATTCCCCTCATCCGCGGCTGCCACCCCGGCCCCGGTGTCCTTCAAATCGTGGCCGTGATCAAGCAGCAGCTTGAGCATTTTCATATTAGGCTCGTATCCGCTGATCGTCCATGAGATGCTGCTTCCTGGTACATATGACCGATCTTTCGGGGTCGATCGATGCCCATGCTCAAGTAGCCACTTTGCCAAGTCGTAGTGACCGCAGATGACAGCAGTAGATAGTGGATCGCCGAAAATCTCGTTTTCATGGGCGTTGAGGTCTAAGCCGTGGTCGATCATGATTTGCCAGATAGCAGGAGACGCGCCATAAACGGCGGAGGTGATGAACTCGCTATTCAAAGTCTCCCGAGGAGGCCTCCAGCCTTGGTCGCAACACCATTGCATGATCACGGGCTGCCCGTATAGTGCAGCATGCCTGGCGATTTCCTCCAGCGGTATGTTGGGTTCGTAGAGAGCTTTGAAACTGGTGACATTGCCCGATGCGATGGCGGAGGCAACTGCCGCCGGCAAGTTCGAGGGAGACATTGTGATGTCTTCAAATTTGATCTGATGGCGTGGCTGTTCGTTTGTGAAGCGGAGTCCGTGATTTGTCGGTACAAGTAGCCTTGTGTGTGCTTTGACTGTCTGTACGAACGATGAGCGACGAGGGTGCAAATGATGGAAGAATAGATTTCGCCTGCAGGAAATGTTATCACGTCTCAAGCGCAGCACAGCCACGATACGTTCCATGGAATCTCATGGCACGGATGTCCCAAATGAAAGAGAGTTGGTATATGAGTCATAGAAAATGGTTGAGGTTGAGGTTGAGGTTGAGGTGATTCAGCAAAAATGTCCGTACCATATTCCATCTCCCCCATAGATCCGTAGCCAGACCCACAATTACTGAACTTCACCTTGCCAGTGCTACAATAATCGACCCCACGTGTGCATTACGATACGCTGTTCACGCCGATGCTGTGTGTGCCGATGCGGGCACGCCCTGGGCTGTATGTCGCAAATCGCTTCTTGACCCTACGCCTATTGACCGTTTACCGCGCAATGCGTCCATTCTGCTCACCGGTCTCTTCGATATTAAAACTCTGTGCGTCGTCACACGGAATGGGTTGGTGGAGTCCATAAAGGTGGATGTATTTGTCTAGGATCTGGAGTTGGAGCTCATTCGGCAAGCGTTCAAGCGCAGGATGGGCGTAGAGTAGAAGGCGGATAATTTTCTTGTACTTGAGGAAATGGCGTTAATGGGCTTGTTCAGCAATATTGCAATATAGCGCCAGGACGGAATTCGGAGTACCGTGTGTTACTCCAGGGTAGGCAATACGCCGCCAAATTGTACTAAAAAATTTGTCCCAGTGCTGTAGTGTTTTGGCGCACGTCGCGAATCTCTGGGCAAGTCTGTTCGTCCATCGCTTGTATACCGCTCACTCCTTCGTATAGAGTCGCTCATTGACCCATATGCCTATTGCCCGTTTGTTTCATCTTGAGCTGCGCAACGCGTCCGTTTCGTTCACCCGTCGCTTCGATACTGCTCACTCCTTCGTATACAATCGGGTTTTTGGAGCTTTTGGCGTGCGATTAGGCAGCGGAGCCATGGTTTGGCGCGCACGAAGGGTTTGATGATCGCTCATAGACCCAAACGCCCGCTCCGCGATACTGGAAGATGAGGATGCGCCCACTCTTTGGGACAACATCGACTTTCTTGTCCAATCAATAGTCGTAGAATGTGGTTGCGCCGCCCTTGAGCTGGTCTGCGGCGTCGTTGAGATACAGGTGGAGCGTAAAGTAGGATCCTCATCGTGTACTTGATCCCTTGGCCATGATCAGTATCGTCCGAGACATCAGTCACTGCGTACCACTTTCGTTTCGGGTCAACGCTTTCGTTTTTGGGTCATCGCTTTCATTCATGGGTTTACGGCGTTCGGGTTTCTGGGTTCATCTTTTCAAGGCATTCGTTTCACTTGTCTCAACGTGTCGTACTTACACAATGAGCGTGATCGTGAACGTCATCTTTCATCAAAGCTAGGCAGCACATACAGCACCAGGACAAACTTCCAAGTACAGCGTGATACCCCAGGGTATGCAATACGCTGACCGACTGTACTCAGACTTTTGTCCAAGTACAGTACGTCACCAACGTGCGCGCGTACCCTAACTCGCTCATACCTACGTCAACAAGCTTAGCCACGTTTTCATCTCCCCAAGGACCCGAGGCACCCCACCTCCTCTCACCTACGGCATTGCCAGCGCGTCAACATCAATCGGCGCAGTGCAGTACGGACCAAGCCTTACGCACGGAGACAACATCACCTCTCTTCTGAACCGGGTATAAATCGAGAACGTCAAACACGTGTACGTATATCCAAAGTGTAGAGGTATACAACATCTCAACCTTGGCGAAAACGCCGGCAAACGCCCACGCCCATCTAATGCCTCTATATGCAAACATCACTCAGCCCAGTCACGAACATCAGTCCCCCGTAGGCCCTTTCAACCAAGCACCAATACACTCCACACCTATATACATCAACCCTTCATAGCACAATCAAGTTATTGATCCGCACACCCTGGCTGAGGAAGAAGTACCTGCGCCGCACACCAACCGCCGTAGCCCTTCTGAGCGACGCAATCGTCTCGTCCCCGCCGCTCACCATGACGAGCGGAATGGGATGCGGTCGCGGGATGCCAGAGGGTGTGTATTGCGTTTCGTCGAGGAGGGGTTGGACGAGGTTGAACGGGACCTGCTCGTCCGACGACGACTGCGCTTTCTTCTTCGACGATGTTTTCGAGCGAGGCTGCGCGTCTTCTGAAGGCGCAGGATTATTGTCTTTGGCTGTTTTTCCGAGTGTAGCGGGGGTGGAGGGTTTGTTCTCGTGGGTGCGCTTCTTGATGCCGTGGCTTGGTTCGGCTGTTTCGCGCTCATCTGGTGTACCTTCCTCGTCATGCGGCTTGCTCGAGCTCTCGAATTCGTACTGTGGTCCCTCGTGCTCTGGATAGCTCACTATGACTACCATCTGCAAGCTTGAGCTACTGGGTGGGAACGCAGGTATGTTCCTCAGTTTGGCCGAAAACGAGCAGCCGCCTCGCGGAATCACAATGATTTGGTAGCTCTTAGGGATATTGATCGGTAGACGTTCGTCGCACAGAGCGTTTGGGTGGATGTAGATAGTCGACCAACTGAGCACATTTGTTTTGCTGTAGGAGAGGTCGGGATCTGGGACATCTGGCAAGGGAACAGAACCGGGTCCGAGCGGCAAAGTACCTTGGATGGCCAAGCGTTGGATCGTTTGGGGCTTCTGGGTACCGGATGCCGAGGGCGGTGAAGTCGAAGAAGAAGTCGCCGCCAGCAGTGACTGAAGAGAGTGCAGAAGGGAAGATAAGTATGATTCGCCGTTCTCGAGTTGCTCTTTGTCGACATCCAATTCGATCACCTCCATATTGGATATGTTCTCCATGCCATCGATAGAATTAGTGAGTAAGTCTGACAGTATACCCGAAGATGGTGTGATTACAGGTTCAGGTGGGACGTCGATGACAAGATCTACAGTCACCGCGTCGCGAGTACGCGTAAAGAAGGGATCAGTTGGATTGAAACTGTCGATCGTTGAACGAGACATATATATCTTTTCATCGCGGCCCAGGGCCACGTTGGAAATGGCGTAGATCCGGAACTGCTCGTCCATGGTGATCTTTTGTTCGAGTGGGAATGGTTCGGATTCCCGAACCATACCGAGACGTACCCCACTCATCGAGTTAACGAGGATACCTTCGTTTACACGTTGTAATAACCCAGACTGCGAGCTACTCGGTAGACTTGGAAACGAAAGGTCGAACGTAGCGCGAACAGTCATTTTGGAACTTGTAGCGTTGTAGGGAATGAACTCGGGAGGAAGAGTCCATGGGTAGTACGTATAGTTCGAAGGTGATTGGATGTCAGAGGCGGAGATGCTTGGATGATCCGCAGTGAACTCTACCAACGGCGATTCGAGTGTTTCTCTAGTAGGCATCAAGTGTAGCCGAGCCAGACTCGCGGCGTGGAAGATATCAGACCGAGCAGCAGTCACAGAAACGCTAAAGGGAAGGTGCTTTGGTGGGAGAGGGCATACACCAAGCGTGGGCTGCGGTCCTGGGTCTGGCTTCGTGTGTTTGACAGAGCTAGCTGGTCGCAAACGCTTAGGGATGATTAGCGGATGTCCCTCAGTTGTGAAGACGTAAGGCGCATCCCAGGTGTTGAGTGGATGCGAAGGATCAAAGGTGAGGAAGAGATATTTTGCGGTTTCTCCCAAGAAGAAGCTTTCCATGCGATCACTCAGTTCTCCACTGCGAACGTCGTGCAAGCCTGCCCAGCCGCATTTTGTCCAGCATCGTCTTTTGATGTCGCGTTGAATCATTTCGGCGACGTACAGATACCATGGATCCTTAGTAGCACGATACAGATACCAATTGGACTCGATGAACTCAGGGCGTCCAGGCCACCACCGCAGTCCGCTCTCTATATTCCCAGTTGCTGTCGACCATCTTTCGGGCATTGCCGAATAACGGGTCCAGAGGGCGGTGTGAAGTAGATGAGTCTCGATTGCTTCGTCCAGCTCCCCGGCCATGGCCAAGAGACCCTGATAGAACATGCTTAGACTGTCAATCCAGAAGGCACGCATGGCACCAGTGTAGAGGTCTACTTGGAAATAATGCGGATGTTGGTGTTGTGGTCCGCGATAAATTTGTCTCCTGATCGCACCGTGCGCATCCTGCCATGTTCGGAGGAAAGCATCTGGCGAATCGAGATGGGCGTGTTCTTCATCGTAGGGCAACCCAGAGAGCAGGATGTGTGATTTCAGAGCGTACTCGAAGAAGCTGTCAATGCCTGCGCCGACACCGGTATATGGCGACACCCAGTGGCCTGTTTCTGCATCGATACCAGCTCCAATCAGACCAATGGTACTGCGGCGCGACCAGACAGCCCAGAAGGCGTCTTTGGCTGCGATTTCGAAGCGCGAGTCCCCAGTGAGACGGGAGAGCGTAGCGAACTCCAGAACAAGGCTGCCGGCACCAGCACTGCATGTTTCAGTAACCTCGGTCCCCTGCTGTTTTGTGTCCTTGCCGCATTGGCCGTGTTCAGCGTCATTGTTGTATGGCGAATTGGCGTAGAAAGGCACGCCGTGCCGAAGGTTCACGCGTGGATATGGAAGGCCAGTTGGCGTATGGAACGCAGGCATAAGTCGTTCAGCGAGGTCCGTGGCCAGCCGAAGCAGCTGTCCATCGTACACGAATTTGTTGGGCCAAAGGATGCCTTCTCTTCCCTTCTTCGTCTGCACTTTTGCGTTGTACCCGCGAATGGGCAGATCGCCAACCGCAAACTGATGCGCACTGAGCAGTCCGCCCACGCCCCGTATGACCGTCTCGAAGACCTGCACCTTGCTGTCCAGATCAAAACCCCGCGATCTTTTTCCATGGCCGCTCGGACCCTCGGAGCCGTCTCCATAATTCTCCACCAGCGCCTTGATGCCGTCCTGGAAATCGTCGAGAGGTCTGTTCCGCCCCCGCTTCGCTGGCGGGGGAGAAGAAGCGAGGATCGCAAGTGTCGATAAGCTGTCTATTAGCGTCAACGAGTAGTTTCCTAGGACATCATTGACCTCGATATGCGAAGGATTGTGGCGGTCGCGTGTGAGAGGCGTGCAACTGAGCGGGCGCAACTCGTCTTCGGGGAAGGCGTGTTTCATGTAGCCATCGAAGCCATGGTAGAAGATGTCTATCGTCTCTTGTCTGAGTGGATGAGCACGTAGCTTTTTCACATCATCTGCCGTGCATACCTCAGGCTTGCCACTGTCTCATCTGACATGCCATGCGCGGGTGTCGCCCAAGCACACAGACACAGCAACAGCGTCCATATCAGATTCCAGGCAGCTCCCCCGGGCTCTGGGGCGCCTCGCCGTGCAGGCCGTCCGGAGGAGTGCATGCCCAAGAGAGCCCCGATTTGGCGACATGTGAACCGAGAGAAGGAACAGCGGGGTCGCGAAGCTTCGAGGGTCAAGTCATGGCAAGGTGTGCGTTGCCGGGATGTGCGCCGCGGGCCACCTGTTGCTTTCTCTCGCCCGTGCGCCGCGCTTGGCGCTGTCGTCAGAAAAATAGTTCGATCGGGAGACCGCATTGGCGTCACCACCTGCGCGTCGCAACAATCGCCAGCTCCCGTTCTTTCATTCCATGTATTCTAGCCTTCCAGGGCCCTTGTAATTTGTAGTCTACCCCTTCCTCTGCCGCCATGTTGTCGCGCGCAGCAACTCGTGCCTTCCACGGGCTGCGCACCGCGCCTGCCCTGCCCGTCCGACGCATAGCACCCGTAGCCTCCACATCACAGCGCATACGCTTCTACGCGAAGAAGTCCGGCAAGAACGACACATTCAAGTCCACCAAGGCGACCAAGGCGACCAACGACCCCGTCCATCCCAACGAGCAGCCCGAGTTCGATGCGGCCGCAGCACCGGAGCGCAACACAACCCCATCAGGGCAGCCCGGCGAGCCTATAGAAGAGGCCCCACAGCAGCCGCAAAAGCCTTTGCCTGACCTACGGTACGGCATCCCCTCTACGTTTGGCGCAGAGTATGGAGGCGCCGAGGCAAAGTCGCAGAAGGGCGAACACGATCCCAACAACGTCACCGAGGACCCTGAAAAGGAACCCGGTCCCGGTCGCGAGGGTGGAGAGCTCCCCAAATCCGCATACGAGACCAGCACCGATAGGAGGCGCAACAAGGTCGCCAACTGGTCATACATTGCTTTCGCACTAGCCGCGACCACGGGAGGAGCGTATCTTTGCCGGAACTGGGAGAGCGAAGAGGAGGAGAAGAAACATGCAGCTGCGCCCTCGGGATGGACCCCCACCCTCATGTACCAGCGTGCGAAGGCTCGTCTCAACGGCGAGATGAGCTACTACACCGAGCCAACCTTTAACAAGCTCCTTCCAGAGGTGGAGATGATGCCTCCTCTGACCTTGGTTTTGAGCTTGGAAGATCTGCTGGTGCACTCCGAATGGACGACCAAGCACGGCTGGCGGACAGCAAAGCGCCCTGGCGTCGATTACTTCCTCCGGTATCTGAGCCAATACTATGAGCTGGTCATCTTCACGTCTGCAAAGTCCATGGACGCCGACCCCATCATCCGCAAACTCGACCCTTACCGCATCGTCATGTGGCCGCTGTTCCGTGAGGCCACCCGCTACGAGAAGGGTGAATATATCAAGGTATGTCTCCCAGAATAACAGAAAACTGGACGTTGCTAACTTCTTCAGGACCTCTCACATCTAAACCGCGACCTGTCGCGGACTATCATCATCGATACCGACCCTTCACACGTCAAGGCCCAGCCCGAGAACGCCATTGTGCTTCCAAAGTGGAAAGGACAACCTGGCGACAAAGGTCTCGTAGCCCTGATACCGTTCCTCGAGTACCTTGCCATGCTTCAGCAGGGCGGCGGCAACTTCGACGTGCGACACGCCCTCAAGTCGATGGAGGGCCAAGAAATCCCGGAAGAGTTTGCGCGCCGAGAAGCAAAACTGCGTGCTGAGCACCTTAAGAACCTGGAGGCAGAGAAAGCGAAGAAGGGCAAGAAACTCGGGTCTTTCGTGGGTGCCCTCGGCCTGAACAGCAAGCAAGGCCAGATGGTCCTTGCCGACGGAACCAACATGTCGGAAGGACTGGCACAGGGGAAGATGATGATTGATATGTTCCGAGACATTGGCCGGAAGCAGTACGAGACCATGGACAAGGAGATTCGCGAGAACGGCGAGAAGTGGCTCAAGGAGATGGCCGAGGAAGAGAAGAAGTTCCAGGAGGAGCAAATGAAGAACATGAAGAGCGGCGCAATGAGCTGGTTCGGAGGCAGCGCGGCTGCTCCTTCGCAACAGCCGCCACCACCTGCCGCGCCAGCATCTGAGACTGGCAAGACACCGTAAAATCTCCACGAAAGGCGTTTGGGATGTGATATCATGCGCCGCTTCCACTCTTGTAGAAGGAACGGTGTTGCATTGGGCGGGTTGGAAACTGTACTGTATAATGCATATGTATAAATAAGATATTGGGCAGACCCAAGTACCACAGTTCATGATGCCCTATTGCCTGATATGCGACATACAGCGGATCCGACGTGTCTTTTCTCATGGCTCATCAAAGAACACCGGCGATACACGATGAGGTTCAAGTTGTGGATACTCATAGTAGCCCAAGTCGTCCTAGGGCCATATATCGAGATTCCGTCTGGCAAAGCAGTTTACATCCGGTCCTCGGGTTAACTCGAGAGTGCACTGCGCGGAAGATAAAGTGTTTCTGAAGCCAATCAATGAATCGCAACAACGGGCCAATCGGAGATAGTGCGACTGCGGTTGTTTGTGCGGGGAAGCTTGCCAATCGCCTCGAACATCGCTCCGAACTATTTCCCCCGAAACTCACTGCTGAAACGGCCGCTTTGTTCATTCACTCACATGCTATGGCGTCTTCCCGCCCGCGCCCTCAAGATCCCGTGAATGGCGGCTGGACCGACACCCCGCTGTCCCGACCCCACTCTCCTCCGCCCTACAGCAGTCCGCCCTCAGAACGCGACGATGTCGACTTCGCTCTCGGATCGATGGACCACGTATCTATCGACGAGGACTCCGAAGACGAGTCCCTTACTCCCGACGTGGTCGCCGCATTCGACAAGCTCCACGAGCAGCTGCGCAGACATCGTGCCCCTGTTGTGCAGCCGCCGGTGCCACAGCAACCGTTTCCGTTCATGCGGTTGCCGTTGGAGTTGCGCGAACAAGTGTACGATGAATACTTTAGGCCCGAAGTAGGGAGCCTCCACGTAGTGCACGAGAGAGAGAGGCTGATGTCTGACAGAACAGATTGGAGGTGTATGAGGTTGGTGATGGGCTGGGTGGCATGTACAACTTCGAGTTTGCACTGCTGAGGACGAACAAGCAGGTCTGGCAAGAAGCGCTGAGGAGCTGGAGGAAAAACGTGTTTGTGCGGATTGAGACGCCGTGGCCGCATGCTGGTATGGACAGTTTCTTTTGTGCATTTGCATGGCTGACTGAGACTAGTCCACCATATCAGATCCGAAGGGCAGGTTCCCATCGTCGCCGCTGGGCCCCGTGCGCACGAGTGCTTTCAGCACAGAGGCCTCGTCCAGATCACAGCGCCCTTACATGGCGTCACTGTACCGGACCACGACATCGTCCTACTTCTGGAGGACCTGCCCAAATTCACTAAAGTTTGGTTCTACTCTGCGCTCAATTACATCAGCCTCAACCCACAGCTCTGCCTCATATTTGGACTCCGCGAGCTGTACAATCCAAGAGATCCCAAGCCCGTCCCCCTTGAGATCCAAAGAAAACTCCTCCTTCCCTTCGGCGACGTGAAAGACCTCTACGATACAGACTTCACAGGCTACGATGAAAGCGTAATCGCCGAGCTCCACAAAGCAATGAAAGTGCCTTACCCTACAGTCCGTGAATCATGTGAGCTAGCCACCACCCTCATGGAAGATGGCGATCTCCTCCTCGCAACCAATAAGCCCCAGCTCGCACTAGACACCTACATCAAGTCCTTCGACGCGATACACATCAAGATCTCCGGTCGCAACCGCAAGATCCTCGCCGATGGCCATTTCGCAGATGACATCCACGAGGGGAGATTCGCCGGCCAAGCCGCCATGACGGTCCGCGTGGTCCTGCGCATCCGCCTGGTCGCCCGCATGGTCCGCACCTATGTCCACCTCGGGCAGCCCAACGAAGCAGCCTTTTGGGGCATCCGGTCCATCAAGCTCGTCCGTCAGGGCATGTCACCGAACGCCGACATGGACGACTTCTTCAGTGACTTCATCGGGTCGTCGGATATCGCGCTGATCTACGCGTGGACTGCGGGTGCACTTGCCTTGATGGAAGGAAAGGACAAGTGGAAAGAGGAAATTTTGGAGTATAGGTGGGAGGATGGAGGCGTGGCGGATGTGGAGGCTATGTGGCGGAGGGCGGGGCTGTATCTTGCGAGCGAGAGGTATGCGGGTGAGAGGAAGGGGATGGTGGAGGAGATGAAGAGGGTAGGAATTAAGCCACCCACGGGTGTGTTTACGGATGAGGCGAATGAGGTTGACAGTATGCGCCATATGCACATGGGGGATATGGAGAGTTGATGGTGAGATTGGTATTACTGGGATGGTTGGATATATAATTCCTACATTGGTGGGGGGGTTGTAGCGGGCGCCTCTCGTGACAACATGAACACCGGCGATAAAGTATTCACGTCCCACGTTCTAGATACTCATATAGTAGATCAGGTAACCTCAGGGTCAACTGCTAAGGATCCACTGACAAAACAGTTTCCATCCGGTCTTTACATTCACACGAGAGGGGTGCTATCTGGCTCCTACCTCCTCTTGAGCCTGATTGACTGTACAAAATGCTGATCATGACACCAAGATATACAAACGAAAGACCTAAACTTAATACAAGCTTAAACTTATAGTAGGCGTTATCCGCCCTTCGTCAGATGTTATTTACACTGAAATCTTGACATTTGTGTACGTCAAAGCTGACCTTCCGACGGGGCCTACATGCAAAGGTTGTCAGGATAAAGAGCCCTCTGCACATGCAGTTGCAACACCTGAGAATCAAGATCGAGCTAAGCAGATGCAAAATGTGGGTCGCACAATGTGCGCTGCAGTTTAGATAAAGTTAGCCGGATGCCAGGGCAGTGTATATAGTTCCGGCTCCCCGAGGAACCAGCACCAAATCAATGCTCTCTAGTTGCGCTTTATTGGTTGTTATAATACTGCTTACTGACTCGTTAGAAGACATTCTGGTACACCAGCGCGACGAAGCTGTGCGACCCAAGGGGAAATATCTGTCCACAGGTAACTTTCGCTTTCCCGCGCTCTTATAGGCAGATAGTTTTGCAGTTCCTACTACTAACGGTATCGCAGCCTGCGCAATACATCCGTATAACTGCTGATCAGAACCCCGATTCATTTGATATCATGTGGCACTGCCAGACTGCCAGCCAGCTACATGTGTGTTTCTTGACCGCATCGACATTTTACTACAATACTAAATACGGGATAGACCGTCCAATTGCATGTATCTATGCGAAGCGTTCGCTGAGCGCTATTGCTGGCGATGCAGCCACGCTTGTGTCTCCAATCACACCTCCCGGAGCCAGCCCGAACACCTCAATGCGCTTCCCACACAGGGAATTCGCGCACTATGATTCGCACGTTACAGCTGCTTGATCTGGTCGTCTAGAGGGTACGCTTGCGACGAGATGCGCATTCAACATGTCAGTGGCTCCTGTAGGGCATGCTTGGATTTGCCGCTTGTGTGGAGAGCTCATAACATCGCATTCTGCTCTTGCCCCACTATCGCATTGTATTGCTTACCTCGCCTTGTTGTCGGCTCAAGCTATGCCCATCCATGGAGGGGATGTCTTCGACCCAGAGGGTTATCGTCGCTTCCAGGCGTTCGGCCCGTTCCTCGATCCGGATACCTTCGAGATAATGCCAACAACGTACGTGGACTCAGAGCCATTGCAGCTGTGGCGAGACACCACCCCGAACATCCAGCGTCCTGAGCATTGTGGATATGCGATTCTTAGAGCCTGGGGAGCTAGCACCAGTTTTGACTTCTACCTGATGCCTCTCCGGTACCCAGTCGCCACTTGCATAGTTGGTACTAACTGTTTTCTACGTTCCACAGATACCGCGCTATCATTGTCGCCGGCATCGTATTCGGTCTATCCATGGCCTTTGCCATCTCAGCAGCCTATCTTGCCGTCCAGCAGACAAGAAACTCGCGAAGGCCCTTGAAGAGCATATACATATGGATGATATGGATCGAACTAGTAGCATGTATCATTATTGCTATTGAATGCCTGCTCTACCTGCTCTACATCGTCCCGCCCAGCTTCTACTTTTTCATGTCCTTATGTACGTTCCGCTCTCATTTGTTCAGGCCAGGATGTCGATATCAATGCGGATACGCTGACTCTACAGTGATCTTGTGGGCGATACAAATCCACCTCTTGCTCCAAATCATCATCAACCGCATCCGCGTTATCCTCTACGACCGAACCAAAGGCCGAGCAATGATCATCAGCGTCGCCCTCTTCATCCTCTGCCTTAACATCAGCGTCTTCTGCATCTGGATACCCGCCCGGTTGCAGATTAGCAATCGGTATGTCTCCATTCAAATCGGTCAACCACCTCCCAAGCGTGGAAAAATCGCTGACACCCGCCCCCAGATACATCCACATCAACAACATCTGGGACCGCGTCGAGAAAGTGCTCTACCTCCTCGTCGACGCCTGCCTCAACTGGTACTTCATCCGCATCGTCAAGCAGAACCTCGTCGTCAATGGCCTGCAAAAATACAACCGCCTCGTCCGCTTCAACCAGCGCGTTATTATAGTCTCACTGCTCATGGACGTCATGATCATCGGCGCGATGAGATTCCCGAATGGCTTCCTGTTCGTCCGTCCCTCCCTCCGTCCCTGCTTCCATCCTTTCACATGATTAGAGACGCGGTGTGGAAGGCAATCCAGTGCTAACATTGTATGTGTGTACCAGCTACGCGATGTTCCACCCCCTCGGCTTCCTCGTAAAGCTCAACATTGAAATGATCATGGCGAACCTGATCCGGCGAATCGCGCTCTCCAACCACACCCAAAACTCCTTCATGCTCACCTTCGCCTCGCTGGATGATGACTCCAACCCCGACCCTACATGCCCCAACACGCACAGCCACAGTCGCTGGTCGCTGCCGCGACAGGAAGATGGGGATGTGGATGGCGATGGGATCATCAAGACGGAAGAGTACGAGGTTCTGAGTCGGCGGCGGTCGCAGATGAGTGCGCAGTTGCTAAGATGGGGAGGCGTGAAGGTGGGGAGTGGGACTGTGAAGGTGGAGAGCGGGGATGTTTTAGCTTTGGGGGGGGTGAGTTTGGGGAGTGGGGAGATCATCGATCGGGGTAGTAGAGGGAGTAACATGTCGGAGGAACACGAGGGGGATGGGGACAGGAATAGTGCGGCGGGGGATGAGGTGGTGTTGATAGCGCAGCCAGCGCCGCTGGCTTTGCTGCGGACCTCGAACGACACTTGAATAAAAGTTTTGGATTATGACGTGTGGAGGTGGGAGATTCATCGTGGCTGCGTGAGGATGGTTGCACCGTCCGTGTGCTCGGAGTAAGGACCTAGCAAGTCGCCGTGCTCATCCTCCTCATCCGCATCAGCCTCGTTTTTATCTTCGCCCGGGCCAGTTTTTCCTGTCGAACAACCTTTCTCTTGTGGTAGCTGGAACTATTGTCTGCTATGCGTAGTGGCATGTTTGCTCTCTGAGATATGACGATAGAACATCTAGAGTTCTGGGTACTGATTAGAGAACGTATAACTGTTAATAAGCTGTGCTTTGATCTAAAAAAGTAAACTATCATATACCAGCCAGCGAGTTCAAGAAGCATAATACACCTACATGACAATTAACGAATTGAGGCCGTGAAGTCGATCGGTTTAACTGGGAAGAGACATCGTGTGGCAATCATATATGATGATGTGTTCCGGTACTGTAACATCAGAGTAGGGAGACACGCTTGCGCGAAGGAAGGGGATTAGAAGTTAGTAATTATTTACTAGGTAAAAATCGCGTTAGGTATGAATGATTAAAGGTGGTTATATGATAGTGCGTACTATCCCATTAACTATGATAGAGAGATACCTCAACTATAGAGATATCGACGCATCGTCTTAATCGTGTGACTCGTTATTGTGCTCGGATGGCAGTCATATAGATGAAGGACGATATCTACCTCCGCGAAAGAAGACAAAGGTTGGTGCTCGGGACGATGACGAGAACGACGGCGTGTCTTAGTTACAACTAGGCTTGATAATTTCATTACTACAAATCAGATAGTTGCGCCTGCACAGCTTAGACTACGCATCCTACAAGAGCCTCTCTCAGTACTGCCGTCTGTCGCACCCTGGCAATCCGATCCTGGTTTTGTACTCTGGATCGTGACCCCTTTCTGCTGTTGGTCTGCCAGATCCTTCCTCAAGCTAGTAATCGTATAATTCTGCCTTCTTGCCGCTCTTTCTGCATTCGTGAGCTTTTGGTTCAGATCCTTGAGTCGAGCATCCTTCGTTTGATCAGATCCTTAGAGTTTCTCTATGGTAGAGAGCTGTGCTTCTGCCCAAAGGTTGGTCTCATTGAGCTCTGTTTTGAGCGTGTCGCAATGCTCCAGGTACTGCTTTTGAGACCTCTCGAGCTGCTTGATGCGTTCAGCTTGTTGATTGTTTTTCTGGTCATCTTGTTTCGAGTCGTTTTCAATTCCTCGCAGCGATGGTGGCACTCATTGTAAGCCTCTCGGAGTTCTTCGAGCTGCTTTTGCGCGTCGAGGCGTTTCTGTTCAATGTTTTTGGTATATTGTTTGGCCTTTTGGTTTTCCAGCTCGACTTGGCAACGTGCCTCCTCTTCTAGGGAAGCTGTCCTGGCCATCTTGTCGTTCAAAGTCTGTCTTATCACCATGACATCTTGTTCGGCCTGTTGCAGCAACGATTTCGCATTTTCGAGTGCATCTGGTGTTTGCCGAAGCTCCTCCCCGGTGTTCTCGAGTTCCGAACTGAGTTTATTTCCCAGATCTTTTAATACCGCGAGAACGCCTCTGACGATGGCGAGGCCGCGTCCCTATTCATAGATCTTGCCCATCAGCGACATTGACACGGATCTAAAGCGCTTGATGTGGCTACGCATGCCGGAACGAGGATGTGTGAGACTACGAACGAGGCTGATGTTCCTTGATGCCGCAATATCCTGTCTTTGCGTTTGATGGAGTTCCTCTGCTGCGGTTTGAGCGTTCAGGGCGCGGGCACAGCGATGATCCATCTCATAAATCTCGGCTTCAAGAGTCCTGATCCTTTCTGTGTTATATTCGGCTTCATGTACTACCCACTCATACATCGTCTTCAGCCCATCGAATTGACTGCGCAATATGGATTTGTCTGCGGCGGCTCCGTCAAGTTCTCTTTGGATGTCATTTCGGCTACTGGTAACACTGGAAATCTCATCCGAAAGTTCGCCAACTCGTTTATTGGCTCCGTTGAGACTGTCCTGAACGCTCTCTCTGTTACGTGTAGCAGTAGCAGCTTCCTCAGTGAGCTCTTGGATCCGCTCGTTAGACCCGTCCCGTGTATGGCTGAGTATGCCCTCGATCAGCTCGCTGTTAGCTGTGCTTAGTTTCGCACCCTCTTACTCTTGAGAAGTAAGATACTTTGGCCCGTCGCTCTATACGATTTTCAGCTACTACAGATGATGGTTTAGAACGCTTTCGGGACAGTGAATCCTGGGTTTTGAACGCCCCCTTCCATGCGCGATGGCTTGAAAGTCGAGAAAACAACACTCTCGGAGGCCCTGAAAACGAAGTCGGATGAGGTAGTGAATTACCATTCGGAGTTCGGACGATGTGTCAAGAACGCGACAGGCGATCGGGCGTTGGGTGTCAGCACTCGGGATCTTTGAGGAAATAACTCGCATCTACCAGACGCTGACCTAGCGAAGATCACTTTCAGGAATTGGATGAAATTATTGGTTAGCGCGGTCCAGAACCAGGAAGCGAAGGTGGCAGCTACGGTCGACAGCGCAGTCGAGATCCCGGAATACGCTGGCATGAGCCCCGGGGCAACATTGGAGATGGACTGATCTGGTAAAGAAGTCACGATCATGACCCTACGTCTAAAATTCCCCACGGTGAACTCGAGTACTTTGTGTTTTCGGTCGATAATGGCGATGTCGAGATCTGCTGCATCAAGACAAGATCTTATCTCGTGAATCACATGTAAACTACCAAGAACGATGAGTGAGCAGAGCAACTCTGCAAAATGCCATTCAACGTACAAGAGCTGTCGATAGTGATCCTGAAAAACCTATGAAGCAGGTCTGTAAGCCACCTATGATGAGCGATTCGTAATCCGCAATCCTCAAGCAAGCTGCTGTATTACTTGTTTGAGCATTGTAGTCATACCGAGCACTCAAGGATAGTACAAATTTCTTTCCAGTTGATAGCAAAACAATCTAGGATATTCGGAGAATCTTCTTGGTTGAAGTAGTTGTTTTAGGTCGTGTTGAGCTGCGAATAAATCCACGACGACCGTCCCAATCTTGATCAGCTTCCTAACTGTACCGTGCCGAGACTATTTACATCTTCTCCTCACTCTCATACACAGTCGATCGTACATTCTCCACCAAAGCGCTGTCTTAGTAACAAGATAATTTTCTAAGGAATATGTCTTCAACAGATTGAGTTACCAGTTCAATTCCACTATAGTAAGTGGTTAGTATAGTAGCTTTTGTCTAAAAATGCAGATTGGGCAGCTGCTTAGCAAATCTGTAGGCTTGATGAGAAAATTCATCGGAGAAGTGCCTGTCTGATACCATCTCTTAGAGTATCAAAATACAATTGTACTGCACGCATCTTCCCGTTTTGTTCATTTCCCAGATTCTGAGAAGCGTGGGACATCTCGTCCATCAACTAGATGGGCTGTGTCACGATATCGATCCAAGCACGAGAGCGATGCGAAAGCAGTTAAGGCGATGGACCGTAAAGTGTTTACTTCACAAGCTGAGAACGTCTCTGGGATACCTTTGCCAGGAATACCTCTACTGGCGATATCTCTTGCTACACCATCTGCATCGGAAGTCATGTCGCTTGATAGACAGTTATCACGCAAGGAATCTGACAGTGGACAGGGGAACGTAGATCATCAGCAGTGCCACGTGCTTCCAACATAGCCTTACAAGGCATGATCATTATCACTGCTTTTCTTCCAAGTACCGTTCAGGCGGTGTCTGCCGGGGGACTCTCTGACTCGCTCCCAGTGTTCATGCGAGCATCAAGCCAGTTTAATTTTCGGAATAACCAGTATCCAAGGGTACCAATTGACGGTACCGTACATGCAAACAAACCACCCCTTATTGCTCGCAGCCCTAGTCACCAGCAGAAGCCTGAACAGGTCGGAAGTATGGAATTGCAACAGCATGCACGCCCGAGTGCTTACGAGAACCGACGCGCTGCTATCCGCTGCTTATCCCGTCGTCGTACGCCAGGCATACACGGTCCATCCCTGATCCGTCTCAGTCTTCCCGGCTGACCACGATAGCGCGGGCGCTATATTCTTATCATTTGTGCTCGGAGGCCGACGCCCAGGCTCCGCTATCTACGGGTCATTCACTATGCTCTCTCAAGACTCGCTGGTTCTCGGACGGCACTCCGGACGTGGGGAGGAGTATGGACTGGTGATTGGGAAGCGTGGGATGGTGGAGCGATGGAGATAGACAGCGGAACGCGATGGGTGATGAGATGAACATCAACTCAACAAGCTCTGGATGCTCTGCCCACAGCACCAAAACAACTCGCATGATTCAAAGTGCAAGTCTTCTCACGTAATCTCAGGAACATCAGTCCGACACACAGTCCAGATACGCCTTTCCCTCGAAGTCTGAATAACGCGCCCCAGCAGCACCCACCCTCGCTCCTGTCAAAACCCTGCAAAGCATCCCCCATCGCGCACCGAGAGCTCGGTCTACGGAATCCCAAGCTGTCTCCGTCCCATGGCCGCGCGGTCTTATCATCGCCTACGTACCGAAACCCACCGGTACGTGCCTCTCTACGCCGCACGCCCGCATACTGGCCCAAGTGGCGCGGCGGACATGCCACAGCGCCGTCGATTGGCTCTCGCAGACCAGGTACGAGTAGAGCCGGGACTCCGCTGAGCCGCTTCGCATGCTGGGAGTAGCCTTCTACAACCCTGGAGCTGGATCGGATAGTAGGGCTCTTGCCATGAGCGTGGATAGAGGGCATGGGAGTGGGTAAGGGGCAATACATCCTATGGGCATTGCGCTTATGAATATGAGCGCGTGCGCGCTGCACTGTAAAGGAGGTAGTCGTCCGACTGCCTACCTGCCTGCCTTCCGGCCTCCTGGACCGATATCTCGACAGACAGACAGACAATGCAACACGACGGCTCCGCAGCGCCGTGAGCTTCGCGAAGCCTCCAGAGCCCGCGGCCTACGCAGGCCGCCTCCCCGAGTCCGCGCTCGCGTGCTATTCGGGGTTCAGTCCACGTGGCTCCCCGCCTTCTGTGCTCCACGCGGCAGATCACCACCTTGTGCGACCGCAGCTGCCGCGTGCGAATCGCTCACCTCAGCCGTGGGTGTGGGTGTGGTCCCCGAGGGCACGCCGTCCTGGGGCGCCCGATGGGGGCTAGCGTTCTCATGTGCGATTTCGGACTTCGCGTGCGTGGGAGAGGCGGACATGGGAGTGATTGGAGGGAGAGTAGACGCGGAGAGGGCGTTGCAGATGTGCAAGGTACGGATGCGCCGAGCTTGCCCCTACCCGCGTGCTGCATGCAGGACTGATGAGATGGGGAGGCCGGTGAGAGGGAAATGGCCGATCGGATGGCGGAGCGGAGGTGAGAGGGGGTGAAGTGGATGCAAGGCGTACGGAGGACGGGGAGAAGGCTGACTTGGAAGAGGTTCTTATGGATCAGGGCGCTTGGCTTCCTTCGGCCGGATGCACCGTGCCATTTTTGACGCTACGACAGGAATCAGGATGCTGTGGTGAGGTCGTAGTGCGGTCCTGCTGCGTGCGTGGATGTACTTGATGCCCTGCGCAACCGCCGAGGTCCGACCCAAGGTCGGGTCGCACAACAGGTGGAAAGCCATTCATCGCACGACCGTCGATCAGTCTCGGCGCACTGCTGATGGCCGTTTGCTGGGAAACCGAATCAGCGGTTTCCGGACACACTATTCAGCCTGGGACTCACCAGTGATTCGGATCTGTTGCATCAACCCCCATAGATGATAGCAGTTTCAGACTTCTGCCGTATTGCGACATCAAGCAATACGTATCCCTCTGGGCGGCCCTCGCGGCTAATATAGGTATTGCAGTTCAAGCCTTCACCGCTACTCCCCTCACTCAGCCATTGTGCAGACGCACCCAGCTTCGCACCACTGAACACATGACGAAGCGTGTCCGTATTTCTAGAAATTCGCTACAAGATGCGGTTCCGCCGCTGTGGTTGATCCCTGCCTCGTTTCGGTCTCCGAAGCTTCGAACATTATCCCATTCAGACCGTATTGACAGCAAAATGCGAGTTAAACGGCAATATTAATGTCAGGCGTGCTGTCTCAGCATCATCTCACAGCTGGCGGCGCCCGGGATGGGTGCAGGGATAGATGGCGAACCGGGTGCCAAAGCTTCAGGCGGCCTCGCGGTCGTGAAACCAAAGCCACACCATGCCAGCCAGTCTGTCATTTCTTACGATTGGCTATCGGCCCCTTGTCCGCTCCCAGAGCGGAAGACTGCCGCTCGGTGCGGGTGGAAGCGAGTCAGCAGCGGCATGCAAGCCAACAGGGGCGAGCTCCTACATATACCTGTGTATCTCCATGATGAAGATTGAATATGTCAAGATACTCCTCGAGTAGACTTGTTATAGTTGTAGCCGTAGCTACACTGAGTCTTAGGGATTGTTGTACATGTCCAGTACTAGATAGCTTAAGAAGCTCACACCCTGTTGACGCCAAAAGCAACCCAAGCCACCAAGGAATTATCGGCGTGCGGGATGGGCCGTCGAATACGGCTGCATCTATCCCGGCCGGTCCGCCTGGCCTTGAGATAAGGGCATGTTGTACCGATGCTTTGGTCATTGGTCCTGGGTACAAGATAGGCTGCTGAACGGGTGGGTAAAGTTAAAAGAGGCGTCTGTCGACCTCGCGAAGGAAGCGCAATGCATCTCCACACCAAGTCGTTGCCAATTGGCAATACCTTGCGAACACGGCGGCCACGTTGGCGTATGCTGGCCTTTGGCGAAGTGGGCCACCACTGCACGCGGTATTGGTATGTACGCGCCGCAGGCAGATGGAGTGGCTTCCGTCGCGTGGAGAGTCGTGGGCAACCAGGGTCCACATCCTGCTGACAGGCGATGCAGGCGCATGCACGCATTCCACGAACGTCTCGTCATACGTTCAATGGGCAGCCTAACGACTCTCGCTAATCTGCCCGTCTTGTCCACAGCCCCAAAAGAAACGCTCCGTGCTTAGCGACTAGACGGATTATCTGATCTGTCAAATCCGGTCAGTAAGCACGATTGTGTAGTAGAGCTTGTCTCCTGGACCATCTGAATTGTTGAGGTGGATGCCACCAGATGTAGTCTTACTTTTGCCTCGAACGTGTGTGAGCGTCTACGCGGAACGAAGCTCCGCTGGCCACAGCTCCGTCTGGACCATCTCATCGGTAAGATGCCCTCATCCGTGATGCCGGCATTGTGATGGATCCGCCATTCTCACCAGTGACCATCCCATGCGATGCTAACGGCCATGTTGATGGGAATCGCCATGTGACGTAGCGTCGCACTACAGCCACAGGCCTGGACCCCCAGAGCGTTAGATTCACGGAGAGTGCCCCGTGAGTTGAGGTCAATGTCTTCCTACCCAAAGCGGTGGGTCTCTTCCAAAGGACCTGATACCACTCAACCTACAACGTGGTAGGGCTACTCCTGCATATGACGACCGAGGCGCCTGGTTATCGGTGCGACTGCCTTTCATTTAGCCTTACGGGGCAGTTAAGAGCACAATAGCGGGTTAATAGCGCCGTCTCGAAGCCTGAAGCGTCTACTAGTCGCTGGCACGCAATGGCGAAGCTCGTCACGGTGCTCGCCTAACGCCGTATATGGCTTCTACTGCGACCCGTCACGGGTATTTTTGTATAGGTACCGTGGCAAAAGCACCGGTGGGCTTCACGCTGTATACTGTATCCCGGATCCACCCAAGATCGCATTTACCGCTCACGGTGCCTCGGTGTCTCGACCTCATGTATGGGATGCGATCACTGTCCTCTTGAAACTGTCATTGGTAGCCTCCCGCAACCGAGTTCATCCTCCGACGATCGGAGGGGTAATAACAGAACCATAAATCCTACCATGAGAGAAGGCAAACGCTGAAGATGTAAACGATTCGGCTCGGTTCGACTCGGATGCGCTATGGTGGTGGGAAACGGCCGCCCTCTCACTCGCGATATCAGATAATCAGGAAGCAAACCACAGCATCGGGACAGGCTTACTCGAAATACTTGAAATGCGATGCCGCTTTCCCGATCGTTCAGCGGGACTTCCGTCCGTCGCAAGGAATCATGCACATGTGAGTTCATTCGCGGTGCATCGCGGTGTAGCCGTCCGTGGCTAGAAAACCACATCTCGCAGTGCACGGGGGCACATACGCTATTTAGTGACTTCAACTACCGCTGCCAAGGTGTGGAGTAGAAGACGGTTAGTGAGGGGTTGGTAGCTGCAAGAAATACGTATGTATGCGCCTGGTCTTGCGGCACGTGAGCCCTCCCATGCAAGTACCCTTACAACGGGCATAGCGCATACATGGCTACGGGTACAGTAAGATAGGCTTCACCGATGTTCGAGACCGCAGCAGCAGGGCAGCAGCGCATCGGCGTTCGTGCATGCCAGGATGACATGCTCCGATCGCCGAATTCAAAGGGTGATTTTTCGCAGGCTTGAAATCGTGAGTCTCGTTGGCAGAGGAGTAATCCTATCGAGAAGGCGTTCGCTAGCGTAGGCGCAGCGCTCCTGAAACGATAGAGGCAGAGCGGTTAGCATCCTTAACACCCAAGTTCGCGCCAGTCTTTAGGACCGGACCCTATGCAGCTTTCATGTACGGATGTACACTTCGCACGCAACTGATACCACAGTGGGTATGTTCGACTGGCAGTGACTCGTTTGTCACAAGTTAGGACAGAAGGCGAGCTAGCTGGTGGTGACATTCGAAACACGCTTTACGCAGCCGTGCGAGAAGTCAGCTAGACAGCTTCAGAAGGCCGGTGTTCAGATAGCTTATAGCGATACAGTATTCTTTGACACCGGCCACAGCAGCGCAGTAACGCTTGATCAGGCCGCAAGGCGATGTAGTCGGGTGAGTTCGGTCTCTGGGCGAGATATCGGAGCGGAAGACAGGTCATGGGGCGTCATCCAGTTTAAAATTAAGCTCGCTTAGATGCATGTACTACTGAGTAAGGTTGTTGCTGACGGCTAACGGGTTGCGGCGGGCGCCAGACCGTTGCGAAGGATCCTTCCGCCATCGTCCGTCCAGGTTGTTGATTCAGTCATCGTTGTGGTGATTCACAATTCTACTTATGCAAACACGTGGCCGTGAGATTGATCAGAATGAGGCCGAAGATGTAAACGGACAAGATTCCGTAATAGACAAAGGTATCAATTGCGTCGCTAATAGCAAGTGTACGATATGCACGCCGACAGCTGAAGGATGGACCGTCCTTGCACTTGTGCTTCCGATTCCCGTTACGTGCCATGGTACACGGAGATCGAGCCTGTAACAATGCCTAGATGAGATGACGATTGAACTATGAAGTTCGTTCGGGAGCTCCTGTATGCTCCTGTGCGTCTGCATCGACGTCCTCGTTCCACTCGTCGCCGCCCATCACTCCGCTCTCGTGTGCTGCTGGACGTGGCGCGTCCAGACCGTCGTCGCTCTCGTCGTCTTCAAAAGCGGCAGGGTCTGCCAGAGGCTGAGCTTCTGGATCTGCGTTGCCCGGCCCAGGGCTCTTGCGACGAGGGGCGCCATGCACATCCTCATCTGCAGAGACCGAGATGCCTCGCCGTCCCCACGCGTTCTTTGGGCGATCGTCCTGGTCAGCGGGCCGGGCTTCTTCTTGGTCATAATCGAAATCAACACTTTTCCGACCCACAAAGCGGCCAACAAGCCAACCACGGCCCAGATCCTCCGAGTCTACGACGCCGCCTCGTCGGAGCTTCACCCGCTGTCGGCTCCAATACACCCAGGCAAAGTCGAGAATAAGCGCTGTCTGGATGGTTCCCCATACCCAAGAAGTAGGGTCCTTGTAATCATCTTCTTTTGTCGCACGGGTGATCCAATTGAGGATGTAGAGAAAGCGATAGGCTCCGAGAGCGACCAGATAGAAGGAGTCAAGCACGGTGGGCACGGTTGTTTGACGCAGCAGCAAGAGCTGCGGAACAACGGCGCCTGCTTCGAGGATCTCGGAAAAGACCCACATAATCTTCAAAAACGCGTTCTTACCAATGACAGTCTCGCGAAACAGCCAGTACCAGAAGGGAGTGATGGCAATTGGTGCAAGAAGGCAGTACATGCCAAACTTCCACGCCTTCTCGCGTTCCCTTGTGCGAGCATGTACGCTAGTCATGAGGAATATGATGTAGAACGAGGACAGAGTGTAGAATATCTGGCTGCGCTTAGCTGCGTGCCCAGTAGGATGCCCTGCGTGCTCTCACCTTTAGCGAGAAGTTCCATGTGTGGGCAAAGTCTTGGGCAGGCGAGGTGGTGAATATGTCGAGGTAGCGCGAGCAGAAGACAAGGGCGTAGAGCACCTGCGTGAGGAGGGAGACACCTGGGGAGCGCGTCAGCCGGGCCTCGAGGCAGCGGGGGTTCGCCCACCTTCAGCGCTGCTGTTGGCGTGAATGGCCCATATCAGGATGAGCTTCGAGACGGTGTGCGAGACGTCGCCGAGGACGTGGAAGACGTTGAAGCCCATGGCGGGCAGCGGGTGCGACGTGCTACGCAGCACGCGGCCGGCAGCGGAGGCCGGAGCTTTGGCAGGGAGTCGCGTCGAGGTGCCCAGCACGCGTCGGATGGCGCGGAGCCAGTGTGCGAGTCGAAGGTGATGGTGGGGGCCGCGTGAAGGAGCGTGTTCGCTATTGGGGCAGCAGGCTGCGGTCTGGATGTTGGAAAGTGTCAACGTGGAATGAGGTCGTAGTGTCCGGCCCGAAGCCTGCACCGTCGATGTGCGACTAGCCGTCCTGGGCCTAGTCCCGCTGACGTCTCCGTGTCCACAGTCCACACTGCAGCCCTAAGCCTGAATGTTCCACCACCGTTTGCCGTTTACCGTTTGCTTCGTCACTGTGTGCGCCAGCTCCAGCACGGAGAGCAAGCCGCCGCAATTCTTCACTCATAGACATGCATGCTGCAAAAACACACCCTGGGCCCGGACACGCCTGGCGAGCGCCCGTGGGGAGAGCACGCCAGTACGCCAGAGGACCCATCCAACACATTACCTCGTGTCCCAGCCTGAGGGAACCTTGGACCCTGACTCCGCTGCAAGAATACCTGCATCTGTGAACGCCGCCTCGGCTGTCTGCCGGTAACGATCAGTTGCGGACGCGCCGCACCCGCCACGGCTCTTGCACGTTGCTGTAGCTGTGCCTTCCTAAATTGCCCCCAAGCCATCTGGGTACTGCGCCATTGACATCTGCTACACAGTGGGTGTGCAAAGCCTCATCCTCTTGGCCAGTCTCGCTGTGGCAGCAACGGAATCTGCACCCTCGGTGGGTCAACGTCTGCCACCGGGCAGCCGTGCCCAAGCCATCTGCTCCGCTGGTTCATGCCACCGGTAGTACCCATGCAGCCTGCTGGTGTTGCTACTCCGTCTGCAGTGTTGCTGGTTGAGACATCCTCGAGCTAACACACCGCGGAGTCGGACCTCAACTGAGCCATTGAAAACTGTACAACGTTCACTATCGACCCTCAGTGCTGCCTACGGTGGAGCGCAAGACGCGGATCTTGAAAATCCAATGCCAGCTGCCGTGGCTGTACTGCAAGTAAGCATTAACGCTCGAGCGTACGTGCGCTGGCTGTAAGCCCCAATGTACTTCTAGCAAACGGCTATCCTCACCTAGGCGATCAGGCTCCAGGGTTTTACCTTGAAGCTTGACGAGTTCGCCTGTCAGCAGGGAAGAGTACCCACCCGGGACCCTGAATTGAAGATGCAGGGCAGTGGCATGCATAATGCCATACAGATCCCAGTACCTACGATCGGAAACCTCGCATCAACGAACGGTTGGTTGTCCTGCTGAATCCAGACCAGAGAATCGTTTACAACCTCCAAATTTGACAGCCTATTGGCAGTGGCGCGATTGCAGCGAAAGAACGCCAACCCCGGAGGAGCCACCGCCTCAGGACATGATGATCCCCATTGGGATCTCCTACCAGCATGTTGAATCGGCGACATACAGCACAAGTCCATGCCTTAGCAGGAAACCAGTCCAACAGTCGCCCCGCGGCCCTAGTGGTAAACAAGTCCGTTGCGACGAATTCTGTGCATGCCTTACGACGCTTCATCACGCATCTAGGTAGTCGCCAATGCCCGGTTGTCGCTAATTTAGCCCCCGGCGCCAGCTTGATTCTTGTTCAGATGATCCCCGACAGGCCAGCAGCACGTGAGCTTCCACTACCTGCATCTACATTGAGCAAAGCATGGCATGGCAATGCTGAAAGCGACTGAGCTGCATCGAGAATTGTCACAGCCTAGCACTCCGGACCAAATCCGTATTGTGCCACAACAGCTGCGGTTATCGCGATATCCTCTTTACCGACAGTATGGTTCCTGTCATGTCGTCTTAGCGACTTATGCATCTCAACCACGTCAAGCATGGACACGCGATGGTCCCACCAGAACTTGACAGGCCTTCCGGGTTCCCAAAACGTCCCGTGTGGTCCCGTCCGGCGATCTTGAAGTCGGTTTTGTGTTTCGCGGCTTGCCGGAGTCCGGTGGCCGAAACGACATGTAGGGCACAAGGGCACATGGGCATCCGCAGCGTGCCGATAGCGGTGGAGTGAGACATGCTGAGAACAATAGGTCGGCGCACGTGCTGTGGAGGATTCGGATTGAAGACGACGCGGAGGCTCAGCGAGTGTCCCGGATTAGTCACAATTCTAGGAGCGCAGCTAAAGTAACAGTTCATTATAGGACGAGGCAGACTACTCCTCCAACCAGACTGTAAGCCTTACCGTAGCCGCCTCCGCTAAAAGTAGCGGCTCAAGGGTCCAGGCTTGCATGGCAAAGGTTTCTCCTCGCAGGACCCTACATCCACGACTATGGATGATTTCCATAATTGATCTGGACCCGCAACGACAAGATGGCGACAGGCCCGAATACCATGTGGATCAGTAGCGGTCGCCTGTGTGGTGGCGAGGTGGCGCTGGTGCATGCTAATCAAGAGATTTGTATGTCGGTGCAATTCAGTCTGCGGCTGGCTGCAGGTGAATGCGAAGCGGCGTTCGCAATCCATACAAGACAACCCTAAGCAGATGCAGAAAGTTGGAACAGTCGCTACCGATAACAGTGACCGAATCATTGACCTTCATGCTGCAGCTGAAGGACAAGTTGTTCACTGGCGTTGACGCGGTCGATGTTGAGGCGCGCCGTGGTCGGTCCCCGGTGAGCTTCGTAGCTGTAAGATGATACGAAACCACAGGTAGGCTGGCGAGCACGACGGGGGCGTGAGTGAGGCAGTGGATCCCTGAACTTGCCTAGTCATGAGCGAGGTCTATGGTGCACGAAGGCACGTGGTGGTATTGCGCATCGCAGCAATTGCTGCGAACAGAACCCACGGGCAGTTTTGCAGGAAATACAATGGTCGCTTTGAGACACCCCGAGCCTGAGGACGAGGGGGCTCTAGTGGTAGCGTATCCGTCTCGTACTGTAGACCAGTTCAGTTGGAGAGCTGAGGTTGTAGACGAGCGTGGCACCGGAAGCAGCAAATTAGCGGGCTTTGGCGTCCTGCACGGCGCTGTGGCTGTCGTCAACGATGACCACCCAGACCGGGGCGCCGCTTCAGGCAGAATTTGCGACCTTTAGGCACCGCTAATTGACTGGCGAAGCTGTCTCTAGCTCCGAAGACGGCTACATGGACGCGCGAAGGATCGTACGGCCAGCGACGTACTAGCCGCGAGGAGCGACAGAGCATACGTTCGCCAGCACGCCGCCAGCGAGGCTGTACTGTACTTGCGACAGTTTGGACCTCCTTCTCGGCCCGCCTCAGTGACATTCACAACGACTCCCGCCCGCCCCCGTTACAGATCCACCAGCATCCCGCAGACGGCGCAACGGCCAAGCTGCTCGAGTCTCTGTCACCGACTCCCAACATGTCGTTCCTGACAGGCGGCCAGGTCGCCATTGGGCCGGGCGCAGCCGTTCAACAGCCCAGGGGCCTGTGGTCGCCGTGCGGCTCCAGCGCAATCATCCATGATCCATGGGGCGTTGATGCAGCATGGATTCCAGCGTGCAGGCGCTAAGATGCACGCCCTGGCTTGCCTGTGCGTTGAGCCATCCTTCAAATCCGCGAACCGGGGGCGTCGATAGAGTTGTCGCACTAAGGCTTGTCCACAGCTTCCAGCTAGCTCGACCGCTGGGCCCTGCTACCATCGCCATGAGTTGATATATCCGCATAGATGCTCCTCAGTCTGCTCCGGTCACGATCATCATCTACCTCCATCAAAGCACATTACAGCTCCCGCGCCTCACCGTGCCCAGCCTAAGCACACCACGCACGGCTCCTCACTCGTGCTTCCAGACCAATCCAATCTGCTTCCCGCGTCCGGCACAGTCGTGACCATGCCGGCCCTACTTGAAAGTGCTGTGCCCCCATCGCCGCATCTGCAGCTGTCTACCAACTCTCCCTGGCCGTCGTACTCCTCTCACTGCTACGGCTCTTCTGCCTCTTCGCCCACTCCCATGACGCCAGAGTCGCTGACCACCTTTGTCCCGCGCCTGCACGACAGCCCGCTTCCCACGCAAGAAGCTCCGCCCTCTTCGAGTTGGTTTGGCGCTTCGGTTTCGGCCCCGGACGCTCAAAACGAGGTTCGTCAGCCGCTCACTTGCCCCGCCATCCATGCTGACCGATCGTTCGCAGACTTTTGGTGCTTTCTCATATAGCCAGACCTTTCTTCCTTCACATCCGTCATCTGCTGGACCATACTCACCACAACACCAATTTTCGTCACCATCCGACGTCGCAGTATCCGCACCGTCGAGCATAGAGCACCCAGCAGGCAACTTCTCTCCAGTGTCGCATTGCTCGCGAGGCTCGGAAAGGCCACAGCCAGAGTACGTCCAGCACCATCAGGAACCCTCTCCCGACGCATCTACCCATTTCTCCGGAGGCCTTTCGCCCAGTCGACCGCGAAGTACTCCCCTGGAGTATCCTTCTTGGACTATGAATCCGCTCGGCATTTCTGGACCGACCATGCACCAGCACTATTACTCCAGTCCGACGTACCCTCGTAGCCCTCGTCTGAGCGAGCCAGCAATGGACTTGTCCGGCGATTTGCCGAATGGACGCCGTCTATATGCTCCGATCGCTCCCCACCCAACTGGCTCTCGCAGGAGCGTTCCGAAACGGTCCCACGAGGATGATGATGAGCAATCAGATCAGTCAAAGAGGAGAAAACGATCAGACTCCAACACTTCGGCGACAATAGAGCTAGGCGAAGAGGACCGTCTCCTTATCAGACTCAAGGACGAGGAAAGCATGCCTTGGAAGGACATTGCTGCTCGCTTTCAGTCAGATCTCGGCAAGACGTACCAGATTCCCGCGTTGCAAATGCGCCTGAAGCGGCTTCGAGAACGCATGCGAGTGTGGACCGAACCCGACGTCAAGGCACTCCGCATGGCACACGAGTACTGGGTTCAGAGCAAGTTCGACATCATTTCCCAAAAGGTGAGCAAAAGCGCCCACGCATCATGAAGACACCGCTGACCGTGCTAGATGCTCGAGTATGGTGCAGCAGAGAAGTGGACTGCTCGGCAGTGCGCGCGCAAATGGGCCGAAATCGACCCCGGCCCAACCCCATACACGACCTACGAGCACCACATGCCACCATATGCTGCTTACACCATGAGCCCGGTGGAAGTACATCCATTTATGCCCTATGTCCACATTCAATAAGCGTTTTGTTTATGTCCTATACCCTGTTCGTGAGATGGCAGTGCGCCGTCTTTTGTTTTTAGCCTCCAGCTTGAGGCGTCTATTGTTCCCCACCGCCCTTCCACTTTGGTGTTGCGGCGCGGTTCACATGTCCACGTGTATACTTTTACGGCCGTCAGCGATGGCGTTTCCCTTCTCCATACCCAGTCCCATATAGGCTTGTCTTGAATACAATCGTCTTTCGGGGTCACCCCACCACTCATTGCATGTGCATGTTTTGAAGCCACCGTGTTCTGGCAGTTGTATCTTGGGCTGATACGACCTGTGCCTTCCACTACATCGGGAACGACGCGCAAAACGTGGCAATGATGAGACCAGCACCACACCGATGAACAAACACAAAGCCATCTAAACCCTCTCTGCAGCCTCCGCGGCGTAGGAAAGCCCCCTCTGCGAGGCAGACTCTCCAAAACTGCGCCCTCTCATCGCATGCACATACGCAAGCGCGAGGCTCGCATCCTACCCGCGGCAACGACTGTGCCACTTCCCACTTCCCACTTTGCGCGCCCTTCCATCCACGCCAGCACAAAACGTCTTTACCCATCTCCCTCGGTTTCCCATCTTAGCACTCTACACCCTAGCCAACCCCTGATCCTCGCCCCCTTCCAAATACAACCGTTCTTTCTTTGACCTCAGTCCAGTCTAGGCCGCAACGCAACGCAACGGCAGCCCGCCACGCGCCGCTCTTCCCACGCGCATCACGACGCTAGGCTAACATTCCTTTTCCTTCTCGCTGCTCGTATCTGCGGCGCGCGATTGGGCGCGGGCGGCACAGCGGGCGGCGCCAGCAACGGACAAAGGATTGGAGGCGCGCCCAAGAGAATCCAACGGCGGGAGAGGGAACGGACGCGATGGCGTAGGGGGTTCCCAGCCGTAATAGGCACGGGCTAGTGCGTGCTGTTCCTTTTGCGCTGGGCTGGGCGCGAGGTTCGTGGGCGGCGTTGGGGGTGCTGGATCACTCGTGCGGGAGGCGGGTGGGGGGGAGTGGGGCCCCGAAGCGAGGTGTTTGGGGGAAGTGGAGTGGCAGAGGGGATGGGGCTATGGGAGGTAGGAACGGGGCCGGGCTAGGGTGCTACTGAGAGTTTTTCTGGGAGAGGGGATGCATGTGGGAGTTTTGCTCGTAGAGCAGGATGAGGATCGTGGCGTGAAGGATGGGCGGAAATGAGGCTGGGTATGTGCGGAGATGGTGAGCGTGAGATTTTCTCATACATGCATGGTGGGGGAGGTCTACGGGCTGCTTGCAAGCGCAATTGCGTCGGAGCGTTTTTGGCGGTGCAGTTTCGTGTTTGCGCGGAGGGTTTGGTCCGCGATGCGATGAACACGGCGCCCGTCAGCGTGGTCCAGTGTCTTTCGCCCCCGCTACACGGATCCTGGAGATGCGATTCGATTCGAAAATGAAGGGTCAGTTAATGGATGCAGGATGTTAGCCTTGCCGTGGCTACATGAGAGCGCGTAGCGCATCCCCTCCGCTGCTGTACGTGTGCTGAGCTGGTTCGCGCAGGTTCGGTCGTCCAGCGCCGTAGGCAAGGGGGCAAGATTCTGGCACCGATTTCTACAGTGTACGTCGGACGTCGAAGAATACCGATTCCGGGGGGCGGTTTCGATCCCCAGATGTCACTTCTCCGATGGCCGACCACCGACTACATCCCGATACGGTGCACGAGATCTAGGTGTTTCGCCTCCCCGCCCTCCATCCCGTGGCGTATTTCAGTTGATACGAATCTTACACGTCATCAGCTCGGTCGTGATAGAGGCTCAGAGCGCTTAGACTGCCAACGCAAGAGACAGTATGTCCGAGCCACGCGACACCAGTGGCCCATTCTGAAGCCTCTGTTTCATATCGACTTCAATCGAATGCTCGAGCAGTCGCACGAGGCTGCGGCGCAGCGTTCTTGCCCGAGCGGCACAGCACAATCATATGCTCGCTGCTGGACGGCGACCAGCGTGTGTGCTGCTGATTCGTCCGAGGCATACAATAGCTGGCGTGTGACGTGCATGTAGCGATTCAGGGCGTTTGAGTGGGCGGCGCTTCCGAGAAGGGAGATTTGCCGGCAAGGCTGGGGGATGGGCGGGAGAAGATCTGGGCGTGGCTTCCTGATCGTCGCTATACGAGGGCTGCCGCCCTTGCATGCGCAACTCGCTCCCCAGCCTGTCAGTGATATTCGAAATAGCACATTGCGAACGCGAGATGAGAGAGGAAAGAAAGACTCGCTTACTGGTGGCATGGCCCGCGTCCCGGGGTTCAACATCCATGAAACGGCGCCTGCAGGCATAGAGCCAGGCCTGCTTCTGCAAGTATCGTGCGGTACATGCATATCAAAACAGTGAGACGGATCAGATAATCTCGGGGTCGCTGAGGCTGGATTGCATTCCCGGAATGTAGTGCTGGATGTCATTGACCCTGGAACATTTACTTGCTAGAGTATCGGTCCTTCTATCGGCAAAGGAGAGCACGCCGATTGCTGGAATAAGAGGCCAATACATACTCGAGTCTGGACGCGTATCACGCTTTGGGTCTTTTGAACGTCTTGGTATACATGATTCGGGGCTTATTTCACCCAATATTAAATGTTAGACTAAGTCTCGCCTTTGTTTCCTTCCGTGGAGAGTTTGTCTCGAGCCGAACTATCTTCAAACTTGAACGTCGGTGATACTACTCACCGTCATTCTTGGAAACTGAAGTTCGCACATTAAGCTCTCAGGGACGTGTGAACGTCAACTATGCATTCATATGGCTCTGTTTCATACACAGATTATACAACGAGTCACTACAGAATATACAATCCTATAGTGAGTTCATAATTCAACTTTATCTCGATGGAAGAGGTGGACTTAGGCGCAACACAATTGTTTTCTTAGTGTTGGTCCCTATGATGTTGAAAGTCTATTCGTCCATGAGCAAGCGCAATTGTGACTGACGAGCTATGCACTTGCTTTTGGCCGCGGATTATAGGTGGCGGAGGCACCTAGCCGTTGTGGAATGATAGGAAGTGCTGAACTGAAGGACTGACACCCTAGGAAGATCATGTCCAAACCCATATGTTGAGTATCGTACTGCAAGATAGCAGACTTTAAGCAGTGGTGGTATGCAGCCTCTGCGTGAACAAAGCAGTAGCTTGACACTCGATTGATACACTCATTTGTCTTGTTCGTACGGTGCTGAGATCGATGTTTGTTGCGAAGACTCCGATCTCCCTTAACAGCCGTTCATCCGACTCCTCAAGCGACTACGCTCCATAAAATCGTTTTCCAAGGATGCCTTGTGGCATGTGCACCATGCCGGTGGGTCATGTGGGCTCATCATTATCCACAGCAACGAAGCGACGTCGTCTGTCCACTTTCGCGCCCAACGTCATGCCGCCTAAGGCTGTGCATCGAACCGAGATACTGCCCCAGAATTCCATTCCTGCTGCAGTTAATATAGCAGCTCCGCCACCATCAGTGCCTAAAGCCTTATAGTGCCGTGCGAGAGGGCGAGCAGCTCTTGTTACCCGAAGAATGTAGTTGACGCTCGGGATAGTACTCAAAAACGAACTGCCACCGCACATGCTCAGACTACACAGCGTTATCTCGAAAGATGGGGCTGTGCTGTTGTCGCCGATCGGACGCGGGATCCTCCAAGAGGTAGGTGCACAGTAGCTTCGCCTGCTGCCGCTCATGACGACTAACTTTTAAGGGCTTGGTTGCTCGAGTGCATAGACACATAACGTATCGAGCTAGTTTCCCTTTAATCTGTTTAATGTACGTGCACTTCGCTTACCCTTCGGAACGGCACGCAACATTTGGAATCTTTGTGGTTATCAAAGAGAATTGCCGAATCGCACGTGCGTGCATCTGGCAAATAGGAATGATAACGAACTTCTCGTGAACGATTATCCCATACATCTAAAATAGCATCCTGTTCATCCATAGTGAGAGTCCATCATTCCTTTGCAACTCTGCTCTTCACAGTCTATAGCTCGCCAGTACTTAGCCGAGGAACACAATCTCAGATCATTTATAGATATCCTGATTACATGTTAAGTATGGTTTCGTATAATACTCGCTCCCGAGTTGCGGCCGAGGCGCATGTGGTCAATTAGCAGCCAAACACGTTATCTCCAGTAACAATAACAAGTCCTGGTGAAACCTTAAGGCTTAAGCTTTCTGGTGGCAGATAGAGCTCTTGGTGTAGAAATGGTAAAGAACGTTAAAATAAGACCTTCCATCGGTCGCACACGATCACGTGCAAAGCTTACAGAAAGAGCGGAGCTTCAAATCGGCTTTTGGCGTAACTCCGACGTAGCTTGGTTTCATCAACGGAGAATCAATAATCTGAACCCAACTGTCCATTTCCCTTTTCCTTCACCTCATAAGCATGCGAAAGGTCTCTACAGCACTGTCAAGATTTTCTCTCCTACAATCTCAGTTCCAGAGTAGATCCCGTTCGTTTCACACGTCATCATCAACCATGGCGAAGCTTTCGCTCACGTCCACTCTCCGGATGCCTTCAGGCTACGAGATCCCCGTATTGGGATATGGCGTGTACCAAACTCCTGCGAATGTTGCAGCAGAAGTCGTCGGGCACGCCCTGGAAGTCGGATACCGCCACGTCGACTCTGCAGTAGCGTACCGCAATGAAGCACCATCAGCCGAGGGCATCAAGAACTCTGGGATCCCACGTGAACAGATCTTCTTCACCACTAAGATACCTCCGAAGGACATGAACTATGAAAATGCTAAGAAGCACGTGGATAACTCCCTAGAAGCGACCGGATTCGACTACGTCGACCTGTACCTCCTGCACTCGCCGTATGGTGGCAAGACCAACCGCATTGGTGCTTGGAAGGCGCTCGTTGAAGGTGTTGAGGCCGGGAAGATCCGGAGTATTGGCGTAAGCAACTACGGCGTACACCACCTCGACGAACTTGAAGAGTACATCAAGAGCACGGGTGAGAAGGAGGGCAAGGGCAAAGGAGGCATCTTGAGCGTCAATCAGGTGGAACTCCACCCATGGCTTGCGAGGAAAGATATCGTTGATTGGTGTAACAAGAGAGGGGTCATTCTGGAAGCCTACAGCCCTATCGTGCGCGCCACAAAGGCGGAAGACCCGCTCCTACTGCCGCTCGCAAAGAAGCACAACAAGACGACAAGCCAGATCTTGTTGCGTTGGAGCCTGCAGATGGTAAGCTCGTTTTTTCAAAGTACGAAGGCACAGACTCATACTTGTGTAGGGCTTTGTACCACTGCCGAAATCGGTAACGAAGTCACGCATCGAGGAGAACGCACAACTCTACGACTTCGAGCTTTCCACTGAAGAGATGAAGAGTCTGGACACTGGGGTATATGAGTCCTGCGCGTGGGATCCTACGGTCAGCCGTGATTAAGTGACGCGTAGGAAAATGAGCCTTTGTTTCCGAAGCACTTCTACAACCGCAAGTAGTTGGCGATACGAAGCAACAATCGCTGCTGTTCCTATGCACATAACAACTTGAGTATCATCAGATGAGCGTATGCAACAAGTGCGCGAAGGTTGGTTGAGCTGGGACGAAGTGGGCAAGCTCCGCATTCCTTGAACATATCTGAGTATCGCAATGAGCTTGGGAGCACGAACACATCATGCAGTGGTAGCATAGATAAACTAACTCACATATGTCGTCATCATCCACCTGTATAGTGATTCTAAATGCTGCTCAAGTAACATTCGATAGCTCCCAAACTGGCTGCACACCGTCACCACAGATCTAACCGACTTCGCTCATCCACAATGTTCCAAAAATATCGCGACTTCCCTAACTCCCAAAGCTGCTGCTAAAGAGCAAAAAGTATTGCTGAGCTCCGAAGAGCTCAACCGATGATGTTGATGAGAGTGGGACTCGAACCCACGCCAGTAAACTGACCAGCAGAATTAGATAATCCTGAAGCTGGCGCCTTAACCGCTCGGCTGTAGATAACTTAGTTGATGTTTGATTATGACGAAGATGTTGAACGTACCCATCTCACCATGTGATTTGATGATTTTAATACGAAATAAAACATATAGATACCTAATAATTGAGTACGAATAAAGTCGTGCGAATTCTCGCTGGGCGAGAGAGCGGGGCACCGGAAGCGAAAGTGGGGCACGAAAGAGTAGGACAGCACTAAGAGATCGCTCCTACCAGGCTGACTGCCAACCACAGGAACATTACTCCTCCTACGGAACACGGTTACGCTAACTCACATATCAATCCTAATTGTCCGTCTACAAAGCCAGTTGTAGGTGTAGCTTTCTGTCACCGTTTAACAGATGGGATATACCCGTAAGTGTGCATTTGACACGTTCTATGATAAAGAACCCACAGCAGTTTAGAAGCTGCTCACATGCTTAGGAACTGATTGAAGCGACTGCCTGGATTTATTTGTGAGTGCCCATATTTGATGTATGGGCAACATAGTAGTCTACGCCCCTTCAAAGTATGCGCGATGCATGAAAGGGAAGACGATGCTCAACAGCGATTGGATATGACAGGAATTCTTCCCGCCTGTAGCTAGTGCACGCTAGCTCGCCGGCACATACACCCGAGGACTGGGCAGTAGGAACGAATCGCTTGATTGATTGAGGGCTGCCAATCTAGGATCGTGGCATTCTCTCTCAGTAAGAAGTGTTTACAGGCCAACGTGGTATGTGAGCCGGCGTCATACAGAATAGGTATGCAAAGTATTGTATTGTATGAGTGATGATCCTAGCTAGACCGGGGCCCTCCATCATATGCCCTGCCAGGTCCTTCCGCGAGGTGAGCTACAATAGCCAAGCATCGTAATGAAAGCCAAACCATACATTTATGATGTATGGCGTAACGACTTGCAATGCAATACATCAGCTATACTTTTGAGCAAGAAGGGACCGCGGGGTAACACAGTGCACGAATCAGGGAGGGGATTAGCATGCAACGCAGGGTAGCGTCCTCAATGGCTGAACCTCTATTATTACATTCTGCCTCATGGTTCGCCAGCATATGTATGTATAAGTAAAATTACTTATAGCCTATAGCATAGTATTACGGGCTCCTTAGATCACGCTCGTGTGCGCGACTGTGGTTAGCAAGTGCGTCCTTGTCGCTGCATACAACTGGGCAGCCAGTGTGGCCACTCCACGGGCAGCGGATGTTCTGAATCTGTTTGGCGCTTTACACTCTCGTGAGGGCTTCGCGTGGTCGACGACTTGCGTGTATGAGGAGAAGAGGGTGCCGCAGCCTCGCTGACATGGAATCTTGGGCGTCCCATTCTGGAATAGCGAGCTAGGATCGCTGACCCTGCCAAGGTGGGATAGACGGCAGTGCTGAGAGAGACTCTTATGATGCGTACTCGTGTCCGTTTTGCGGGCAGTTTTGGAAAGGACAAATGTATGGACCATCAGCCTGTAGCGGCTGCATTGCTGCTCAACTATTAGACACGTCGAAGAAAAGCAAGCTTCTGATAACCTACGTGGAGAATCTGCTGAAGCAGTCGCGGTGGAAGCTGGCGCGGTGGACGAAACCGCGGTGGACGAAGCTGTCGCGATGGATGGAGCTGTCGCGGTGGAAGAAGCTGTCGTAGCGGGTGAGGTTGCTGCTGTAGTCTTTACACGTTTGACAGCGCGCAGCACGTCGTCTCAAACTGAGACAGGACTGAAGTATGAAGTAATCGCAGCAGACGACCGGGCGTCCTTCGCAGAGAGACGTACCATGACGAGCAAGGCATGTGAGCGATGGGCTGCCCAGTGTAAGAAGTAAACGCAATGCAGCTGGGCGGTGGGTGAGGTAACTCTCGGCATGCTGGCTAGAGGGACTGCCTGGGTTTGTCCGCTGGCTGGTATACAATATGTTACTTTGTCAAGTCAAGGCACAGCTCATTAACAGTCATAAGCTCTCCCGTCGTCACGCAGCTCACCTTTAGGCACGCTGGTCTGCAGGCATGGTAGGCAAGGCGGAAATAAGAACCGAATTGGCGTACGTCGTGCAGCGGCCATGTACCTGCTCTGGATAAGAAGAGAGCCTCACACGACAGCATTTCGCCACCAAGCCACTGGAGTTGATACATAGTCAGCTTAGGGACTAGTATACGATATCAGTTGTATTCAGGCGGGGATATTAGATAGTGAAGTAAAGGGTATATTGCATATATCTAAGATAGCGCCACTAAGTGCTCAGTCTTCGTCTAAGACAGCGTCTAAGACAGCGCCACTAAGTGCTCAATCTTCGTCTAAGACAGCGCCACTAAGCGCTCAGTCTTCATCTAAGACAGCACCACCAAGCGCTCAGTTTTCGTCTAAGATAGCGCTAATGGCTAGCTCTCTATAGTGTATATATCTATAGAATATTGGCCAGCTATCAACATTGAACCATGGAAGGTGGAAAGAAACTTCTGCAAGGCACACTGATACAGGCCCCTCGGATCACGCTCGTGGGCGCGGCAGTGATCAACAAGCGCGTCTTTGTCGCTGTAGATGACGGGGCAACCGTGTATTGATTAGTACACAACCTTTTACAAGTATTGGAGTCAATTCAAGCTTACATACGATACCAGTTTCTATCACTGTCAATTTTCTCAATATTTCCCTTCTCAGCTATCTATCAGTGCACACATTCTCATTCCTGCTACCAGCACCCGGGCTCATAACCTGTTGAGTTGTAACAGCCCTGTATTTTCTCAATCTACTGTATGCGTCCCTGAATACGGTTCCTCAACACATGGTGCTTGATCTCGATGTGTTTAGCTTTCCGATGAGATTCAGAGTTCTTCGCAAGTAGTCGATTCGTATCATGCCCGCAAGCGCCGCAGCAACAGTGTCTTTAACAAAGATACCAATACGGGTGGCCACTTGCTGCTAGATAGAGGGAGCATGCCCACGGTTCGTCCCAGTGGGATGTCACCCAACCCTAGTCCCACCTTAGTTCCACCCCTGCTTTCCATCACACCGCACATCAGACGTTACCAGAATCTACACGCGACCCATCCTCACCCCGCGACCGCACCCGAACGCACCAGCACTACTGCACCTCGTAATCCTGCCGTGCCGAAACCCCACATCGTAAATCCTAGTTTCCATAGCGCACAGACTCCCACCTCATTATCATCTCCACTCCACCCTAACTTGCAACACAAACACCACATCATTGCATCCCGCGCTGTGCCCCCGCCACACACGCACCCTCCCACCGCACGATCCGCGTACCGTACCCAGACACGCGCCACCCCACCCCATCCCATCCCCAGCCCAAGCCACCTCCCCCCCACGCACAGCCTACCCACGCAACCGGCAAATTCGGTATCCTCACCCTCTAGTGGCCCACCTCGGCTCACCATCCCGACACCACCCCGAAAGCTTAGCTGGACCCTGCATACAGAAAGAAAGAAAAAACGGAACCACTACCTAGGTAATCGCTGCATGAGGATGCTATTGCGAGACCCGCGTGAGGTGGGAGGTCGACGACGCGGGAGAGGCTACGGCGAGGTGTGGTGTGCGGGGCGCTGGGTGTCGATTACGGGTTATACGCGCGGGCCTATCGTACGTCGTCCACGGGGGAGGTAAATAAGCAAGTAGGGAGATCCGACCGTCTATCCGGGTTCCCCAGTCGAGGTCACTCATTCCACTTCTCGCGACGTGCCATCCTCATCCAACGAGGCGTACAGCAAGGCATGACACTCCGCTTCGAACCATGTGAGTAAAGAGGTTCATTACAGCATTAGCGTGCGTGGGGAAGCAATGCTAAGAATACATAGGTGTGTACAGCGACCGGTTCCGTGAGCTTCGTTCGTACAGCCATCCCATCTGCAATGGGTATCCCGTGCGAGAAGAATAGACGAAAAGAAGAAAAATAGAGAGGTGCGAGGCGGCTCAAAACGAGAAATGTCGTATGCCCATCTCGGACCAAGAAAGAAAAAAGCGCTTATGCAACGCAAGTCAACACCAACAATGCTCTGCTCTGCTCTGCTCTGCTCTTCTCTTCTCTTGAGCCCCGCTCCAATTGTTCACAAACATTCCCACTTCGGTCCATCCATTACAACACCGTCATACCGCGAAATCCTACCAAACAGAAGAATGTTAGACATGCAAGAGCAAGGGCTTGGGGCTTAATTGAACAGCGCCCCCTTCCCTCGTACCGTCTCACTCCCCCACCTCTCCTCTTCCTCGCCGTCCAGCAGCACCGTCCGCCGCTCCGGCTTGTGGATCCGCACACACCACAGGAAGTAGTCCTCCACGGGGAGCAAATTCAGCAGTACGCGGTTACCCGTCCAGGCAAGCCCGCAGACGCACGCGCCCGCCACCGCGTCGAGGATGAAATGGTTTGCCGTCGCGACGATGGCGACGAGGATGATGGTGGGATACGCGATGCCGATGGCGAGACATGCGAGGCGGCGCGGGGCGGGCATGCGTACGCGGACGCGGAGCAGCGGGAGGGGAAACGAGCGGGCGCGGTGGTGCTGCGGCGCGAGCGGGATGGAGCAGATGGTCAGGCCGATGAGGAGGGCGTATCCGAAGTGCAGGCTGGGCATCGCGGCGTACTGGTTGCAGAATTTGTTTTGCGTCCAAACAGAGCTTTCGCCCTTGGTGCCGTGGACCGTGTCGACGAAGCCGAAGGCGCGGGCTTCCTCGCCGACGTCGCCGGAGACGTTGGGGTCCGAGAGGAGGCGGGGTGGCATGCACGGCCACAGGGTGAAGACGACGAAGGCGATGAGGTTGCAGACGGCCATGGTGCGGCGGCGGGCGGCGAAGAGACGGGGGCCGGCGGGTGAGCCGTCGGCTTCACCCAGGGGCTTGTTGGGGAGAGGGAGGTCCAGGCGGTTGCGGGTGGTGGTGTAGTAGAAGAGCCAAACGAGGAAGAGGATGGTGCCTGGAATGTGGATGAAGGAGTAAATGCGGTTGGTCCAGTGCAAGATGAAGGGATGTTGCAGGAACCAGTGTTGGACATCGAGTTCGTGAAAGATATGGAAGCGCTGCTCAATGTGGATAAGGGTTAGGGCATGTTGGCGAGCTACGTCGACGGTCTCGTCTACGAGCGTAAGAGCTGTGAAAGCACGTCCGAGCTGGTACACCTGCGTGGAGTAAGTATTCATGCTCGTTGTGGTGGTGGCCTGGAGATACTGACCCAGTATATCAACGCCCAATACCATGCTTCGACGAGGAATGGGAACTTCTGCAGCAACCGACTCAAGAAGTAGCCCTCGAACCTCCGCGTGTTGGGCGACACCACCTCTTTCCGGAAGCCAAGAACCCGTACCTCGCGTTTCCTCCAGTATGGTACTTGCTCAGCGAGTAGCGACGGTGAAGATGCTCGGTAGCCATCGAGCAGCGATGCGCTGGAGCGTGGGCTGGAGCGGCCGGATTCGGCGGAACCATCAGGCGAAGTCGATCGCGAGTTTGCGTGATCTCTACGACGGTCGAAGACGCGGTACGTTGTGTTTCGATTGACCCATGTGCCGCCGAAGAGCAGGGTCACGACGACCAGCGGCTCCATAAACGCTCCGACACCCATGATAGAAGATGTGCAGAAGTGAGGAGCTGGCGAGCGGTCGGACGAAAAGGCAGCTGCTTCTTGGGCACGCGACCTCTGCGGATTCCAAAGCAAGCGGTGGCGCAACAGCCGCGATCTTCCGTGGGGTAAACAAGGGTAGCTGTACCCTGGAAGTGGTGTTGTCACTTGGTTGGAGCTGCCGCACAGTTGGTTGTTATTGACCACGTAAAAGTATGAGAGAAAAAAAAAGGTAGGGCAACAAGACAAGACTAAGAGGGCAAAGGTGGAGACGCAAGGGATTAGTATATGCTTGCTGACACGCAGTCTTTCGCGGCGTCGTGCTCTATGTCGGAACACGCGGAAAGGCCAGCACTAGGGCAGCAGCGGCGGCTAGTGCTGCTGCAACGGCGCGGCTGCAGGAAAGTCTTTGGGCCGACGACGCGAATATTGGTCCGTCCCTTTTCACCAACTGCGTCGTCACTGCTTGATCTCGTCGCCAACACGGGGCTCCAGCGTGAGCTCACCGCCGTCATGACCAATGCCCACTCCGAAGCGGGCACCGAGCCATGCGGCCCTGCCGAGCAGCCACACCGATGGCCTGCGCCGAAGACAGCCAGAGACAGCCAGAGACAGCCAGAGACAGGCAGAGACAGCCAGAGGCAGCCAGAGACAGCCAGAGACAGCCAGAGACAGCCGGTCAGCAGCGCCTCACGTCTTTGTTCGCGGACCGGGGCGTGGAGACTGGGCCGGTGAATGGCCGGTCGCTGGAAACACGCCGACGACGTCTCGATTGAACTTGAATGGTCTTGTGCCACCTTGCCGCTCGCGGTCTAGGTCCCGCCATTGCCGAAAAGTGGCTGCCCATCTGTTTTGCTTCCACCCTCATCGGGACGCCAAAGCGCCGGCGTCCGAGCCCGCATCTGCCGTGTTGGCGCGAGCTCTGCGAACCATTGGATAGCTACCATCGGAGAAAAAAATCCGTCATGTCATTCCAACACTGATTATACAAAAAGAGGTCCCTGAGAAGGGTGCTATGGTATCCGAAGCTTCCCAATACAAACGCCGAAAGGAGACAACTGATACAACGCGCGGCCTCCCACGCTATGCATTATGCCATGAGTGGAAAACGCTCTAGAGCAACAGGATGCATGACTAAGAAAAGGCGCCAGACAAAGGTCGCAACATTGCCCGTGTTTTCCAGGCCCACCCGCGAACGCCGTGCTGCCAGGAACAAAGGAAGAGCTGTTGACGAACCGCGCCAATACATACAGGAAAATGCTGTATCAAGAGAGACAAAATAGTCATACACAAAAGAAATGCTGGCCATCCTGCTGGTTAGTAGTGAATGCTGATGGTGGAGATAGGCTTCCGTGTGCTCTCGCCTCCCTCGTCTTTACCGCGCCGCCACGCTCGTAAACGGCGCACTCTCTTGCAGATCTTGCACGAGTCCTTCGACGTTGTTCAGGTACCTGCTCAACTCGTACTGCTTCTCCTGTTGCGAGCGGATGCTCTTGTCCCCAGCTCCTCCGCCTTCGTCGCCGCTGACGGTACTGCCCCGCCTCTCGAAGACGCCGACCAGCTCGCTAGGGCTCCGAGCGCTTGCGAGAACGGGGACTTCCGGCATGAGATAGAAGTACAGGAACTCCAGCAGTTTGACCTTGACTTGCTGTGTGGTATCCTCGTCTTTGAATAGGGCCGTCACCGTGAGCAGGCCGTCCATTTGCTCGAAGATGCGTGTGTTCTGGGGCGTCGCTAGTAACGCGGTGACGAGAACGAGGAGGGCTGCGGATTGGATCGCGGGGCAGTTGAACGGGTCGAGGAGATCGAGTAGCAGGTTCATCTTGTTTTCGCGACCAAAGATTGTGCGCGACGGAGGGTGCAGGAGGAGCAGTCCTTGCACGTTTGAGAGAGAAGAGAGGATCAGCAGATCGTTTTGGCCGTCTAGTCGCTGTCAGTACCGTTACGGTGGGTGAGGCAGAGAGGAGTACCCTTACTGCTTGTCATGCCCAGCAGCCGCTCGAGGCAGTCTGCGACGCGCAATGCGACTACGATTCCACGTCAGTTGCTGTCTGTAACACAGATCCACTGTGCTCACCATTCCACTCAAAACCCTCCTGCAACCGGAAGAACTCCCGAAACGCTGGATCTTCTGACAACTGCCCCAGCTTCTTTGGTGTGGACTGCGGTTGCTCGCCGAGGTTTATCGCAGACTGGTTCCGTCGGTGGCCGGGCTTGGATGGTGTGGACTTCCCGCTCGACAGGCAGATCTGGGCGAGCATGCCCTCGATCTGCCGCAGCCCCTTTCGTATCTTCTGCGTCTCCTTCGACGCAATGTTGTCGAAGGCGAGGGAGAGCAGCGCCTCCATCTCGAGCTAGCTGGGACGGGACAGCGGCGGGGAGTGTGCAGCGGCTGCGCGCAGGTGAAGAATTGGGACCAGGAGGCGGTGAGAGACGTAGACGGAGAGACGGAGACGCAGAGACGCAGACGGAGAGACGGCAGCGACTACGGGTGAGGGCGGAGCGGGCGCCTAGATGCGTAGAAATGCGGAAGAGGCAAGGCGAGGTCGAGGTACATGCAGCTAAATGGAATATGCGGGGAGAGCTGCCATATGCATCTCATGTGGGCCAGTTGGAATTGGCGGCCGCGATGCGCTGGCACATCGATAAACAAGCGCCGTTGCCAGGAGAGACCGACGTAACAGCCGGCCGCTAGCCCGCTTCGGTCGAGCTTGGCATGGATGCTTGGGTTCTTGCTTGAACCTCATCTCTCTGACATGTTCCCTGTTTTCGACAGGTGCATTGGCATCGAAATTTTGTCTTCTCGTCGCGCTGACGTATGGATTGACTCGAGTGTTGAGCTTCTCACGCGTTCTCACAGCAACAGCGTTGTACACTCCAACACCATGGCTGAATGAACGCAAGCCAGCGAAACACAATACGACCACGACAGTTTCTGCCTTTCAGACCATCCGGCGACATGGAGCGACTGCCTTCCTCTCTTCACCCAACGAAAAATGGTCTTTCTCTCGAGCCACACCTGGGCTGGCCGATACCCTCCGAACCTTAAATGCGGACCTCCGTCACAAGCCACACTTGGCCTGATGCATTTTGTCGGATAGCCATCTGTGTTGATAAACTCCATGGAACAGTGGTATATCCAGAACCACAATGAGGACGACCAGCTTACATGAAGGTGGATTCCTCCGTTCAGACCAATCCTCATCATTGACGCGTTTTCATTGGTCGAGCGGCAATTGTAGGGGGCAGTAATCTAACGAAGGCTCCACTCAGCCCGTCTGTCCCATCTACTCCTATACGGGTTTTTCCTTTCTTATTTTCGGTGGATGTTTACTGCAGTGAAGGTTAACTACATTCCAACGCCACATTTGTAGCCATCTGCGCGAGCACCAACCAATGGCAAGCAAAGCATGCGCCGCAACAGCGCCGTGACCTTCGTATTGAACACACCGGACCTTGGCACCATCGCCCCGCGACCTCGTGCCGTGTTCTGTGCTTCGTCCTCCCGACAACTATCGGCAACTCCACGGGCATTCTGTTCATTAGAGCAACCTGTCTATCGGCGATACGGAGCCACACAACATGTACCCTGCGACGGCACGCCCCTCACCACAGTGAAGCAAGGCCGATTTTGTCAGCCTTCAGGACCATTTGCTCATGCTCTTTGGTTCTCGCGATAAGCACGATGCTGGTCCCCGAATTCAAAATCAAGGCCTTTGCTGCAGGTACTAGACACCACAAGCGCAGCGCAACGTGCCTACTGACGGTTGTCCAGGCGTGAGAGCAGCATGGACTCCACTACCAGGCATTGCGCTTCGCTTCGGGATCCTTATCCCACTTGGTCTTTACCAACAACATGCAAAGACACACTGGAAGGCTATAGAAGACTACCCAAAGCTAGGAGACGTATATAGCCTGGATGCTAGATCAGGCGAAAGCATGGCAATGAAATGGGTACGTACTTCTTCTTATGCTTCATCAAGCTAGGATTGCTAAGCTTCGAAAAGGGTCAGCGCAACTTCTATTATCACCTGGCTGTTCTCATACCGTCTATTTTCCTTCTTCCTCCGGCTAACATCATTTTCGCTATACCCGACATTGTCCTCCTTGCATATCTCGGCCTTACTGTCACTCACCAAGGGCATTACTCGCCGAAAAACATGGACGCGTGCAAAGACCCGGCTTTACTGTCCAATACCGCCTTCCTGCAGGCCGCCGCAAACCTTGGTCTCTTAGCGAACGCAGAGCGCGCATGCATACAGTTCGTACAGCAGCGAAACCTTGCAGTTGTGGTCTGTGCTCTTGTCGCCTCCATGATCTTCTTCAATATATGCAACTGCTTCTTCGCTTGCCTAAGCTTAGCCAAGGAGGTCACCTTGTCGAGACTACCTTACTCGCAGCTGCCTTTCTGGAACAATATACTGCCAACATTGATGCTACCTTTTCGGGACTTCGGGGTGCTGTGCTTTTGGATCCTGTGCTACGTCCCTTGTCTCGTGTTTCGCAGGTTACCTGAGTCTTTCCAGGCTCGGATATTGTTTGCGATCAGATGCAGCAGCAAGTCTATACAAGCAAGGTTTCGACAGAGAAGTTCTGCTCAGGGCGCACGGGATGATCACAGCGGTACATGGACGCACGTTCTGCGAGAAAAAAGTCCGGTTACTCCACTCGCTGAATTTCTCGGCGTCTACGACGTCCTAGTCATGGTGGCAACCCACCTCCACTACAACGACATCGTCAACCTCAGCCTAGTCTCGCGAAGCATCTGCCAAACCCTCCTCCCGGCCCCAGACAGCGCCCAACAGCCGCTGCATCTCGGAGCGTACACGTGCGACCCGGTGACTAGAGCGCAATGCTGGGCATGCCTGAACCAGATCTGCAAGGGGTGCAGCTTCCGCCGTGTACTCAAGGAAGCACAGCTCTTCTGCGACCACATGTTGCACTGTCTTCCGCATTGCTCAGCATGCTATCGTAGGACGCTTCGTGAGCCGCGGCTAGAAGCGTCTCGACAGATTGATACGCGGCGATGTGGATGTCGGCATCCCACTACGAGCAGTACATCTCGCTTCTTCCAAAGACTGTTCCACGGCGGTGAAAACCGCGCTCGCGGTGTTTCGGATGTAGCTAGTCCTCGAGGTGGGCCGCTCCTCATCTGTCGAAGCTGCAATCAACTCTCCGATGCGGAGCTAGTGGAGGATAGTATGAGGAGGTTGGAGTGCGAGATGAGTCAGGCCACGACTGTTTCTAACGTGAAAGGAATAGCGGACTCGATATGCTGCTCTAATTGTCGGAAAGTCCTTGGGGAAGGCCGGAGGTGGTGGGTTTGCGAGTTCTGCGACAAGGAGTGCAGGAGCGGGTTGCATGGAGCTTAGAAGACTTTCCTCATATCACCTTCTTGGTAATCGAGTCGTTCGCAATGAGGGGAAGTATTTCATTTATTGATGTGAGTGGAGTGGCACTCATGGGGCCACATGTTTATACACTTGAAGATGACACTGCGAACGTGTTATTCTCATCATTGCGTGGCAGACTCCACCTCAAAAATGACTCCAAAAAGCACAGAATCATTCCACGTCGTAGGCCCCAGCCTCTCATCATGAGCCCAGCTGTTTAGGGTTAGGGTAAGGGCGGCGGAGGTTTGCTTGGGGGGTTTCATCTTGGTGCTGGGGACTTGATGACGGAGTTGGTGAACTTCGAAGGTCTCCATACGTCCATAACGATTGGTGCTGGACTCCCGCCGAGGGTCGTGTTCGATCCAGCCGATGTCGTGGTCTTTGAAGTCACATATACTTGGCGCACCTTTCCCTAATATCGATAAAGTGCTTTTGACTATCCCTTCAATGCCGGTGAGCTGCGCTCTGGATACGGGCGCATATTTGATTTAGAATGCGCGTTTCCTAGTTAGTTAACATTGACTTACGGTAGCGTAGGCTACGTGAAAAACTGGTATTTCCTAGAAGACCGATCGTTTGCAATACAGTAGTAATGGTACAAGATAGCAGGCAGTGAACGCTTCACTCAAACTGGCTCTTCGGGTTCGGGGCGCAGTATCCCCTCCTCAGTAGGAACATCGCCAGTCTGTCCTCGACTCGCGCAAACTATCCCAGGTTAGCAGTCTGTATACCACGGCAACTACTGTTCGTCAAGACCTACCAAGCTCTTCCGCTCAATCACCCCATCCCGGATCCAAAACCCATGGCTCCCCATCATATTCGCCATCATCACGTCCGTGAACAAGCGATCCCCTACGACAGCAATCTGAGATGGTGCGGTCACGCCAGAGTCTGGGTGCTGCTTGAAATATGACAGAACTTCCTCCGTGCAGCCGGGCTTCTTGGTCGAATGGCGGAGGACCTTGACGCCGGTGTTCTTTTCAAGGAGAGCTGCCTCGGCTTGGTTCTTGTCCGAGTCAGTGCCCGCTGTGTTGGAGACTATCAGGAGCTTGGAGCCGGGATAGGCGCGGCGGAGCTCTTGGAATTTGTCCTGTGGTCATTAGATAAGTGGGGGTGATTTTGCAATGGGAGCTTACATGGTAAGGCTTGTGCACTTCGTTCGTATGTGGGATGGCAAAACAGTTGTCCTTATCAAGGATCACGGCCTTTATGTCTACCTCTTTCTCGCCATCTCTCTTGGGGAAGGCTTTGGACAGGGGCACGGGAAGATGATTGAAGGTGGAAACGGTATGCTGGGGGAGACACAGTGCTGGTTCCCGTATTAGTCTGAAGACGTTGAGCGTACCGGAGATGTTCATCGGAGAGATGGGCAAATGCTCGATGAGATGTGATAGGCTGGAGAGGGTGATGGTGAGTGAAGTGCAGATGACTAAGCCGCGGTCCAAGCTTCCGCGCGCCAGCCAGAAGGCCTCCAAAATCACATCAACGACTTGCGACACGACGCGGAGCGCGCAATACGGAGCGACAACCTACCCCGCAACCCGAATCGAACCTTCTTCGACACGATGACGAGCACGATTGGCATACCGATCAAGCTCCTCAACGAGGCGGCCGTGCGTTATTCCTACCCCCGCAATCTCTGGCGCATCACAAGCTCACCGTGCTAGGGTCACATCGTCACGCTCGAGATCACCTCCGGCGAGGTGTACCGTGGAAAGCTGATAGAAGGTCGAGCGGCCCGCTCCCAAGAGAGGCATGTAGCTAACAGGCCACAGCGGAGGACAACATGAACGTCCAGCTCAAGGACATTACCGTCACCGCTCGAGACGGCCGCGTGGCGCATCTCGAACAAGTCTACATCCGCGGCTCCCACGTCCGCTACTTCATCGTCCCCGACATGTTGAGGTGCGCAAATTCCGCTCGCGAAGCAACGAAGGCATACTGACTGCTGCAGGAATGCGCCCATGTTCCGATCTCGGGGTACCCGAGGAAGAGGTGTCGGTCTTGCGCGTGGTCGTGCCACGGTCAACAGGGCCAGGGGAGCGAGGGGCGGGCGATGAGCGGCTGCATAGGATAAAGGAGACACTACAAACAGGAGCTGGCCTATACGCATAGTCACATCCGCGGGCAGCCAATGCGCGGTTGCGGGGGCTAGGCGGGCCCGGCCGCAAGCTTTAAAGGAATTTGGATTGACACGGCGCGAAAAGGTACGAGATACCAGGATAGGATGCCCTCAACTTCGTGAGCTTTCAGACTGAGATAAAAATTCAGAAATTTCAGCCACAGCGGCTCTCGAGTGATTGTGAACGTCGACCGTGCAGTATCAGGTCGCCCATTTGGACATTCGCAGTAGTTCGAGTTACCCTGGGATTCATAGTTCAAGTTGCAACTTGTCAACGCCTTTAGCGGTTGGTGGTCGATCTTCAGGTTGACAAGACCAGGTGGACAGGAAATGGCGGGACGCAGTGCACCGTGTTTGTGTAACCGGTATCGACTGGATCAGTGTACACGTGGAAGAGTGCAATAAGCAGTGCATCTTTGTTGTGATGGTGTCCTTTCTGCTCACGGCTGGCACTTTGGCGAGGCTGGCTGACCAACGTGGGGTGTCTAGCCCCACTGCCGCGAACACCTCCGAGGCTCCGCAACGTTTTGTCCCGACCCTGCCAACACCCCGCCATGGAGATCAGTAACCCCCGGCGCATCCTCGCTGTTGGTGCCCCAGGCTCAGGCGTGCTCTCTTTACTGAAAGGTGAGTTTCCCTCGCAATAAGGACATAGAATCTGATTCGCCGCCCCTCAGATCTCACGGGTTCCGCCCCAGAGCTCATCACCGACACCACGGCTGGTCTCTCCCACGAGTGGAAACTCGAGACCAAATACTACACGGCCAAGCTACCCATTTGGATCGACGAAATCCCCGACATCACCGAGTGGCGCACCGAGTTTACAAAACCTGAAGCCAGAGAGGTCGTCACTGCGATTGGCGCTTGGGTCTTGTGCTTTAAGAAGCCGGTTACAGAGAAAGATGTGGACACGATAAAGGACACGATGGCAGCGATTGCCAAAGTTGTGGAGACGGCATGTGGCTACAGCGACGACCAGGTGCGCCTGGCAGTTGCGATGCCACAGAGCATAACGCCGTATCTGGAGAAGAGCGCTGAAGACTGGGACGACTTGTGCATGGAGCACGGCTTTGAGTTTGTGGACAGCGAGGCGAAGGGCAAGAACCAGTATGGCGAAGAGATGGGCATCAAGAGAGTCGAGGATGCGCTCAAGGCGCAGGAGTGGGATGGCATCGGCGACGACGACGATTTCGGGTTCGACGATGATGCCTTTGGAGAGGGTCTCGATGCGGAAGAGAGGGAGATGGGTATGGAGTTGTTTGGCTTGAAGAACGCGGTGCATGGCATTGGCGAGGACGAGGAGGCCCAGGTGGAAGAGCTCGAAGGTCTGATGCGCAAGATGGTCGCAATCAAGGGTATATACATTCTGCGCGCTGTTGTTCGCACCAAACGCTAACTTTTCTCAGACCAAAGCGAGGGCATGTCCGAAGCAGAGCGCAAACGATTCGCCTCCAAAGCCGTCAACGACCTCATGAAGGATCTCTGAACTCGGCCTTCTTCACTTCTTCCCTACGCAGATGAGAAACGGGAAATCCATCTCCCGCTTTCCCCCTCCACCCGCAGCTTCCACCTCCTTCCGCAGCTCAAACGCCCGCTCGACACGCACCTCGTTGAACCCCACCCCGTCAATCACATCCTCCATCTCCCCTTTCTTGATCCCATGCCTCTCGACCCCCGGCCGCTTACTCTCGGCATGAAACGCAATCGCCTCAGGCCCAAAATCCTCATAATCCGTCAGCGCCAACATACCCCCTGGCCTGAGGCAGTCCTTCAGCGTAGCCAGCAGCTCCCCCAGCGACGGAATGTGGTGTAAGGTCAGATGCGACACGACGAGGTCGAAACGATACGGGAGGTCCTTCCCCGACTCGCCGCGACCCAGCGCCAGCGCCGCCGCCGCGCCCTGCAGATATACGTCGTCTGCGCTCTGCACGAGGACGTTTACGGCGGCGAGATTCGCGGCGGAGGGGTCTGGCAGCGCGGTCGTCTTCGCGTTGAAGGCGGCAATCGTGGCGTCGGAGGTGTCGACGCCGACGAGGGAGCGGACGTGGGGCGCGAGCTGGAAGGAGAGGAGGCCGGTGCCGCAGCCGATCTCGAGGACGTCGAGGCCTGGGGTGGTTAGTTGGTGCATGGCTTCCAGCGTTGCGGCGGGTGGGAAGCCGGACTTTTCGAAGTCCCATCGGCAAACGCGGGTATGTAGCGCTGTATCGCATCGAATGCCTTGCCAACACCTTCTGCGTGCTTTTTGTTTGCGTCCCATTGCGTGGCTTCGTTGAATCTTGCGTTGTTGACTTGTTGGTTCGATGCTGACATGTTTGTAATCGACGTGTGAACGAGGTATGAGGGCAGATGTGGCTTGGTGCAGGTACGGTTTCAGACGATGACTCGGGCTGTACTCACCCTACCAAGGTAGCATCGACTTCACGGGACCGGGGAGGTGGTGATGGGTGGCGAGCAGTTTGTGGATTCCAGGCCTACGCGTGAATTGGAATAATCTAGGGGTGCGAGCAATGTAAAAGAGGCAATTCTTCTGGCTCTACAAGCATCACAAATCGTTGATATGATTGAACTGCGCTCACCACATAGCTTCCGTACAGCGCAGCGGATGCCAGACGGAGGCTCAGGTCGGCGTAGTCGGTGTATGTTGCAGCGCCCCAGCTAGCGTTCCTGGCCAGGGCACCAGCCGAGCCCCCGCAGTTCTCGTGACCACGTCTCCCCCGGCCGCCCGCAACAACTGCAGCAAAAAGAGAGGACTCGACCGTGAGCGCCCCCAGGCAATTCCTCCGAGAAGAAGCTCTCCTCCGGTTCTCGGCCACGCGCTGCCCATGCGACAATCCCGCTGAACGAGTCGGCGCATCCACCCGCCTTTCGGCCGCCCTACACGCTCGCGAGCCGTCGCAAGCCGACACAGAGCATACCATACCCACTCGCCATGTCCGGGGACGTTGCCAACGCGTCGCCGCCGGGCCGAAGCTCGCAACCGCCCTCGCACACGCGTACCTACCAGGCCTGCATCCCTTGCCGCCGCCGCAAGGTGCGGTGTGACCTGGGGCCCGTCGACAATCCCCACGACCCGCCCTGCGTGCGCTGCCGCCGCGAGAGCAAGGAGTGCTTCTTCTCCGCCACGCGCCGCAAGAGGAAGACGGACGGCGCCGAGCTCGACGACGACGACGACGATTACGAGCTGCGCAACGGCCGGAAGCGCGCCCGCACCGTCGAAGACGAAGTCCTCGTCCCGGCTGCGCCCCTCAGCTCGAATGGCAGCGCCTACGTCTCCCAGCCGTTGACCCCGGGCGGCTCTGTGGGACGGTACGAGCCTCTGCGCCGCCCGACCACGTCGCACGGCCCGCAGCAGGACGAGGAGGACCAGAAGCTCAACGACAAGTCCATGGCCGTCATGCAGACGGGTGAGATCTACAGCGGCCACGACGCCCTCAACCTGCTGTTCGAGGCGGCTGGCCGCAACGGCGACATCGAGCATCACCGCACCGGCAGTGCCTCGAGCCTCCAGCGCCCCGCCATGCTGGGTCCCGGCAGCACGCCCGGCTCGCAACCGAACTTCGCCAGCCCGCAGGCCCAGCCTCACGCGCGGAACCACTCACGCACCACTGCCGCAGAGCCCGCTGTCGACCCCGCCCTCTCCCAGCAGTACACGGCCCTGCCAGAGCCGCCCAACGAGGCTGCCTTTGCCGACGCCATCAAGGCGTGGACAAAGTTCCGCTTCGTGCGTGCCGGCTGGATGACGGCCAAGGAAGCAGTGCGGTATATTGACTACTTCTACACCTACCTCTCACCCCTGACGCCCATTGTCGTGCCAGACTATCGCGACCATGGCTTGCATGCCAAACTGCTCAAGGAGGAGCCCATGCTCGTAATAACCTTGTTGACCATCGCGACCCGTTTCCGCACGACCGACTTCCCCCAGGGTCCAGGTGCCATATCGCGCGCGTATCTGATCCACGAAAAACTGTGGAAGTACCTGCAGGGCATGATAGACCGCATGATCTTTGGTCAGGAGCAGTTCGGCGGCGGATTCTGTGGCGCAGGCCAGCAACCGGGCTCCGACGTGAATCCCCTCTCGCGCAAGGGTCTGCGGACGCTAGGCACAGTAGAAAGCCTCATGCTCCTTACCGAGTGGCACCCGCGTGCCCTTCATTTCCCGCCGGGTGACGACGATGACGAGTTGGTCCTCCCCGATGACTCGTTCGACGCGGATGTGCCCGCAAACGCGGCGGCAGCGGAGCAGCTCAAGGGAGAGAGCGGTCAGCGCATCGACAGCTGGCTCGAGCCCTGCTGGCGGAGTGACCGCATGTGCTGGATGCTGCTGGGCAACGCCGTGTCGCTAGCCTTTGAGATTGGTGTCTTTGACGAGACGAGCGAGATCGAGTTCGAGGAAGCCAACCAGCATCTCTCCCACGCAACAGTAAAGGCCTACTTCAGGCGCAAGAACCATCTCAAGGACCTGCTCATCATCTACGTGACACAGACCAGCGGCAGGCTAGGACTCACGTCGATGCTCCCTCAGGTGAAGCGCGAGAGCGACTCTGTGATGCAGAAGACCCCTCTCGAGCTCTACCAAGAGCGCGTTGCCCGGATAAAGGCACCTCCGCCGCACCACGGCATGAGGCCAGATGGCCAGCGACTTCCGCTCGAATCTGTTGCCACCCAAGAGCGCCATGCCGTGCAGGATCTCGTGCTTGACTTCTGGGACCGTATTGCCAAGATCATGGAGATCGGCAATCTCAAACTCTTCCCCAATCGACGTAGGACGCGAGACTTGCTCAAGTCTGGAAAGTACGAGGAGTTGCTCCAGAACTTCCAGACACCGCTTGTTGACTGGAAGCGCGGCTTCGAGGCTGCACCTCAAGGTTCGTCGCCCGATGTAGATGTGTGATGCTTTCTCTGACTACTTCAAGTGCCCCCGCAACTTCGTCATGTCCTTGCGATTGAGTACGAGTACACGCGTGTCTATGTGAATTCGTTAGCTTTGCAGGCTGTTGTAGAGCGCTGCACTCACAACACGCCCCAACAGATGCACGCCCAGCCCAACGGGATGCCTCCATCCGCAAACGCAAACGAAGAAGGCGGCGCCATACCGTTCAGTACCCTCACGAGGTGGTATGGAAACGACAGGCACCATATCGATGAAGTGGTCAGTGCGAGTCGTAATGTCCTGAGCATCGTAGTCAACGGACTGTACCCAGAGGGCTACCTCCGCCACGCGCCCGTCCGCACCTTCTTCCGCATTGTTTCTGTAGCGATAATATTGCTCAAGACCTTTGCCCTGGGCGCAACCGAGAAGGACGTGGCCAAGACCCTCGGGCTGCTCGACCAGGCCGTCTACGCCCTCCGCACCTCCATCGTAGACGACGTGCACGTCGGAAACCGCTTCGCCGACCTCGTCGACACGCTCACCCATAGGATTCGTGGGCGTTTCGTGCGGCTCGCAGCAAACGGCTCGACGGGCAACTCCCGCGGCGTCACACCGCCGCCCCGCAGCCGCGGCGAGACGCCCATGGGCCCGCCCCCAGCCACGTATCTCCCGCAGACGCTCAACGGCGCCGGCAACCCCAATTTCACCTTTGGCACCTTCACCGGCTTCTCGCGGCCTGGCTCCCCGGGCCTGCGCGGCGGCATCACGGCCTCGGGCCGCGCCACACCCATCCCGGAGTACAACTCGCTCGCCGGCATCTCGCTCGAGTCGTACGACCCAACATCCAACCAGATCTCCATCATGCCGCCGCCGGGCTTCGCGTCGAGCGGTTTCGGCAATAACAACAACAAAGTCGACGCCAACGGCGGTGGCGGCGTTGGCAACGGCTGGCAGGCGCACAGCTGGGGCGCAAATGGCGGGGGTGCAGGTTTCCAGAACGAAGACTGGCTTGCGCTGCCGCTGGACCCGCTGCTGGACCAGTGGGGCGCGGACATCAGCCAGACGGCTATGGGGCCCGATGTCGGAGGCATGGATATGCTGGATATCCTGCTGAATATGGGGGGGCCGCCGGGGAGTGCGTGAGCGTGAGCGTGAGCGTGGGGCGGGGCAGTGCCTCAGGGGACGTATGAATGTGGTTCGCGTAACATTTCCAGTCTGCTGTTTTGGAAGAAAGCAGGAAGTGGCCGGACAAAAGTGATCTTTTTTTTTTTTTCACAGGAGGCTTGCAGCGGTAGGATGGTAGCCGCTGGGTGGTGGAGCGTGCGACGACGAGTATGATACCCGACCTTTGTCCGCTTTTGCACGAGCGATGGCGACGGAGTCTTTTTTTCCCTCCCTTTTTTCTCTTTTTCTCTTTTTCTCGGGACGAGCGGCGACGGGCGGCGATTCGTCGGCGCGGGATTATGATAGGGGGATGGGAAAGGAAATATAAATGATGTTATTACCTACCGTTTGGTATCGGGAAGGGATGTGATGTGATGTCGTGTGTTGGCGTCCAAGTCAAGCCGAGAATACCTACGTGTCTCACTTGCCGTCAGATCATGCTGGCGTGATGGATGGATGGATGGATGGACGGAGGAGGTAAGAAATCAAGCTCCCTGAGTCGCTTTTTGGTCGGTTATATCTCTGTCTGGCTAGTAGTAGTGGAGTCGTGGCTACATCGGAATCGCACAACCATCTCCGACAACCCGTCACCGCACCACGTCGTGCTCCATCCACCTGCCACGTACCTGCGCGTCCAGGGACTAGACGGCGTGGAGTCCATAATATGCTTGATGGCAGCTAGACGGTCGATGCAAGCAATGTTCTCGGACGTCTTCAGCGCTGGAACGAACGCCTTCTCTGGGCCTACTGGGAGACTTGATCTGGTCTGAGCACAGGTGCGGGTTGGGGGTTGGGGGTTGTGCAGGTAGTGGGGGTGCTAACCGTACTAGCACAAAGGATGGAACGATATGAAGGAGAAGGAGTGGTTAGAGAGCAGAGGTGGCGATGTAGTGTACTCGGGAGAGGTGTTGTCTGGGATGGGAAAGGGTGTGGAGCGGATGGCGCGGCGAGTCGATCTCGGGTATTGTATTGTAGTTGCGCTGGGGGTGAGCCGTTGGCGAGATGTTCACGGCCTGTGCATGTGGACTAGCACGCGAAACATTGGTACTTGTGGTGGGTTAGCGGGATTACAGGGAGTGAGACGGTGGTTGTGACAAAGAGCTTCTATGGAAGAGGGTGGTGGCGGGAAGAATTGAGAACAAGGGTAGCTAAATAGATAAGACAGTGTAAGAAGACACGGCGCTGTGGGGTGGATTTCATACACACTCTGTTATCTGATACATTGACTCCCCCTGCCTCATCTTCTGCTCAATTTCCTCCCTCGTGATTGTCTTGGTATCCACCTGCGTCGGCGGCTCCTCAATCATCAGCATTGCGTCTGCGACGTGCACCACGCTGCTGTTGCTGTTTCTGCTGTCTGACTAAACTACTCACGAGACTTTCGATCGCGAGGGGTTTTCACTACCCCGTTTTTCTTCCCTAATATGCGAACAGTTGCTTTGACGAGGTTGGCGTCGTATGCATATTTTCGAGATGTGTTACTTGCTGACATTTCCTTCTCGTGCGCAATGCCTTTAGCCCACACAGAACTCCAGATGTCCGCAAGCGTGCTGATGTGTGTGAGAATAGATATTTACGTTTTGATGTTACTTGGCACACCGTTGAAAGATCTGAATTTTTTTTAGTAAGGCATATCTTTGGCTCTCGATCACCTCAAAGTTCTAGCCAAGCTGATCCCAGATGTTTTTTGGGGCTCGTTAGTTGAGGTTCACCCAGCTCTCACATTCAAAGTCCATCGAATCGAGCCACCTCATGAAATCACCATCGTTGCCTGTCTGAAGAAACGGACTTGTAAAGCTCGGATCACCCAGGGTTTGATCAGTTGAGTCATCTGTCGTCAGTCGCAAAGGTGCCGGATCCAAAATTGTGTCGAGAATCTTTTTCAGAAACTTGCGGCCCCTGATGCTACTATTGCTGCCATTCGTAAAGGGCTTAACGGTTCCCAGGCATGCGACAAACACTGAGAGGCCTTGGATCGTGCTCGACCGTGGGAGTGGATTGGCCAGTGCCGAAGCCGATGTAGGGTTTTGGTCCTGGTGGAGGAGCTCCATTGCGATGATTGCTGCGGATGGGATGCCGTCCATGGTCAGTAGCTGTATGATGTCGAGTTGAAAATCGCGCAGGATATGTATGTTGTTAACGATGATCACAACGAAATTGAACATCTCCTGGGCGATATTCAACAACTTGGCACTGTCGGCGCCTATCTTTTTGATGAGTATCCGCTGCAAAAGAAAGTGATGGTTTAGACTTTCCAGACGGATATATGCCATATATATGAGCTCGATTGGTGGTCGATTGAGCTCTAGAAAGGGTTGATCATCAATGCGGAGGAATTCCGGTAGGCTTGCCTGAAGTTCGATCGCTCGTTGTTCGATATCGGCAGCCCGCCGAATAACCTCTTCGTGTGGTAGCGTCCCTAATGAAACCTCCAGGATCTCTTCAGCAAGAAGTGAGTTTGGCATGAACAAACGCGCAAAGGTACTTCGCTGTACCCGTGCACTTGAATTCCAGCCTTCTTCATCCAGACTGTATAACGCGGCCTCGAGATCAGGGCCCTCTGACATGAGCTGTTCGTCGGTCAGGTCGAGCGGAGACTGCAGCATGCAATAGCTCCTAGTGAGTCGAGGGGGCCGTCCATTGTATATCGCCGAGTATTTATCATTTTCATAAGCACATACGAAAAGCCGTTTTCGTAACTCTGCAATGAAGAAAGGAGTGTTGTCATCGACCTTGATCTCCTGGTGTAGATTGAAAAAGATCATAGCGGTTGCGAGGATCCCGGATCTTTTCCAGTTCTCAAAAGATCCTCTGCTACGTAGTGAGCAATATAGGCCAGCATTTTCGTATAAAAACCACAAGTAGAGGTCGTTCACGATCGCGAAGTCTTCGCAGAATCCAATGCAGATCTCCGACGCGTTGTGCGTCCTCAATATGATGGCGGCCCGGTCCTCGACATATGCCTTGTCAGTACAGAAGATCGGATCGGCGTCGGACAAGCTCTGGCAAAGCAATGCGACCAATGTCACAATGATACCGACGATCTCCCATCGGAGGTTTTCACCCGTAACTGCAGTGCAGAACTCGCGAGGGCTCGTATGCCTATGGAGTAACCGCGACACTGGTTTTAACGTGTTATGCCATATTCGTTCCGACATTCGTCGAAGTTCTTTCGGATTTTGGTCCCTCAGGATTTTACCCCAGACTGACCACACGCCGGAAGTGAATATCTTGATCATTGGTTCGATCAAGACGATGCCTCTTCCAAACGAAAACCATTTGTCAAGGTAACGTTGCAAGATTGTTGGATCTTTGAGAAGTGTCAGCACAGCCGCGCCTCTCTCAATGTAAAGAGGAGATATGACTGTGGACGTATTGGGATCCTCCGCATTCGGTCGCTGAATTCCAATGCTTAGCTCGTACTCGTCGAGAATAGCTGTATGATGGACGAAGCCTGCTGCTGGAAGCTTGTTCAAAGAGTCACCTCTGACGTGCGCCTCAGGCAGGGGTCGACGGAGTTCGTCGATTGTTAACCGGGGATGGGCGGGCAGACTGGTTGCTCGTGCTGTCCTTGGCAATACGACTTGCGGGTTCACCACGTATGATGGCTGCGAGGTTATAGCGCTTTCTGTCTGAGGTGGAGTAGTTAGAGGGTGGACAACAGGCGCAGAAGCATCCCACTCTGTCGACTGTACGAGAGTGGAAGGACTTCTGGGATCACTCTCAATTGAAGGTGTAGGAAGGCCAGTACGCTTGGTAAGTGGAGCAGGATGATAAACACATTGATGTGCTTTGTTCCGTCGAGCACAGCGCCCACAGGTCGGCGTCATGTGGTCGCAGCGTAGTTTGCCTCTCCGACACGGCTCACAGGACTGCAATTTGCCATTGCGTCTGAAATTCGTATTGAGGGTCCGATCTCGGTGGCCCGCATGGAACCGTGCTGGAAATATGTTTCCAGTCTGCATGTAATCAGTGGATATAGACCTAGATATTGTACGTAGACCAACAAACCATGTCGAGTTGGGACAAGCGCGTTTCAAGATAGTTTTGATTCGATGTTCAATGGCTCTGAGCCGATTGTTGACGGCGCCCGGTATAATCCACCTCCTGTACCAAGACGCGTCCCAGCGTACGTATTCCTGGCTTATTGCGAGACGGAGTCGTTACTGTCTGCTTGCGTAGTTCGTTGCCGCCTAGCACTCAACAGATGCTCACCGACTCGTACGTCAATTCCGAAGCCGAGGAGGGCTCTACCAATGGTTGCAAACTGTGCGAGAAGAAATCCGAAGGATTGCGTCAACGCCGTAAGATGGTCGCGTGGCCTGCATAAGTATGTTGATAATACGGAGTTCGAATGCCGTTGAAGAGATGCGGGAGTCTGAGTCAGGACTGCTGACTCATGCAGCTGCGGAATTCGTTTTCGCTTCGCTGTCCTATCGGCGGTATCTCCTTCCCTGCCCTCCCCTGTCATTCCGTATCTCCATCCTCTATGCCGGTGTGAATGCGGAATTCGTACTTCTCTCACGCCTTTTCCTATTTCGGCCAGGGCGTCTTATGGTCGCCATATATCGTGCATTGTTCTGTTGCCCTTGCACTCTAAGTCGTCGGATCTTCCCCTCTGGGCGAAATCATGCGGTTAGTGAGGTGGCTCTCATTTGGGGAACGCGAAATACGGCATTACAAATGCTAGCCTGCATCGGTAAAGGACCAAGGCAGCAACGCTTGTACCCTGTAGACGTGGACAGTCGTCGCCATGCTTCTTGCACTTTGAACACCGCACATGTTCAAGCCATAAAGATTCCGGTATCCTACCATCCACAGGCATCCACCATCTCGACTCAGCGTTCATTATTACTCCAGCCCTGAGCACAATCGTCTTTCATACGCTATTGATCACATCTTCTTCTTAGGGTTATTCCAACTATCACACCTACTGTATCCACTCTGTGCTCCCGCAATGCCTTCCAACGGTAACAGCAAAAACAATGCCAGCTATGGCACCGTCCAGTCTGAGAAGGACAAACTTCCAATCTATACAGAGCGAACGTCGACCGACTCAACTGCTTCAACAGACGCTCTGCTACACAAAGAGGCGAAGACAACATCTGCTGAAAAGAAGAAGCTCGCGGAAAAGGCATTCCTGAGTGGTGAGTGCATGAGCTGCTTCACGAAGGAACAGGCACTAACGCTACGAAGCTGCATACAGAAACTCGTTCCAGGTGTCGATATAAGGCAGCAACGCACCCAAAACAGCGAACGTATGAAGCTGGCGAACACGACTTTTCCAAACCCACCTTTTTTAGAATGGTTCTAAGGATGCTTTTTTACTGGTCTTATTGTCCTCTGGGGTATTCGATACACTGGGTATAAGGAGGAACAGAAGTAGCATGCATGGGAATGCTGGATATTGGTGGATACAATCGTTTTGGTCAAACATTTGGCAACCGGTACAGGCTTTCTGCCTTCGCGTATATAAACCGAGATGTGTATTACTGGTTCGAAGGTACGGAATCATGCGATTGTCTAACTAGATCTTCAGAGACATCGTTTATCTTCTGTCTGAGAAGTCAATGATTATGAACACATGTGGTGTCACTTTCAGCCCTCTTAGCTTGATGCATGTCCTACCTGCACGTACTTAACTACTATAAAATAGGATAAATCTAAGGGCTACAATCTCTTCAAAAAAAACAAAAAAGAACACGAAAATCTGGAATGTTAGTCGGACAAATGCACTTCGGAATACAAGCTAGTTTGGGAATGTAGCTGTCCAGGAATTGATCCGAGAAGCTGTTATCGGCATAACAGAATCATTTCTCTCACGCATATTGAACTCTATGCCGTTCCAAGCCTATCTTATATCGGCGTCTGGATCCGATCCGTAAGCTAAATTGTGGATCTTTTTCTTGTAGTTCGAACGCTTATAGCGGACGTTTCATGGACAAGGCTCTCGATGCCTTTCTATTTCCGGTATTTGTGTGCTTCACGCAGCAGAGGCGTGATAAGGGAGAATATGTAGTCTACATGGATATTGCAACATTACAAAAAGTACATGTCACATAGCTGTCTGCAAGTTCTTACTCTTCGTATTTCAACGCCGTTTCTATGAATGCACGTTCACCATGAGCTTCTTCTCCAAGGGCCGCAATTCCTTGTTGTATCCACCTGTCTGTTTCCCCGCTATCTATCAAACCTCCTGGCTCAGTATCCCTTCTTGAGCCAAGTCATCACCGCCCTCGAAAGCTTCCCCCCTTCTATATGGCTCACGTTTGGATTCGCCGTTCGATGGATCACAAGCAGCCCTCTCCTTAGCCTCTCCTGCAATAATGTCTTCTGTGAACAGCTCATGTTCCTCAGTCGGGTCCACATGTATTGTCAAGACTCTCGTCGTGCAGCCCGAATTCGAATTCGAGTTTCTGGGCACGTACCGCCATACGCGAGATTTTGGTGCTGGGCGGTTCTGTTCGGCGAGGCAGAAGTGCATCTAGGCATCCTGTCAGTAGTGCAAAGTCCGTATCAACCATGAACACTTACTTCGCGGCCCGACGAGCCAGTGTTCGCTCCGTGGCTGTTCCATTTCGCCAACTCAGTGTTCGCATCGTATGCGCTCAGTAGAAAGTCCAGATTGAGCACAATAAGCAGAACCAGCAGCGTGTAGCCAGTGAAACTGAGTATGTCGGTCCAGGTCCACCCGTGTTCGTCATGCTCTCCATGTTCCCAGTGGTCGAAATGTTCGAAGTTTCCCAGTCTCGATTCTTCGCTGGCGTCTTCCTCCGCAGTAGCGTCTTCTGGTATACGCAGCAGGAGCGGTGCTTGTGAGCAGTGTGCTCTATATGATGAGCTTCTTTCCTGGCAGTGTTCGCTTGTGCGTCGCTTTGGTGGGCTCGGAGTGCGAAAGTAGGTGAGAAATGAGGCGCGTGGGAGAGCGTCCACGGCGTTGGAGCGTCCAGTTGACATGGTCGGCTGATTCTTTGGAGTCTTTGTTGTTGGTATTTAATGCGCAACTGCTAATAAGTACTCCGATGGGATGCTCAAGGATGAAGTGCGTCTTTAAATCGCGTGTGAGGTGTTGCGTGCGATGACGGTGACGCGCGTGAAGTTGGTAGCACATGATGTATATTTATTTCCTGTACGTTGAATGCGCCTGCTTAGAAGCTGTCGAAAACGGAATTGCGAGCGATGGATGCAGGAGTTGGTGGTTTGCGGAAGGGAAAGGCCAAAGGAATGTGAGGTGCTGCGTGAGGAATGCGCACAAGCGTGGTGGAGGAAGGTGCGACGACAATGAACCTAATCGTTTGAACAAGATCTCTTCTTTTTTATCTCTAGGTTCTCTTTCACACGACGCAAAGGCAAGCGTCTGATGCTGCGATAAGCAGCGTCTGAAATAACGGTCAAATTACTAAAAAATATCTAGACCTCTGGATGCCACACACCAGATAGTGGCAAGCGTTTCTTCGACCTCTCGCGAGACATGTTCAAGCCTCTAGCAACACAAAACCTGAGCAGATGCAGTGACGAAGGAGTAGCTTGATAAAAAATCATCATGGACTTACCTGGTGGCAGCGCGATCGCCATGCAATGCGCCGATGATAGCATCTGATGTTGAGCTTTTTATCTTGCATACGAAATAAGGTGCATAGATGATTCCGCCTGTTTCTAAGCTTGTTTCCTCACCTCCAAATGGTTATGAAGAAGGATTCTAGTATGTACAAGTTCGCACTCGCTTGGGTGCATATATAACCTGTTCCGTAGTGTACGTGCGATGCAGCCAATCATACCTCCTTTCGAAACACAGCCCTACGCCACATCGAACGGCCTAACCAATCTAAGCCGCCTGGCGCACGTCACGACTTTTACGGCCGCAACATTGCCTCCCACGGGGCAACTTTACAACTACAACTGTACACCGATGCAAGCTATCCCATACTACATCCGCATCGCTCTCCAAATAGAATCTCCGAAATACTTGTTTGGAAACGCAACCGTTAACCGAATGCGACCGTAGGTTTACCCAGGTTCAACTTTCCTAATTAGGCTCTACGTGCGACGCCCTCACGAGGCTGTGTATAAAGGTGAGCACGCAACATTTGGAATGCAGCACCATCAGCGTTCCAAGTCAACACTTCCCTCCGCTCCTACATTCGAATAAGCCTTCGAACAAACTGCTGCGCCTCGCATCGAAAGAATATATATTGAGCATCATGTGCTGCAGGAAGAAACAACAGCTCTACACCTCCTACCAACCTCGCCAACAACGCCAACTAGGCTGCTGCTCTTCCCATCGCCAGCGACGACAATCGCAGCAAACTACTCCATACCACAGTCCCCTTGGCGGCGCCATCTTCATTGAGCCCCAAGCATACGCGCCGGTAGCCGTCAACACCCCCTACCCAGAACTCCAATCCGGATCCGACTTTCCCCGCGTGCGAGGACCTTTCAGCATGGCCGCAGCACTCATTCTAGGCCTTAGTCTCGGTGCGCAGAAGATCCAGGAGAAGCGCGAGAAGAAGAAGGAGAAGAAAATGTTGACGGAGTTTGCGAATGAGCAGCGGGAGGCGAAGTTGAGGAATGATTGGGCATCAAGGAAGAGCGACGAGGCGAGGAATGTGGAGGGGAGGAAGAGCGAGAGTTTGGAGAGGGAGGAGGTGCCACCGCCGAGCTATGAGGATGCTGTTGGGGAGAGTGCGCGTGGGAGGGACGGTAGAAGTTCATGAGGTATGACGGGTAGAAGCATGATGGGTTATGAATTTATGGAAGGGATGGTAGGAAATGAGTGGCATACTTGGGATGCGCCGCGGTTGTTACGTTTTCGTTCTGCATTTTACTTTTGGTACATCTCCGTACGTTTAGCGACGGAGGCGTTTCGCTTTCTTGTATCTACAATTCAGATCCTCCAAGTACCACACCACATGCACTTCCTTCTAAGCGGTGTGCCACCCATCTTCCGCCGGGGCAGTCGCCCGCGAAGCGCCCGCAAGTGGTGGGGAACACGGAGTCGCGACAAAGTTCAGAAAGCCGCGTCAGCTACACAAGAGGCCCGGTACATATAAGCTTGGAGGATTCTGCCCAAAGGCATAACCATTCAAATGCCGTGACACCTGGACGCGATGTTTTGGAATTTGCTAACAATGATGTCGGAACAGTCGCGAATGCTGGGTGAACACGGGTCTATGTTACAGCGGGTTCTGCAGGTTGGAGACGAGATGAGACAAGAATCCATATCTCAATGATTACATCGTGTGGCGACAGGGAAGAGACACAAATACTGCCCAAAATTTACTTCAATTCTCTTTTGTACACCCTTCCTGGCGCTGCAGCTGTTCAGCTAAACCTCGGGATCCTAGACTATCATGCCACCCCGCAAACAAGGACATCCCAACCTCAAGCCCCCACCCACGTCATTCCACCATTCCCAAAACTTGCACGCCACCAGCCCACTAGATAAAACCCTACCGCGAACGCAATTCTTATGACCGAAGCCTCAACCAACACGCCTGATTACATTGCACAGCACAAATACACACCCATCACGCCCAACCCACGCTGAACAAGGATGACCTACCACGACCCTTACTCCCGCCGTCCACCCTCCCACACCCACCAAACTACGACGTACACAACGTATGACGACACACCCTCGTCGAGATACTTCGCGCGCCTGTCCGAAAAGGCAGCGCCCAGCGGGACAATCCACCTTCACAGCTACGAGCCCGCGTCCGCATCCGAGGCCGGCCGCCAGCCGGTGTACTACGCACGACCACCCGCGGAGAGAGTGGTGAGGGAGGTGGTTACGGTGCAGGAGCGGGGAAGGGCGGAGAAGGTTGTGCGGGAGCAGGAGAGGGTTGCAGGCAAGGAGGCGGAGGCGGAGGCGGAGGTACGGACGCCATCGGGGAAGGGGGAGGAGGAGAGGGGGTTTGTTAGGGGTGTTGCGGGGAAGGGCGCGGGTGCTATTTGGAAGGCACTTGGGGGGAGGTGAGGGTGGGATGGGATGGATAGTGGGTTGCTATACCGTGCATCGCATGGTATTACACGAAAGCGGAGTCGAGCCCAAAGAGAGCGCACAAGACCACCTGGACCAACCACCTCTTCGTTGCCCAGCAAGACTGTATGTGACACCATCCCGCCGTGTACCGCCTCGCATCATGGGGCACAGCAATCGCCGCAATCGACGCCCCTACGCTTATCAAGACCCTCCCACTAAGTAGCCACGTACCACGCTACCAGACGTTGTACAGATGACGTAGTGCCGCGGTTCGGACCGGTAGAAGCCCCACATTGTGGGTTCACGGTTCGCTCGTGGGGGAACGCGTACGCGTGGCCCAGAACCTTGGCTCTGTTGCCCTGGTCACAGGAAGACGAGACTGCGGTCGAAAAGGCGGTGCGATGCTGGTGGCGAGGTAGCGTCCGCCGCCCCGCAGACATCATGTGTGGGGTGGGCGCGACGCGCAAGCATACGCGACGTTCTACTGCAGACCCAACCACGTAGGTGCACGCTGCTGGGAGCAGGCTACTCCCACAATCTCTATGAAATGCGTAGAAATCGAGAGGGAAATTGCACGCAATGAACTGGTATCATATAGTTGGCACATGCGGATGATATTGGCTCAATCGAATTGGTGCTACGGCCAGTTGGTGCCGGTATATAATATGTACAGCGAAGGTTGATGAGGACGGCCGAAATGACATGCGTCTATCCTGCAGAGTCTAAAAATGTAGCGAGCGGGTGAACGAACCAGTCGATCCCGATGAAGTGGTACCATGAAAAGATTAAAAAAAAAATCCAAAACGCCTCGTTGCAGAAATGATCCAAAAGAGCTGACAGTTACCGCCGTGTCAGTCTCAACAAACGCGGGTCGTAACTTCGTATGCCAACGGCAATTCGTCTAACAACGAGTTGTGGGTTATCGCTTGAACGAACGTAGGCGCTCCAAGATGGCGCCCAGGAAACGAAGCAAGTACAAAGCAGAAGGTAGCAAGCGCTCACGAAGTGACTGGCAGTCCAGAAGCCATTCTGAACAGCTCGAATGCCAGCCCCGGCGTTTCGCGGAGTATCACCTCCACGTCTTTTCGAGATGAAAGACCTGGGTTGGAACGGAAGGCCTGGATGATAATATCCCGGAGCCCTCGGTCTGTGTCCACGGTCGATTCGTACGCTTCTTGACAAGCTTCTGGTAGCTCTTCGCTATCGAGATGGGTCTGGATCTGATCTGAAAACTTTTTGCGGGAAAGCGACTTGAGCCCAACGATGCCATACCTACTTTGTGTCAGTGATCGATCTCTTCATACGCGGCACTATGCGAGTTTGGTAGAAAAAGTCGGGAGCTCCTAGCGGCTGCAGCGAGTGTTTCAGGATGTTGCAAGACAAAGGAGGTAGGGAATTCTCGACAGAATTGGTTGGACAGCGTGCCACAACCAAGACCTGAACTGTCCAGAACGGAGGAGCAAGGGTTGGAAGCTTGGCGTTTGTCGATCCGATCGTCATCCCTGCGCAAATCGCGGGGTCGGTGCTCTGCCCTCGCCGTCTAGCGCAACGTGGGTGCACAAGCGCTGCCTGGTTGCGAAAAACTTGATGCTGACGAGGGGACGCGCGCGCGTACAATGAAAAGAAATGACAAAGGACAAGAGGGTGTCAACTTACTTCTCAGCGATGGCGTAGACCTTGGCATGCGTGACAAGATGCGTTTGCTCAACATCAGCCTTTGGCTCTGTGTTATAAACATATTCGAAAGGGTCGTCCGTGAATTGGTCTTGCATTGGCGTATCTGGGAGCTTTGCCGACACATCTAGAATGTCTTGATCGTCTGGCTGCTCCATCCGAGGGACCGACGGCGCTGGTGTTGCGGCAGAAAGCATGGCGAGAAGCGGGTCCTCGATCAACGCCAGTTTCGATTTTTTGGATCGTCGACGAGTTGGGAAGCATGGCGTGCGCGGCGACGTAGACCGAGCCGATCGTTGCGAGGAGCGGCGCGACAATGGCTTGTTCAGGTAGTCAAGGTGGTAGAAATCTGAAACAGGGCCGATTAGCGGGCGTGATGCAGGGAGTGAATTAGTGCTTACAATGAACCATGTGTTCTACCGCCTCTGGGTCATCTTGAGAGAGGTCGATAACCCCAGTCTCTGATTCCCGAAAGGCGTTGTTGCAAATTCCTTCGAAGAAACTTGACCGCGAAGCGAGGAGGGCGCGATGTACGGGATAACTTGTGTTTGCGGTGACAATGGTCAGGTCGGCGTATTTGCCGGAATCGAACATTCTGAGATACTTAGCAAGGCCAAGTCAAGTAGAGAGAGGTTGAACATACGAGGCTAGTGCGGACATCAGTTCGTGGGTGGGTGTGTCCATTGTACGGTGATGAAAAAGCGAAGAGGTGCGCTGAGACCTCTTAATAAAGGTTTTGGTGGGAGACCCTGATTTGCAAGGCAGCGGGTGCGCAGTGATGGAGTTTAAAAGCAAGTTGGTTAGTGACGTGACGCTACAAGAAGTAATCGTAGGTTGATCACTGGTCGCGAAGACTCGAAGGCTGAAACGGTGGGCGTGGACGGCGTTCGTAATGACCGACCAACGGTGACCGAACCTTGGGTAACAAGCGGGGGTATGCCAGGTAAGGCAATTGGTCTCGGTGGTATATGTCTGGGTGATATCCTTTGCACGATGTTGGTATCTTGAAAGAAGTCTGCGAAGGGCTTTTGTCGAACGACGGGGGAGTGGGCCTTCATTTGTACATGGTGGCCAGGGGCAATCTCAAAGTTGCAGCAGCTGCATGTCTAAATTCTAGACCGCCTGAGCTGTCAGGGCCATGGCCGCCACAATGCCAGGCGCCAAGCCCACGCGCAACTCACCAGAGCCGCGTGCGAGCTGCGATGTCAGACGCCGCTTGAACAGTGGGCGCTGTGAAGCTAGGCGTAGTGCAGTAGCGGGCAGCTCTTCCGGGGAGTACCCAGACAGCACACATACACGTGTACCGTTAAAGCAGCTCCATCCGTGGGTCCCAGCGCTGCAGCTGCCACGCGGAGTTTGGTCGAGACGATTCTTGGGGTGTCACTCGCCATGATGAACCTTCAGCTTGCGGGGTCACTCATGCACAGGAAGCTGGAGCAGACTTCAAACGAACAACTACCGGCACCACGTCGCAGCAGTCGCAAGGCCTTGGAGTGCTCTCGCATCTCGCAGCCGTCGCAGGCATGGAAAGCTGATGGTGATACGGCGGCACTGGCTGAAGTTGCCAATGCCCAGGAGATGCGTTGCTGGCCTCTGTGCTCTTGTGGCAAGTTTGGCAATTTCGCCGAATCTGCAGAGTGTCGCTAGCGATTAAGCATAAAGCGACTTGCAGCCTAACGGTACATGAAGTTCGCCTAGGCCGTGCTGGCTCGTACGGGGCAGGTTCTCCAGAGGTTGTTCGGTCGGTATGGTGCTAGACTACTGGCGGCGACCGGCTCGATGGGGAAAGCAGCTTGGACGTTCAGCTTGGGCTTACTTGTCAAGGCGTGAGGCTGTCAAATGGTGACAGCGAGGCCCAGGCTCAGCCAGGTGGTTGCTGGGCCGCCTCAATCGATAGTCGCTTCTCAGGCCAGCATCGATAGTGAAAAACAACAGCCGGAGATGCAAAAACGAGAGACGGGGCGGGCCTGGACATGCAGGCGGTTTCGATGAGGGCTGCAGGGCTGAGATGTGGTTGAGGTCTCGATGGGCCCGCGGACGCGGCAGGCAGGCGGGAGAAGAGAAGCGAGAAGGAGCGACCAGGGGGGGGGCAGGTCGGCGCCGAACAGCAGCTCGGGCCCGCGGCGGTGACGCACCAAGAGCACCATCGTTGTCAGCAAACACGCACACGCCGAGCGACCACGTCAAGCGCGCGGGCAAGGCTGTTTTCTCTCTTACGGGCCCGAATCGATGCCCTCGCGCCCTCGCCCTCGGTCCTCGCCCTACTAGCGCACCCCAACCCCTGCGTCGTCTTCTCACCGCCGCCACCGCGCCTCAACCGCCGATTAGCCCCGCGCAACCATGGGCGACTACAAGCTGTCGGCCGTCCTGCGAGGCCACGAAAGCGACGTACGTTGCCCTTCCAGCAGGAGCTCTGTCGTGCAACCTCCACGGTACTGACACCATCCAGGTCCGCAGCGTCGCCTTCCCCCACCCCACCTCGGTCGTGTCTGCATCCCGGGACTTCAGCGTGCGGATATGGCAGCTCCAATCAGAGAAGCCCCCGACATACGACAGCACCATCAAGGTCCAGGGCAAGGAGTTCATAAATTCGCTGGCCATCGTGCCCCCGACGGTTGCGTTCCCCGAGGGCCTCGTCGTGTCGGGTGGAAAGGACCAGATCATCGACGTGCGGCAACCCAGCAAAGCCCTCGATGACAACGCCGAAGCACTGCTGCTCGGCCACGGTTCCAACGTGTGCGCCCTCGACGTTAGCCAGGATGGGGCCTTGATAGTAAGCGGCAGTTGGGACACAGACGCACGCGTGTGGCAGGTGGGCAAGTGGGGAAGCGAGTCCACCGTTCTGAAAGGCCACGAAGCTTCCGTGTGGGCCGTCCTTGCCTACGATGCGGCCACCATCATAACGGGTATGCCAATCCCTTTGTTCCTTCGCCTTTGGCTCAGCTGACCGCCTGCGTTAGGTTGCGCCGACCAGCAGATTCGCATATTCCAATCCACGGGCAAGCTCATACGATCGATAAAGACTGGAGATGTTGTCCGTGCTCTATGCAGATTACCTCCCAACCATCCCTCAGGAGCGCAGTTCGCTTCAGCGGGCAACGATGCTGTTGTCCGACTATGGACCCTCGACGGACGCCAAGTAAGCGAGCTGCACGGCCATGACAACTTCATATACTCCCTCACCGCCCTGCCAGATGGACGACTGGTCAGCGCTGGTGAAGATCGCACAGTACGGATATGGGAGAACAACGAGTGTGTACAGACCATTACCCATCCAGCAATCTCGGTATGGACCGTCGCTGTGTGCTCGGAGAATGGGGATATCGTTACTGGTGCGAGTGATCACCTTGTCCGAATCTTTACTCGTGAGCCGGAGCGGTATGCTGATCCTGCCGCCATTGAGCAGTTCAACGATGACGTGAAGTCATCCGCCATTCCCCAGCAGACCATGGGCAACATCAACAAGGAGAAGCTGCCTGGTCCAGAGTTCCTCACACAGAAGTCTGGCACAAAAGAGGGGCAAGTCCAGATGATCCTCGAGGGCAATGGCAATATTACTGCTTACCAATGGTCCATGGCTGCCAACCAGTGGGTCAGCGTGGGCACAGTCGTCGACCAGGCGGGAAGTGATGGGCGCAAAATCTCGCATAATGGGAAAGAATACGATTATGTCTTCGATGTTGATATCGAAGAGGGCAAGCCTCCGCTCAAGTTGCCATACAACGCGTCGCAGAATCCGTACGAGGTGGCTCGGAAATTCTGCGAGGACAACAAGTTGCCTCTTACCTACTTAGACCAGGTCACAAACTTTATTGTCCAGAACACGCAAGGTGCAACGTTGGGGCAGTCAAGTGGCCAAGGTGCGGACCCATGGGGAACAGAGTCGCGGTACCGTCCCGGGGATGCGTCGGGGACGCAAGCACCATCTCAACCTCCCACCCCTAAGCCCAAGATATTACCCCAGAGGGACTACCTTGACATCTTGACGGCCAATCACAAGCCCATCTTCAAGAAATTACAAGAGTTCAATCAAGCTTTGGTCAACGATGGCAGTAAAGGGCTGTCGTTCAATCCATCGAATATCGAAGAACTTGGTGCGGCCGTTTCTCTTTTGGAAAGGGGCAGCGTGAAAGATATCGATACTCCTGCAGTAGATCTCATCGTCAAGGCAGCTACAGAATGGCCTGAAGACAAGCGCCTACCCGGGCTCGACCTACTGCGGCTCTTGTTCGCCGCTGAAGAGCCGGTTGCTTACCTTACAACAAAGCAGAATGTACTGCACCAGCTCGCTACCTCGGGTGTTTTCGCGCCAACCTCGCCACCAAACAACACCATGATGGCCGTCCGGTCGTTGTGCAACCTGTTCAAAACCGATATAGGCAGGGCCGTTGCAGGCGAGGAGTTTGACCAAATCCATGAATACGTTTCGGCCTTCCTTACAACATCTAACCGGAATCTAATCATCGCCATCACCACTCTCTACATCAACTATTCGGTTCTTCTCACAGGCGACAACAACGCTGACCGAGTATTGTCCTTGCTGGACGATCTGAACAAAATCCTCCACAACGCAAAAGATTCTGAGGCTATCTACCGAGCTCTGGTGGCCACCGGCACGCTACTCAGCTTAGACAGCGACTTCTGCGAGGCTGGTAGGGACATCTTGCAGCTTCCTTCTGCTATTTATGCTGCGGAGAACCAAGCGAAGGAGCCGCGTGTCAAGAATGTGGTCGCTGAGATTCGGCAAAAGCTTCAGGGTTGAGGCCTGAGCGAATGTGCTTGAATTGATTCAGACAGCAAGGAGTGTGTGCATAGGGCTGTAACATATACAGAAGCTTCCAATATAGAGCACAGCGAGCATGGCATAGTTTAGTATTGGTAGCGGTATCTTTGCCTAAGGCTTGAACTTCACGTATCGGCATTCGTAGCTTATGACTAGCAATTTTCACCCAAGATCCTTGCGTGGTGGAGGCACTAGTGTTATTAGACCTTTCATGCCACAGCATGGCTTCCCAGGATGTTCCTGCCTCTTGGGCCTGACGTCCATGCAAGGTTTCACCGCTGTCGCGAGTCACAACTGCACTTTGCAATTCAGTGACATCGGCGTTTTCGTCCGCCGACGTGCCGACGGGGAATGTGAGATGAAGCAATCTGCGTGGCGAGCAGATGACAAGGCTAGGCTTTCGTGGGTTCTCTCGGACCCGAGGAAGTGATTGTGATCGTGAGTTTCTGATGAACGTGAAATCCGTAGGCGAGATCAGACGTGACCGGAGATTTTGGGGCTCGATCGCGCTTGCTGTTTACATTCTAGCGGCAAATATGGCGATGACCGCACGTGTGCTCGACGCGCGACAGCTGTTGATGCCGTTGAGATCATATCATAAATCTCTTGCTTATGTCTGAAGTCCACTTCACTCGGTCCTCTCGTAATACGAGAACACAGCATCGCGAGTAGCATGTCCAAGCGCAAGTACTACGACCTTCCTGACGTCAGGACCGCGATGCGTAGCTGTCATGTCGATTACATTGATGATTGGGGTTAGGCATAGCTCATTCTGTTAAAAAAAAAGTATTTTCATCTATTCCTGGGAATACATCTTTCGCAGCACCTTTGTCGCACACAGCATTCACAGTTAACCCAGCTCCCCAACATCGCTGCGTTCCGAAATCCCCCACGAGAGCCAGAAAGTCAGACGAATAGAACCGTTTGAGTAGAAGCAACGCAAAATGTCAGCCAAACACGAACAAGGCGCCATAAACGTCAAGCAGAAGAACGGTGTACGCCGGCCCTCCCCTTTCTCCATCCCAAACCTAACATCCCCTCCAGTCCTCCATAAACCCCTCGCCCGCTTCTTCGCCACCGCCTCCTCCGCCACCAACCTCCCCTCTACTGTTCACGCCGGCTTCTGCAACCCCGGCTCCCCCATCGCCGCCATACTCACCGCCTCCTTCCTCGACTTCTCGTCAAAACAGGGCCTCGATCTGCGTGGCGCGGGGGTGAAGGAGGGGTCGCGGTACTGCATTGATACTGCGCCGTGGAGGAAGGCGGTGGATGGGGGGATAAAGGATGTACAAGTGAAACTGGAGGCGAGCCATGAGAGTGCGTTAGAAGGGACGGGAATTGAGGAACTGAAGAAGTGGGCGGCGGGCGGGGATAATGAGAGGGGTGTGGTGTGGCCGGGGGATGGGAAGAGTGGGGGCGGACTGGCGAAAACAAGCGGGGAGGTTGGGGGGAAGAAACCGAAGGCGTAGGGGGGATGGGCGTGGTTGGTTTGGCAGGGCTGTAGACTATGCTGTGCAAGATGTTTGTGGAAAGATCCTCACTCTTTCCGGTTGCACTGAATTGAGCGCCTCGCTGTTTTGAGCGGAGAACGTGTGATAGCAGCCAGCTATGCGCGTCGGATGTCTAACAGTAGTGATGGTCTTCTTACACGGCGCAGTAACCCGGGTCCGCAGGTGGGGATATACGCTATGACGATATCCGTTTACAACTATGTGTCCTGAAACAACTCAGCGTACTTGCCGCCAACCATTCTTGGACCGTTTAGTTGAGCTTACGTTTTTTTTTTTTTGGCGCTAGATACGGGTGCATATGTATCAAGTGAGCCCGCAATAAGTTTCTCAAGGCATCGATGCTGAAAACCATGATGAGATTACGAATTACAACCTCGACGTCAAAGCATCCATATGAGTATGTGGCAGACCGTCTTTTGGTAGATTACTAGCAGGAGACACGTGATTGGCAGCGAATACAGCCTTTAAACGTACATGAGATGTTTGTCCTGCTGTTTTGCGTCTGCAACTAGAGGATGGAAGAAGTGCTATCTGCAAGTCATTGAACGAGAGAGTAACTATGCTGTGAGAGGGAGATCGCGTACGGTCTGAGCAGCAGAGGTCTATGAGTCCAAAGTCCGAGCCGCAGGTGCTATGAGCACCATGTCTTTTCTTCCACTATGTTAAGCCAAATTCCAAAATATCTGATCGTGTATACTCGTCTACGGTGGGCTATTTTTTCGTAAGCAAGAGAAAAGAGTTATGAAATTAATGATGATGATGCTCCTCATCTTCTATCAAGGCTCCGCATCACTTTCCTGATGCGCATGAGAGCCACTTGCGGACATTCTATATATCTTCAAGTATTTTCGTGTTTTGTAGGACACTAAAATTGCAACTCATAGACGCCATGGTGACAGAAGTTTAACACGATTTTCAATATGACTTTCCCCCACTGCTTGGGTTGCAAACATTAAAAGCTTACGACGCATGTGTTTCTCCGAGTTACCGGATTTTACTAAATGATAAAACTTATGTCAGCTGTGGTGATACTCCTCATCACCACCCTTATAGCTAGCCTGCGCCGCCTTAGAGTCTAGGACGCTATATAAAGGCCTTCTTTGCTGCTCGAGTTTGCTTCTTCACACTTTACAGCCTCTGCATTGGTACTAAAAAAAAGGTTCCTTTGGCGCAATGGGGAACTAAAAGGATACATTTACCATAACATGTTTCCCTGTTTGTACCGCTTTGCTACCAACCGCTCACTGCGTGTGCTCACGATGCGTTGAGTCTTCCACACAGAGGTGTGATGATGATGACACTCGCAAGGCACGTCGGTTCGGCGCTGACCAGATATCTATATAAAGGTATTATTATTTCTTCAAATCTTCTTCTTTCACACGTTTCTCCTTTTCGGAGACTAAAACAAACATCAACGCATACATTTGATGCGGACTCAAGACTGAACACAGTTTGTATCATGTTCTGTTCTGTGTCAATTTAGGCAATGCAATCACATGTTTCTCATCCATGTGAGGGCGTTGTGAGCTCAAAGGGATGTGACGATGATGTTCTTCACCACGCATGTCTTTGGCGCGTTACCGGGTAACCATTTAAATTCTCATTCTAGCCCTTAAAATATCTTTCCACACACCTGGATTTTCGTAAGAGTCTACAAATGCACCCGATATTACACATATGGGGTTTTTAGAGTTCCGCCACATCAGCTCTCTCTTCTGGGGTGTTAATCTTAAAAATAGTGATGCGAGTATCTCTGTTTATGGCCCATGGTCTCATGTGACAAAACTTCGCATCTCTACTCTCATACCCGCTTCAAGTTTGGGTGCGAGCTCTCCAAAGTTGTGACGATAGTGCTCACCGGAATTCACTGTATTGCCCGGAACTGTATATACGGTGTCTGTTGCTCCGTCGGTCCTTCTTCACAATATAATAATATCAGTTGCATTTAGGCGGGGATATTAGATAGTGAAGTAAAGGGCACGTCACGTATATCTAAGACAGTGCCACCAAGCGCTCAGTTTTCGTCTAAGACAGCGCCATCAAGCGCTCAGTTTTTATCTAAGATAGCGCCACTACGAGCGCCTTGTGTGGCCGCGACTTCACATCTGTGAGCAACACTCACGTTGTTTGAGTATCGCAGGCGTTTATCGAGGTTCGGAGTTGAAGGAGTTAGAGGAGTTAAAGGTTTTAAGAAATATTCGTGCGTGCGCTGCTATCTAGTAATTTAATTGTAAGTAGTTACTATTTAACGCGCTGTCGCAATTATCGCCTAAACTTTAAGTAACAAGACGCTCCTCTACAGAGCTGGTCCCCCGGGTTACCCAGCCTAACAGCCCCCTGATCCTGTGAGCGACACGTTTGTCCTACCTGTGCAGCTAGGCAATAGTCCGCTAGAGAAGGAAACCTTATAGCCTTTAAGCTGTTTAAAATCTTTATGTTTTAGCACCCTACTGAGTTCCTTTACTGTATTTTGCCACAGCTTCTAGAAGCTCGCGAAGAATCATATTTAATAGCGCCACTAAGCGCTTAGTTTTCGTCTCGCATAAGCTCTCGTGTATAGATATAATATATAACTGCATATATTAATCTGATTAAAAAATGCATACGAAGTACTTGAAATGATCTTGTCGAATGCTTTGCTAGTTCGGCTTCCCACTGTCATTTCGTAGGCTTGACGTCGAGGGCGTCGCAACCAAGAATTCCTTCTCTGACCTGATCTCGTCTAAGAAATCTCGCGCTCTCGTTCTTCGCATTAAAGTGGAACACATCTTGGCGATGGCCGTAGGATCTGTAGACATTAGCCGAACCCACCTCAATGGTCGACTGTTACTCGGTGCTCGGAGACTATTGCCCGACCACCAAAGTACCGTAGTCTCGGAATGAGGCGCAGACGGGTACGCGTTCAACCACACTGGGATCGATTCTCTGTCCGCGGAGATTTTGTGTTGTCACCAATGGTGAAGACCATTCACCATCACTGCGTTTTTATGCGCGGTGCGTAGCACAATGATAAGGCCGAAACAGGAGAAAGGACCAGTCGGCGAAAGCAATTGGGTAAGAGCATGCCTTCTCGAAAAAGTCAAGTCGTCGAAAAATGCCTTGCACTTGCAAGGCTTGTGCCGACCTACCGGTTTACCGATGACAAGTTGAGGTTGGATGGCGTATTCACGATCACAGATGGGAACGCGGTGTAAGTGTGGTCAAAGGCTCAATGCGTGGGTGATATTAAGCTGAAGCTGGTGTAAGCAGCGTTCACAATGGTAGCTAGAGAACAGCTTCCAGAGAGATCAGTATAGGCCGTTGTGTCTTCAAATAGCCTCAGCTCTCTATAACAGAACAGTGAAGTATGGGAGACTGTCCCCGTGATGCAGTCTTCCCAAATCCATGACAACTTTATCCACGCGGTGACAAGTTCCCAACAGACCAATCATCATTGTTCCAGATATGTAGCATCTACGAACAAAAGCGTCCGCGTGTTCCGTGCATCTACTGGCCTGTCTGTGCAACTTGTGAGCCCTCACTTTGTAAAGACCTGCAAGCTTACACCGCCTCCTGAGCGCAGAAATCCCTTTCTGCCTTGCACTTGCATCCTGCAGAACTCGTCCGTGGTCCCGCCCTACAAGGAGGTCGCCTTCAGTGCAGTAGAATTTAAGTACATCTAAGCTCACCCAACATTATTTTTTTCCATCAGACAGATCAATCTCCTGATCCGTCGCGAGTCTTTTCAACAACGGCGAAAACAACCTTTGCATCCATAGCTTTCTTCACGCTCCTACACTCCGCTGCAGCACACTACTACTTCCCTCACCTTATTGTCAACGGCACCACAACTCCCGAGTTCAAATACGTTAGGTACGACGTCCTCCGAGGCCACGTCCACCAAAGTTTTAACACCAGTACAGAGACGTCCGCCCCCATGATGGCGACTACAAGCCAGGTGGTTACAACGGCAAAGAGTACCCCGTCTACGGCGAATTCGAAGACAAATACATGACCGACGTGCGCTGCGGGCGCGACGCCTTTGCCTATGGCGCTGCTAAAATGGAGACCGCGACCATCATAGCAGGCAGCGCCGTTGGGTTTCACATCAAAGTACGCTCCTCCCTTTTCCATCCGTGCTTCCAAAGCAACCCATCCACTAACCCGTCCGCGACTCAGGAATTCGTAGACCCCCAATACAACAACGGCATCTTCCACCCAGGCCCCGCCCAAGTCTTCATGAGCGCGTCCGCCGATCCCACCACAGACGCAGGCGACGGCGACGGCGACTGGTTCAAGATATACTATCTCGGGCCATCCAGCAACACCACGTGGGCGACAGACAGAGCAACTCAGGTACCTACATCTCCCACCAAATTCCCAACTTCACCTCGTACTGACAGGATGACCCGCAGATCAATTTCACAATCCCCGCCGCCACGCCACCAGGAACCTACCTCCTGCGCCTCGAGGTCTCCTTCCCGATCAAGGACTGGCCCGGCCACAGCCAGTGGTACGTCAACTGCGCGCACGTGGCGATTGTCGGGGAGGGCGCCGGAACGCCTGGGCCTACGATTAGGATACCGGATGATTATAGCTCGTTTGATGAGGGGATTGGGTTGACGACGCCTGGGGTCGATTTTAATAGCGGGCTGGACGGGTATGTACCGCCCGGGCCGGCCGTTTGGACGGGCGAGGTGGCGAAGAGGGAATGGAGGAGGGAGATGTGAGGTGTGAAGGGGGATGGAGGTGTTGGTGCCTGGTGCCTGGTGCACGAGTGCCTAAGGGTTACACTCTGGGTCGGAAGTGTGATGTGGTGGATACTTATTTCCTAGACGATTCAACATCCTAGGATAACTCAAGTTATCATACGTATTTAACGCTATGAAATGATTGCTTAGTTAAACGAGAAGACTCCCTTGAAAAAGAGTTTTCTATCCGGCCTCTGTATCGTTTAAGAGGAGCAATGTCCGCTGCTCGTTGCCGCTAGTAAATTTTTTTTTTTTTTTTTTGGAGATATAGCTTCTGCAGATGGACGAATGCACCAGTCAACTTTACCATAATATTGACTTATAACTCACCGTTCTCCAGCAAGTGTGAGATTAAGATCTAGTATGAGATGTACTGAGTATACAAGCATTGCCTTCGTACAGACCGAGGTTTCCAAACGTACGCCCACCCAAGTGCATGACGCTGATGTAAAAATAACGCCAACCCAATGCAAAAATAAGTACGATCCCGCTCCGACACCTATGTCCAATCATTTGTTCCCGTCCTCACTAAATCTGCGATCTCCACTTACCCTCGCGTGCTCTCCGTGGTCGCTCCTAACGACTCTCCCTCCGGCTGTCTGGCGGAATGCCGGGCACCAGGACCTTGAAAGGCATATCCCTAACTGGCTGGCTAGACCCAATGCCCATTCCTATCCCCATCGGCGGGTATGGGCTGACATGGTTCAGCGCGGGTGCCAGCGGTAGAGGCCCATTGCTTTTTGGTCGTGGTGCGGTCCTCGGGCCGTAAGGGCTCGGGTACGCGGACATCGGAACCTGTGGTGGAAGAGGTGCAGGTGCGAGTGTACGACCTGGACCTGGGGGCGGCGGTGGTACGGTCGATGGAAGCGCGGCTAGTGGAGAAGGTTGCATCAGAAGGGAGGGTGGCGGTGGGTACGAGACAGCCGGCAAATGGGCGGTTGAAGGTGATGGTGCGGAAAAGGGTGCTGGTGGAGGCGGGTGCGAGTGGAAAGCCTGAACCTCCTGAGGAGGGGGCGGTGGAGGCTGTGCGTGCGGGTCGGAATAGAATGGTATTGGTTGACGGTGTTGAGGCTCGGGATGTTGTTTTGCGGCTGGTGAGCCAGCTCCTGATGTTCTGCCGCCTCGCCGGCCGGTACCAGAGTTGGAGCGCGACGGTGGCTTGGGTGGTGTGCCGCTCTTCTCGTCGGCTTCTTTCTGGCGTGCTTTGCGTTCGGCCCACCATATGGTCATGGATTGACTACGCTTCTCACTCTTAACGCGTGGCTTCTTCCGTGAGCCAGAGGCAGAATTGTTCGCAGAGTCATCGTAGGGGTTGCTATACTGGCTTAGTGGGGTGGTATTCATATAAGTATCGGGAGTGTGCGCGCTCGGGTGTGGTCCTGCACCTAGGTCCTGGTAGGCATAAGGCTGAGGCGTAGCTTGGAAGACGGTTTCTGTAGAATTTGGGCCGATAACAGGAGGGGGGACTGCCGCGCCAGCGGGCGTACTAAGTGTGAACTGGTTCTGTCCTTCGCTCAGCGACTGGAGCGCGGGTGGAGGTCCATTTGGCGCATGTGCCGATGGGATGGGCTCGTCTTCTTCAAACAATCTCTTCCTCGGCCCCTTTGCGCCATATCCACCTCGTCCCCTGCCACCTCGCCCTCCACCTCGGCCTCTACCTCCTCTTGTAGCCGGCCGAACAACATGCTCTTCGTCGTCCACCGAGTCAACGTTTGACCCACCGTCATCTCCCGAGCTAACCACTGCAGACTCTTCTCGCATCTCCTGAACTCGTGGGTGAAGCAGGCCTCTTCCACGCTTCACGCGTGCATCGGGCTCGGGAGTTGCAGAGGCGGCATGCTCACTTGACTTAGCATACTTGCTGACACCCTTCTTCCGCGCGCCGCCCCAACCGTTGTGTTTCTTTGGTGTGGTGGTGCCGGTAACGGTGCCGGTGCCTGCATCGCTTCCTTCAAATCGGCGTGTCGCTCGGCGTTGTCGCTTGGCATGTCGTCCTTCTTCGTCCTCTTCTTCGTCCTCACTAGGAGCAGCAGAGTCCAGCATGGCATTAGCGCGGCGCTGTCGCAATTCTCTACCGCCCGATTGTTCATGCCCAGGCCGTTGCGTGAATGGATCCTGGAAACCAGGTTCTGTTATCTTTGGGTTGTAAGTATAACCATAGATGTCCGCTTCTTTCATGTCTTCATAAACGAGCGGATTGATGGGAATGCGGCCAGCATTGCAAGGCTTTTTGGGCGGGTGTGCATGAGGAGCAGTCTACATAATCAGCATTATAACAAATCCCAGGCTGGAACAACCTACCCGAGCGTCCAAGCGAAGATACTCATCCTGCCACGCCTTCAAGATCCTTTGCGTGTTTTCGGCCAACGCATACAAGCTCTCGGTGCTGCGTTGCGCGAGAGGGAATTTGGTCAAGGAAGCAATGGCATCTTGGACGTCAACCATAGGCTCGAACCTCTTTTGTAAGAGATAGTCGGCTCTGTCTTCGCATTCGGCCTCAATAGGGCTAGGTAGCCCTTCAATCCACGGCCCTGGAAGATCAGAGTCGGAGAGCGCATCATCCTCTGGAGCAAGACGAGGCAATTTAGGCGGAGGTATGGGCGTCGAGGTACCTTCCTTGGGAGTTCGGGTACGTGAGCCCGACTTTGCTGGCAGCGATAACTTGGGGGCTGCGACTGGAACGGGGATTTTGGCGTCTGGGTCTTTGTAGGCTAGCGCGAGTGCCGGCGGCGGCGAGCCGGGTGGTGTCTGCGATTCCCAGACGACGTCGCCCATTTTCTGATAGGCGACACCTTCTACGGGCTCCTTTTTCTCAAGATCATCGTCGGTCAACTCGTTCATAGGCTCCGCATCATCTGTCAGTTCGTTCATAGTCTCCGCATCTGTCAGTTCGTTCATGGTTTCCTCTTCGAGCTCGGGCGATCGCTTAGCGTCTTCCACAGCCGACTCCTGATTGGACGGCTCCTCATCGTCTTCTTCCACTAATGGAAAGGCGGGTGCAGCATTGCGAGATGGTCGAGTGCGCAAAGGAGACGTCGTTCGCGGTGCAGCAGCAGTCGTTCCGCCTCTGCCTCCACGACTTCCTCTGCCCCTTCCACCTCTGCCGCGACCGCCCCTGCTTCCGCGCCCACCACGTCCGCGGCCCCTGCCCCGGGCAGCGGCAGGCTGGGGCGAAGGAATGTCATCGCTCTCGTCATCGCTCACTGTGTCTGAATGAGCGAACAAAGTGTTCAGTGTAGGCAGCTCAGAGCGTTCGCTGAATCTGCGTTTCCGGGAATTTTTGTGCTCTTTGAGGCCGTCCAAGAAATCCCGAGGCAGGCCCACGACGGTCCAAATCGGCGCCTCATATATGGCGTAGACCACGTTACCGGCTTCGAGGTCGGCATAATTGGCAACCGTAGAGGCTTGACGAGTTGTCTTCCTCGTCTGTGGAGTAGTGCTGGACTGTTGCGAATTGGCCTTGGGTGACACAATGTCTGGTTTGCTGTCTGGTTTTGCAGCCGACTTTGGACCGCGACCAGAACGGGTTCGCGGAGGCGGCTCATCATCCTGCTGATTCGCACTTCGGCGCTGCGACGAGCGTCCGGGGAGATTCCTGGGACCGGCCATTGCTGTGTAGTAGCTAGGTCAACAGGGTGGTTGACGTCTCCGGGAAGGGTGAAGTAGATTCAATTCATGGAATGGTAGGTACCGCCCGGGGAAGCGTAGCGCGACGGCAGTCAGGGTGACCGTTGCATGCGCGAAAAACAAGACAACAAAGTAGGCGCGCAGCGCCAGAAGATATGGAAGTTGCGTAGTCTTGAAAGCGTCGCAAGTCTCCGTGTTTTCAGGAACCTGTCAATCCTAATGGTGATGGTTGATGCTGGCAGGCGTGATCTTTGTCTTGAGGCGCTCGTGGCTGCTGCAAAACCCGATCTTGGCGCTAGGCTCTGATTGGCCGCCTGGTGTTCGGCATGCAGGTGCAGCATCGACAATGGACGCTGCGCTCCACAATAGCTCCGCTCTGTATGCAGCTTCCTTATTGTCTATCTTGACTCTCACTTCTCACCTCTCGCCACGCCGACACAATACGCTGCACAATACCTTTACGTTGACGCCGTCCGCCATGCCCCCCAAGACAGTCGAGGAGCAGCTGGCCGAGCTCGAAATGGAGGCCGAGGCGCCCGCTACACCCCCGCCCAAGACCTCCAAGGCCGCCAAAGCTCCGCGCAAGACGGCCCAGCAAGACATCGACGCCCTCAAGGAGCTCGAAGAGCTCGAGGCGCTTGAGAAGTTCCAGCCACCCGAAGCACCCCGCCCCCTCAGTCGCTCCAACACACCCAAGCTGTCGTCGTCGTCGACCGCCTCCAGCAAGAAGGCCGGCGTTGCAACGCCGTCGTCCAGCGGCTCCGGACGCACCAGCGAGGAAAGGCCGCAGCCGTCAAGGAAGTCGGGAGAGAGCGCCCGTTCTTTCCACCAGAGTTTCGCTCCCACCGAAGAGGAGCCCGTGAACCCAACACCAGCACCAGCACCGCCGCAGCAATCCGGCGGGTGGGGCTGGGGAGGCTTCAGCGTTGGGGGTCTGCTGTCGACGGCATCTGCGACCGCCGATGCGGCGAGGAAGCGCGCTGAAGCCGCGTACCAAGAACTGCAAAAGAACGAGGAGGCACAGCGGTGGGCGGAGCAAGTGCGGGGAGTGCGAGGAAATGTAAACCTTGGTGCATTGCGTGGGTTCGGTATGCTTCTCACTACTACCCGTCGTCCACGTGTATCTGACAATGTGTAGGAGAGGAACTGCAAAAACGCGCCATCCCGACATTCACAAACCTCGTTCATACACTCGCCCCGCCCATCTCCCAGCACGAGCGCCTTCAAATCCACATCACCCACGACCTCATCGGCTACCCTTCGCTCGACCCCATAATCTACCAGACTTTCTCCGCAGTAATGTCGCAGGTCGAGGGTGGCGACCTATTGGTCATCCAGCGGGGCTCAGAGTCGACACAGCGCAGTTCGGTGGACGGTCACCGCGGCAGCAGCGCCGGCTGGAACGACGGCCCATGGTGGCGTGACACGGATAAGCGGGATCTGAGCGTCGTCCAGGGACTACCGGAGGGCACCAAACTTGTCAGGGTCAGCGCTGAGAGCTACGCCAACGAGTTCTTCAACGCACAAGGGGGCTTGGAAGAGGCAGCGAAGCAGGCGACTGAGGTTTTGAGCGAGTCGAATCCCGTGCGGAGTAGCGACATATTCTTGGCTTTACAGGCCATCAGCTATACTACGCCCGAAGACCTTTTCCAGACTTCGCCGTCAGCGGATGAGAAGGAGGGTAATGTTGAGGAGCCAAAGGAGACAGAAGAGCTTGTTGTTTTCGCCATCTATCTGCACGACCCTATCCATGGCATCAGCTATAAAGCGCTGAGTCAATCGTTCCCTGCGAAATGGACCGAGTGGCTCGATGCGCCCGCGCCAACCGAAGAAGCTGGAGAGGAGGCGCAGTTGCCCGCAGAGATCCAACAGATCATCCAAGACGGAGGTGTCGACCCCCGTGAGTGGGCCGCGGAATGGATGTCAGAGGTAATCAGCCTCAGCGTTGGCGTCGTTGCTCAGCGGTACGTCGCGCGTAGAATGGGCGTGGGCGAAGGCGGTATTGGCCGCGGAAAAGCGCGCGAAGCTATCGTAGAAGCCGGCGGCGGCGAAGCTGCCAGGGCTGGCATTATCTGAGAAGCATTCGGCTCGGTCCTTCATTAGCAATACCTCTCTGGGCGTTTTGGATCTATTGCGATTGGATTGGCGTTTTTCATGACGATCTGTAGCGATTCAGGCAATGCAATCTCTACCGGCATACGCTGGTCATCCCACTGTCGTTCCATCCATTCCATGTCCTCCGCGCGAATCGGGCGCCCCCATACTACAGTACCCACACAAACGTCTAACTGCATCGTGTTACGCCACGAGGAGCAATGCAGAACTCAAACTTTTGGCCCAATACTTCACAACATGGCCGTGGCGTCGAAATTGCAAGCTTCAAACCGCGCAGGGTCTCGCAGGCTCTAGGGTTTCCTTTGCGGCCTCCCACCACATGCCTTGTCCTCGCTTTCTACTCCCCGATCCGCGCGCTCTTCCACGTTTCCCCTCCGCATCGGACGTCGCTCATCCTTCTTCACAGACTATGATTCAGCTCAAACTCCATTCATGTGCATTCCTCCTCCCCCTCAAACCTTCTTCGCCCCCTCCTTGTTGACCTTAGTCCCACCAATTCTTCCTTCCTTCTTCCCGCCCTTCAACAACTCCAAGTGCCCCGCCTTCTCCGCGAGTAGCTTCTCCGTCTTGCCCGTCAGCTGGCTGCTCGCTTTGTGCTTGATTTTCTGCTGGGATGCGAGGGAGGCTTTTTTCGGCTTGATGACGCGGTTGCCGCGCTGGGGGCCTGTGGGTCTGCGGGCGTGAAGTTAGTATGTGAGAAGCGGGTAGGAGGGAGGGAGGAGGGAAATGTACTTCTTGGGTGCGGTGGATTTGCGGGGTTTGACGGCGCCTTGGGCCATTGTTGTTTTGGTTGGTGAGAGATGTGGTGGCAAGGAGTATAGGGCGCTGATATGCGTGTGGGCGTGAGGATGTGCGAGGGTCGTAGAGCGGAGAGGTGGTTTGCGCGGTGTTCTAACGGGTGGGTTTCGCTGCGCCAAAAAGTTCGCGATCCGATTTCCGCGGGGGAGACTAGGATAGGAGAGGGTTAGCGTGGCCGCTGGGGTGGGGCTGTTTACACCAACACCTCGTGAACATCTACAGCGTGCATCGTGCACTACCACAGCGAGGTCGTTTTCATTGATTTCCTGGAGCCAGTCGCGAAGATAGCAATGAATAAGGGTTGCGTTCGAGCTTTCAACGTTAGAAGGCACTGGGGTGGTACATGATGTCTATGAAGAAGGCTGGACGTGCCATGTTGAAGCCAAGCCATCCGCCATGTACTCCATAAAACAAGTTGCGTTCAAGGTTAGAAAGCGTGATTCGGTTGAGCTAACGTTAAGACATGAGGGCGATCATTCTACGGGTTGTATTGCCCACCCTAGAGTAACTCATGGATGGTACCATAACGTTGTATGGATATCTCCTCGGCCTACCCACAACACTATAGAACTACTTTTAGAGAAGGGCATAATTTTCTAAAGACCTCATGTATCGATTTGAAAATTTTACTAGGAAGCCGAGACATACCACAGGTATGGGATCCTTTCTTGGGTGCAAATCATCAACCTGCACCAGGACAGCAGTAGTTTGGAACGCGTATGCATGGCGAGGATCCAAGCCAGATAAGCGGAGTCATGGAGAAAAACTTCAAGAAAGCCAAAGCTGTGCCAGACTGAATTCGGTTGTGGTTGTGATTGTGGTTGTGGTACCAAGTCTCAATACTCTGGGATAACCCCACCAGGAGATCCTCTCGCCAGCACACTGCTATCTACAACGCTATCTCAGGCTCTCCAAAGCGGTGTGGTATCCTCAATGTATCCAAATCAATATAGTAAACTGGCTTTCTACCTAGTAGGCACATGGCCTACCTCGGATGGAACCCGATGAACGAGACTTACTAATACATCACCGATGCCCAGTGGAAGAAGTGCATCAAGGAGCCAAAGAAGGCTGGCAAGACCCCCGACACGAGTTGCTTCGACTGGATCAACTGGCACGATTACGATGGTCTCATTCACACTTCTTCGGCTCTGTCCCCACCTACGACCTCGTATGTATCTACCAGTGTTTCGACTACCTTGGCCACGAGCGTGGTCCGAACAACTACTCCCGAGGTCAGTGCCACTGAGAGCACCTCTTCCCACCTTGATAAACCCACTGGCGCATCCCAGGCCAACGCCCCCAACATCCCGCTCCCATACTAATTTCACTCCCAGAAGCACATGGCGTACACCTATCTGATCGGTGGTACCAGGGAAGAAGTAACCATCTACTGCTTCTGTAGGGACAGCCCTGTGCCATTCCAGGTAGCCCAACTCGAGAACTCGGACAAGGGAGTGTGGGGCTTGGAGCGGTGCTACAGGCGGTGGGACCTTTGCGCGGGCGACCTCGAGGTCTTCCGTCAGCACAGCGAGGAGGATGATTGGTGAATGCTGGGTGGGACTGATGATATCTAAAATGAATGTTGGTGTTGGAGGGTTTCGGTATTGACCTGCAGTTACTGTGTTCTGATTTTGATAGAACACCACATATCCTTTATACTTAAAAGGGTTTTCTTTCCAATATTTTTCGTAATCTGTGTTTTCTTGTGTGACCTTGAACGTATTGGCCCAGCGTAACAGGGCGCAACTTGTGAGTATAATTGAGCTAGTTATAGTGATGTACGATGCCCTCCATGTCACTCGCCAACCCCATTCCTAATGTTCTGCCCCCAAGCCCATAGCCGACTTTCATCTCGAAGCTCTTGGAATGCTCGTACACCAACCACCACGTTCAGGACCCACACCGCTGGCGTCTCGCTTAGCTGCCGGTATTCTCGCCGTCGGCGTCATCGCACGCCAAAAATTCGTACTATGCGCACCTGCTCCACTGCGCCAATTGCTTACTCCGGTCTAGAAGGTACAAAATGTATCGTGTTGTATTGGCTGCGCGTTATCAGCTAGTGGGTTACCCTGCGGTAGCTCGATGGCACCTCCGAGGTCGTCAAAGAAGCCTTTTAGAAGGAGATCGGTGCCCCCACGGTCTCGTATTGCTCACTTATCTGCGTGACACGTACAGCACGCGTACTGCACTGAAGAGTACTACGCCAGCTCATTGGACGCTCTGGTAGCAATTACACGCGTCTGAGTTATCTCCGGTACTGACGTGTACGGCTTTGGCGCCATTATATTCTCTTGGATCGTACATCCAGTTTCGTTCTATCTTCTCAGAAACACCATGGATCCGCGCAACGCAGAACAAGAAAACCAGCCAGAGGAGCCCCGTTTCCTCAACTTCAAACACCAACCCGCAGGCACGCAGCGAGATGGAAAGCCCGTCCTGAACCGGTGGTCGTCTACGCTCACAAATGGCCATGACTTTCCAGGAGCGCAGGTAAACAACTCACTCGTATCTATGACTCTAGGAGCAAAAGCTGATGTGACATGGGCGAAAAGGCCATGTTGTACGCAGCTGGTGTCCCGAACAAAGAAGCGATGAAGACGCAACCCCACGTCGGCATCGCAAGCGTCTGGTGGGAAGGCAATCCCTGCAAGTAAGTCGCCCACGTGCCGACGTCGTACGTAAATTAACGGACGTGCAGCATGCATTGTAAGTTTCCTAATTGGGGTTGTACATTTGATCGTTTTTGCGTATTCAAGAAAAGAGCATACCGCAGCACAAATGAGGGTGGGAATTGAGTACTAACGATGAACCCATACAGTGCTGGATTTGGGCAAAGAGGTCAAGAAGAACTGCTTGCAGGATGATATGCTCGCATGGCAGTACAACACGGTCGGAGTGTCGGATGGGATCACGATGGGAGGAGAGGGTATGTTACTTCACCTGCCTTACAAACAGCCCGACTAAGATCTCCACCAAAGGTATGCGCTTCTCCCTGCAAACCCGCGAAATCATAGCCGACAGCATCGAAACCGTGACCTGCGCCCAACACCACGATGCATGCATCGCCATCCCTGGGTGTGATAAGAACATGCCCGGCGTCATCATGGCTTTTGCGCGGCACAACCGACCTTCTCTCATGATCTATGGTGGCAGTATCAAGCCCGGCTACTCGGAGACGTTGAAAAAGCCCATCAATATCAGCACGGCGTATGAGAAATTTGGCGCGTACGTGTACAAGACGCTGAAGAGTGCCGAGGAGGGGAAATATACGCCGGACGAGATCATGGAGGATATAGAGCAGAATGCGTGTCCGGGTGCGGGTGCTTGCGGAGGAATGTACACGGCGAATACCATGAGTACGAGCATTGAGGGTACGTATGGCAGTTTTACATCGAGAAGTAGAAGTGGCATGGCAAAGCTAACAAGCGTCACAGCAATGGGCCTCTCCCTCCCGAACTCGTCCACCACCCCCGCCGAAAGCCCCGCCAAGATGCGCGAATGCGCCAAAGCCGCTGCCGCAATCCGCATCTGTATGGAACAGGACATTACGCCGCGCAAGCTGCTGACCAAGGCGTCGTTCGAGAACGCCCTCGTGATGATGATGGCGCTCGGCGGCTCCACGAACGCCGTCCTGCATCTGCTCGCCATGGCCGGCACAGCGGGCGTGCCGCTCACGCTGGACGACTTCCAGCGCGTGTCAGATAAGATTCCGTTCCTAGCGGACCTCGCACCGTCGGGGAAGTACTTTGCCGCCGATCTCTTCGATATCGGTGGTATGCCTGCGGTGATGAAATTGATGGTCGCGGCTGGCCTGCTTAACGGCGATATCCCCACGGTAACGGGCAAGACGTTGAAGGAGAACATCGAGCCGTACCCCTCGCTTCCCCAGGACCAAGTCATCATCCGGCCGCTGAACAACCCCATCAAGAAAACCGGACACATTGAGATTCTGAGGGGCAATCTCGCGCCCCTGGGTGCGGTGGCGAAGATAACTGGAAAAGAAGGGCTGCTGTTCAAGGGCAAGGCGCTGGTTTTTGATAAAGAGCATGAGCTTGATGCCGCGATGAACACGGGGACGATACCCCGGGGTGAAAACGTCGTGGTGGTTGTGCGCTACGAGGGGCCAAAGGGTGGACCGGGGATGCCAGAGCAGCTCAAAGCGAGCGCTGCGATCATGGGCGCGGGGTTGACGAATATCGCGCTGATTACGGATGGGCGTTACTCGGGTGCGTCGCACGGCTTCATCGTTGGGCATATATGTCCTGAGGCTGCAGTGGGTGGGCCGGTGGCGGTGGTTAGGAATGGGGATGTGATTACGATCGACGCGGAGAAGAACCGGATCGATATGGACGTGTCGGATGAGGAGATCCAGAGAAGGCTGAAGGAGTGGAAAAAGCCGCATGCGGCGGTGACGAGAGGCGTGCTCGCGAAGTATGCGAGGCTGGTGGGTGATGCGAGCACGGGGGCGATGACTGATCTATTTTAGGACCTGTGGCCATAAAACAAGCTGTTATACGTTTGTGCCATGGTTGATGTCGGAGTTGGGGTTTGTGAGAAGGGCTGTTTGGTCTGTAGAAAGTGATTCAGTGGATGTAGAACGCAAGGTGATCTTCACAAAAGAATCTAAGAGTTGGTATCATTGATAATGCATTAGGCAAAGCCCACTTTCATTTTTCGACGCCCGAGGCTCCCAAGCCTAGCGCATTTCATGAACGCCGTAAGCCGTAACCCGTAGATGAGCCACGCCCGCGCGCAGCATCTGCTGTCGGCGCGGCGCTCCTTAGTTGTCTAGCCGTCCGTTATGCAAGCACCTACTCGTCGTCCTCATCCTCCTCCTCGGCCTCGAGGGTGGTCTGGGCGATACGGTCCAAATCACGCTGGCCGGCCTGGGTGATGCGGCGTCCACCCTTGTCCTCGTCCTGCTCAAGGACACCGATCTTCTCGAGGGACTGGAAGACCTTGCGGTCGACGGAGCCGGAGGCGTCAACGTGGTGGGAGGGGCGCGAGCCACGGTTCTTGGTGGAACTACACTGTTGTCAACATCCAGTTGCCCGCGAATTTACAGGGTTGCCAGCATACCCGTGGAGCTTCCTCAAGCGGCCAACACCGACGGTCTTGCGCATGTAGACATGGCGGGCGACGGCAGCAGCGCGAACGTAGTACCAGTCGATGTCCTGGGGAGGGAGCTCCTTGGAGTCTAATCCATGTTAAACGTGCACCTTGCGCTCGAGAGGTTAGATACGTACGTCCAGTCTTAACTGTGTCGACCCAGCCTGTAGACCTTGGCGTTAGCGAATGATCCCCCAGTTACGGGATTCAGGCTTTTCCTTCACCCGGTGGGTTGGAACGAACCTGGACTGCGAGAAAGTCAGCATGCGACACTCAAGACACAGGATAAGACCACAGGGCAAACGTACATGGGGAGCTTTCCCTGGCGCTTCAAAAACGCAGCATAGGCGCTGATGAACTTCTGCGCGTCGACGTCCTTGACTGAGACTCCACCCATTGTGATAGTTGGCGATGTGTGTTGGAGGGAAGGGCGAGGTGGTCGGGTGTCGTTGTCGAATTGTCGAGTCGAAGGCTGCATGTGCTCGTTCGGCGTGTGCGCTTGATTTTCGCGATTCGCTTAGCGGGTTTTTTTCGGCAGTATGGTTAGCGCTAAAGCACGTGCGCGGACCGCCCCGGCTCTCCGTCTTGAGTGATACTACTTGCCAGCTCGAATCTCGATCATCACAACCGATGCAGCTTCCAGTCCCATTGGATTCTGTGTCTCACATCCATTCTTCACCCGATCTGAGTTGTGCGGAGAGTCGTTACTGCGAGTGAAGCCACGAGCCTCGACCTTTGCAACTTCCCAGGGTTCCTTGTCGGCGTCATCGAGGATCTAAACACGGGCAAAATGGAGTACATTGCCCCTCACAATGCAGCTGCATGGGCGCTCAACCCCAAATCAAGGCCATTGGTGGTTTCCAGCGCACCGTACACATCACCACCACCGGGTTTCGTGACGGTCAAAATCCACAGCGTCGCAGTGAATCCCATCGATTGGATCATGCAGGATCAAGATGTATCCAAGGCAACGTACCCTACGATATTTGGATTAGACATTGCTGGCACAGTTGCAGAGGTTGGTGAAGGCGTACGGACATTGAGAGCAGGGCGGCGAGTTATCGCGTGAGCAACTTTGAAGACGGCGAAGACAGTTCATCACGCTGACTGTGGTGTATCAGGCATGCTGGAAGCCTTTCGTCCAACGATTCGTCCCGCGGGGCGTTCCAAAAATACGTTGTTGTCTCACAAGATGCGGTCGCAGAGCTTCCTCACGATATCGCGCTTGAGAAAGGCGTCGTCCTCCCACTAGGCATATCAACAGCAGCAGCTGGACTTTACCAGAAGGATTACCTTGCCTTACCTCTTCCGAGTATCGGAGGATCGCGGGAAGGGCTTAATCGTACTCTCCTGATCTGGGGCGGCAGCTCCAGCGTCGGTTCCTGCGCTATTCAATTGGCCGTAGCATCTGGTGCTGAGGTTTTTACCACTGCCAGCGGCTCGAATTTCGACTACGTAAAAAAGCTCGGTGCGAGCAAGGTATTCAATTATCACGATGCCGATGTTGAAGACCAGATCGTTGATGCGCTGGGACGCAAAACCCTTGCTGGAGTCTACCATGCGGTAGGAGCAGGCGGCGCCGTGCAAACTTGTGCTCGGATTGCAGATCGCAGCAAGGGCAAAGCTATCGTTGTTACTGTTCGTGGCGTGCCAGACGATGGCATCCCGAGCAGTGTGCGAGTCAAAGCAATATCTGCCTCTTCCATTTTCAAGGACGGTAACCATATCGGACCGACTATCTGGCGTGAATATCTGCCACATGCACTGGCGCGAGGAGCATTGATCCCAAAGCCTGATCCCTTGATCGTTGGCAACGGACTGCGATCAGTGCAGCTCGGCTTGGACAAGCAGAAGGCGGGAGTAAGTGCTCAGAAGGTGGTGGTCAACAAAATTGATGAAGATTCGTCGCATGAGGTATAAATGGGAACTCCAGCGCAGCTTTGTACTGTGCCAAGCCAAAAGTCCGGGTATGGTGTCTTGTTCCAGGGTAGACATTACATATGTCGAGTGTACTTACCGTAGACTTCTGTCTTAGTACTGCATGCTACCACCCATGGTCCACCCGGTACTGAGACTGAATAGTTGAACATGCCCTTTATCGTAGCATGAGTACGAAATAGGATGCTTCGAACATAATCTTCAGATGCGATTTACAAACCCTCAATCGCACGGCCATTAGTCACGAGAAACGGCGCGCATAGGATGATTGCCTGTTCTCCAGAACTTCCTCCCTGTCTGGTTAGGCAGTGCTCGGCTACGTATCCAGCTTCTGGCCCAGATGCACAACCTAGTTGACAATACAAGGCCGCCAGAGTCTATTGCTCAGCTGCAGTGCCAAGGCGACTCGTCGTGGCCAAGTGCCATTGTTGACCCCGCAAAGCGTTATCTGTAAACGGAGATAAGCACGAACTTCTCTTCGCCAACAAGTCACCGCTTCAATGACCAAGGCATCGTACCAATTCCTTTTGCTATTAGATAGGAGATCAACGCAATGCACGCTCGAGGCCGCAATAGGCAGGACACAAATCCCCCTACCGTCCGTTCCTCGGAGGCTAAACTCCTGTTTCCAAGCAAACCACCACATGGCGTCCCACGAGCTAAGCTAATGTGGACACGGCGGGATGTATATGTACCTCAGGTAGCACGAACTGCATGATGAGCGGCCTTTTGTTACTTCCAGGCATTAGAGTCTACAAGTTCTCGTCTGTTACTGCCGATCATGTTGGGTGCTCAATTTTTGTTGCTGATCGCTCTCTCCTATGCGGCTCCCGTCAAGCGCAACACGTACACCTTCCTGCAGCCTAACACCCAAGGCGACACAGTCTTCGAGCTTGGAAACAACACCTACCTCGCCAATGCCAGATACCCCAAGGTAGCCTTTACCGGCGACTTCACGTCTTTGGTCCCTGCTGGCTCGTCACGTTCGGATATTCCGATAACAGTCATAAACACTAATGTATCGACCGTCAGCCAGGATGTATTGACTACGATAGTACAAAGCTACGTCGATGGAGATGATGTCTTTACTCCGGACTATCTTGAGACCATCTACATTTCGTCCTCTGCGCCCGGTGCAACCCTCGATTCATCAGCTACCTCCTATCTTCAATCACTGAACATTTCACACGTCTTCGTAGATGCCAGTATTTCCGTGGCTTCATACCATACATTATCCTTCAGCGCTGTTCCAAGTTCGGGTATCGAGAATCTTCCATCGGGACCATATTTGGCACTGATCAATGGCGGAAAAGTATCGCTTGCATCGGTCTTTCTTCTGTACCCCGATACCTACAGAGATTTCTTGTTTGGAGCATATGATTCGAACGATGGCAATTCTACGCACAGCTCCGTGGGGGTCTTTCACCCCAAGATGTGGGACCCGTACGTTCCAGTCCCTTCCCGCATCTACAGCTGGAACGATCCTAGGCCAATGGCAGGATGGCGCGTTGCGATCAAGGATCTCTTTGACATCAAAGGCCTCCAGACGTCCGGCGGGAGCCAATCTTGGGCATACATAACACCAACAGCCAACGAGACTGCACCGTCTATCCAACGTATCCTTGATCTTGGTGGTGTACTGGTGGGCAAGTACAAGCTGGCACAATTTGCCTCTGGTGCCAATCCCTGGGAGTGGCAAGACGAGCACTATCCGTTTAACCCTCGTGGCGATGGCTGGCTTACTTGTTCAGCATCCTCGTCTGGTGGGGGCTGCAGTGTAGCCGCATATGACTGGCTGGACTTTGCCATAGGCAGCGACACTGGCTCTTCCATGAGGCGCCCGGCGGCTGTGAGTGGCACCTTTGGCCAACGTCCCTCCCAAGGGCTTATGAGCCTGGAGAGAGTGCTTCCTCTAGGTGGCGCAACCGACACAGCCGGTGTCTTTTCGAGGGACCCATACAAATGGATTGCATTCTCGAAAGCCTGGTACGCGCCAGCCTTGCATCAACCGCCAAACATTACAGGTCTTTCACCACTCCAAGTGCCCGATACGCTCGCGTTTCCCAAAACCATCATCTATCCCACGGACTATCTACCTCTGAACAACTCTGCCGCCGAAGTCATTCTCCAGAATTTCATCACGAATCTGACAACCATCTTCAACATGACGGTCAAGACACTCAACTTCACGGAAACCGTCCAGTCCACCAACGCAACCGACGACGCACCCTTCATCAACAACCTCACCTACCTAACCACCGTCCCCCTCGGCGTCATCAACGCCTGGACCGCCTGGGACGTCATCGGCTCCGTCCTCACCACCACCTGGGCCGCGCTCTTCGACGGCAGATTCCCCCCCATCGACCCCGCCCGGCGCGCAGGATGGAAATCCTTCAACACCACGCGGTACAACCCCTCGACGTACGCAAACGCGCTGGTGGAAAAAAAGGCCGCAGTCGAATGGTGGGAAACCTCGTTCCAACCCACGACGCCCGAGTCGTGCTCCGAGAACGTCTTCCTCTACGACATCGGCACCGGCGGGTTCCCCTCGTACCGCGAACTCGCGCTCAACGGGTACCCCAACACGTCGTTCCTGGCGGTCAAGCCGCCGGGGGCGGAGGTAACGGGGGCCAGCATCTGCCCCGTGTATGGGTGTGCCGACTTCACGATTCCCATCGGTCAGGTGCCGTATTACAGCAATGTGACGTTCCATGAGGAGATGGTGCCTGTGACGATTAATATGGTGGTGAAGCGGGGGTGTGATTTCGTGTTGCTCAATATGATTGAGAAGTTGGCGGATCATGGGGTGCTCACTGCTGTTAAGACGGGTAGGACGGCGTTCTGAGCCCCAGGCACGGAATTGGACTGTTTCTGTGCGACTGCACGGATTCGGTTCTTCGGTGTTCATCGCTGCTACGTGTGCGTTGATGCGCATCTAATGTAGCCTCTTTTTTTACGAGCGAGCCGGCCAGCGAGCCAGCGTGGGCACTGCACTGCATTCTGCTTATTTACTATATGATTCTGGGAAACTAATCCACATATATGAACACACAAGTGGATTAACTTGCCAGGTGTGGAGTTTCTGTAGTTGAAGGAGGGGACGAAATTGAAGGTGTGGATGCGGGGGTGCAGACGAGGGCGGTGGGAAGGGATTGGTGAGGATAGGGTGGGTGGTGGTGAGATGAGGGTTGGTGGATTGAAGAACGGTCGCATTTGGATGGATTGGGCTTGTATCGCCATAGAAGTAGTGGAAAGATATATGATAAGAAACAGTACATGGACTGCTAGACTGACCTTCATATGGACGAGAACAGAAACCACCAGCGCGCTATTAACCCGCAAAAAAGCCGCCAACCCCTGTTGGAGACGTACGCACGCATGTTTCAACCCATCAACTTCCCTCCGCAATCGAAACGTTGCCAAACTTGGCCTGCGTATTGAAGACAGCCACACCATTCGTCCCCGCAGTATAAGTCGCATCGCGCAAAGTCAACACGGGCGACGCAAAATCGTCCACGAACACGCTAATGTCCGCACCAATTGCCGAGACTCGGACGCGATGCTCAATCTCTGGCTTGATGTCCACACCTTCAATGTGAACAGTTGTACCGTTACCGAGATTCATGATGATCACCCTGCCAGAAGTCGAGAGCCCTGCGTAATACCCTCTGGCCGTAGGCCCAGAGGTAACGTTAGTGGCTCGGAAGATCAACCCAGCGCTGGTGCCGAAATCGTCGCTGCTGTCCGAAAGAATCACTGTCGCATCATATGTCTGGTCCGTGAAGTTGGTGTCCAGTGCAACTATAGTACCGGACCTTGAGTGACTCTCCAGCCCAAGCTTGTTGTCGACTATTTGCACACCCTCGGATCCTTCTGGGTGGACCTTCCACCCAACCATATCGCCATCTACGAAGTCATCTTTGACCAGCATCTTGACGGGCTCAATGGAACCATCTTCTTTGAAGTACATGCGGTCATAGCAGAGCACGCGGTGCTCGCCAGCGTCCTCGCTCAGCGGCCGACGATGGTAGACGATGTAGTAGATATCGGTCCCCGGAACGTGGATTACTCCGTTGTGCCCGCTGCCTTTGGCGACAGCGCTGTCTTGCTGCAGGATCCGCGTTCCAGTCACCCCGAAGAATGGACCCAGTGGTGAAGCTGCCACAGCGTAGGATACTCGATAGTCAGGCCCGGTCCAGCCGCCCTCGGACCACATGAGATAGTACTTCCCATTGCGCTTTAGCATCTGCGGCCCTTCGACGTAATCTTTGGGCGTGATCTCCTTGAAAGTCGTACCATCCTCGAATGTGTCGAAGGATATCATGTCCTCTTTCAGCTTCGCTACATTTGCGTGACCGTGCCCTCCGTAGTAGATGTACGCTTGGCCATCATCATCGATGAAGACGTCTTGATCGATGGGCTGAGCACTGTTGTTATATGCGCCGATGAGCGGCTTGCCTATGGCGTCAACGTACGGTCCCTGTGGCTTGTCTGCCACTGCGACGCCGATACCGCCGATTACACCTTGCTCAGGCTCACCTTCTTGGATGTCGTTGGCTCCGAAGTAGATGTAATATTTCCCATTTCTGAAGGCTGGTGCAGGAGCCCAGACTGCTTTTTTCGCCCACGTGACGTCCTTGATGGTGAGGATATTGGGGTATTTGGTCCAGTGAATCAGGTCCGGGCTGGAAAAAGCGTCGAGGTATGTTTGCTCCTCGTAAGGATAAGAGGAGGTCGGAAATACCCAATAAAGGCCCTGGTCTTCCAAAATCAGAACGTGTATTTCGACTGACGGGGCTTTACACTTACAGATAGCTGTATCCGGATCCGCATACCAGCCATCCACGAAAGGGTTACCGGCTTCCGAGGTGCTGTAGTCGACTATTGCTGGCCGTTGAGGATAATCATCCGTAGTGTCAGTAGTATTTGCTGAGGCCCTCGCAAATGCGAAGAGAGCCAGCGCAACCTCAAGAGCTAATCTGAGCTTCGATGGGCTCCGCATCGTCGCGGAACGTAAACAATAAGGTAATCGCTAAACTGGTAGTAATAGCTAGATTTGTTCTTCCATCTGTGGGTGTAAGTCTCTTGTGCTGTGAAAGTCCGGGAACTGGAGGTGACGATATCTTATGGACGATCCGTGTGATGCGTGAAGCTGGTATACTTCAAGGCCAGCGGTGATTGCGTAACAATACCGGCAACGGGCGAGAGAGCGAAACTGGACTTGATGCACGCTGTGAAGGAAACACGATGACGATCAATGTGCGATTGAAGAGACAAAATAGAACAAATTGCGAAGGAGGTGACGATTACTAGACGGGTTAGATGGTCTAAGCCTTGTTGTATCGGGCGAAAAACATCCTGGAAGCCTTGTGCTGCGCTTTTCGCGATGCGCCAGCGATGAAACACAGCGCTCAACAGGGAAGTTTGCTCTTCACCAGGACATGTGCGCAGTTTCGAAGATGCCGATGCATGGCACCTTACATTCTGGGTAGGACACTGCCGTAGCGTGGCGCTACGCATGTCAGCAGGCACAAGACTACATGGAGGAAGTACTGATGCAGGTAGATGGCTCGAAAAGCATTCCTGCAGCTGTATTCAAGCCGGCGAGTCGGGCATCAGGTGAACGGTACGCCTAACCGTGGCGATGGTACCTGCCTACAACGGACGCAGAAGGTGCTTCTAATGCAACGGTCAGCGCAGACAGATAACCAGCGGGAACTTTGCCGAGTCTGCGGGGTAAGCCGTGCATAACATGCATTGATTGATGCTAGGTCTCTGAATGCATAGAAAGTCCAGAGTGATGATTCGGCCGACTTGCCATCGACGTGCCAATGCAAACCTCTTGGATGGACGAACTTGACGGCTTTTTCGATACTCTAGCTCCAGACGCTGCGCAGTAGGTCATGGCATCTCCAAGGGGTGCATCACGTGGGACGAGGCGGCGCCGTCTTGAAAGTCGTTCGACTGTCCCTTCTCCGAGGTCGCGTTGCACCTGCGTGGGTGAGTGGCCACGTTGAATGGCAGACACGACAGCCAACGGCGCTTGGGCGAAGAATTAAAGGGCGACGGTCGCAGGACTTGACGCGGCCATGGATGTCACAGTCACAGGTCAGCGGACCGAAGGAGATTTTGCATGGTGGAGCGGAGTGGAGAAGAGAGAGAGAGATGTCGCGATTTACGGTAGGTAGGGCTGGCGTAGTGGGGAAGGCGCGACTTGGGCTCGCAACTGACATCATCCCTCTTCCTCGCTAGCCTGCACCTGCTATCTATCGCTCCGAGCAAAAACACTCACTGCGAGATACACAGTCACAGTACAGCGACCAGCAAGCGCGCCATTCGCTCACGCCGCAGACACGTCGTGCTCCGCTCTGTCTGCGCCCTCCCTCTGCCATCCACACCCACCTGCGTCGCCCTTACTGACGTGGCTTGCAAGATGCAAATTGCTGCAAACATCGGCTGGGCGCGTCTACTATTCTTCTTCTCCTAGCAGCCTGGCACGACGCACTGCGCAGCACCCCGACGCGCGCACACGGCGCCGTAACGGCCGCCAGGCACCGACAGCTCTGCGCCAACACCACCGTCACGCCGCCCTCTTGCGCCCGCCATTGGTCGGCTGCCATCACCTTGTCGTTGCGCATTCCGCACGTCCACGCCGCTCGCCCCGTTGAATATACATTCAGCCCTCTGGCACGCACGGCAGGATGGAGCCTCATTCGCACTCTCTCCCGTCTCAGAATGGCTCGCGTCGCCTTCCACAGACCCTCGTCTTGCTGCTGAAGACGTGCCTGGCCGGTCCGAGCGACCGCCCTGATCCCGTAGCTCACACCGACCTTTCCTTCTTGCACTCTATAAGACGCTCCGTTGTCAACTTTGTTTGCCTTCTGGATCCTTTTGAACGTCGTGAAGATAGCGTCTTCCTGACACCTGTGGGCATGGTCAAGCTGACAGCGCTGTGCGGTATCGGTTCTGCCCTCTGGATATGGAGCAAACCCAACAGAAAAGGAAAGAGGCCTGCTTCTTCGGATCCATCTACCCATGCAATCGAAGCCTCTGATGTTGGTAAGTCATACCGCACTTCGCCATGCGTCGGCAACGTTCACGTGCCCCACAACCCCGGCGTACATCATGTCCATCATGCACCAATAATGCACATGCATTGCACTACTATTGTACCTTCGATCTTTGTTGGCTGATCTTGCTCAGATACTGACGCCACCGATCCGGGACTGATCAGGAAGCACTCTACCATTCGCGAGTTCACCGTAGATTCCACGGGCTTCACCTATCCCGGCATACGGACCTTCTACCGGTCCCATCCACAAGAGCAAAAGCTTCCCCAGAAGCCTCGCCCTGTACCCCTTTTGGTTTTCATCCATGGCCTAGGTGGCTCCGTGGCCCAGTTTAACCCCATCCTAATCAGTCTTTCCAACCTCGCTTCGTGCTTGGCTATCGATCTCCCCGGTTGTGGCCGTTCGTCCTTTGCGCCCACAGCATGGGAAGCCTACACCACCGAAGCACTTGTCCAGCTTCTTGCTGTTGTGATCGAGGCCTACCGAGATCGCCATGGTGACCAGCAGGTCGTCTTGGTCGGACACAGCATGGGATGCTCTTTGGCCGCCATGCTCGCGTCGCCGTCCTCTCCATATGCCCACCTTGTCAGCACCTACGTCAGCGGATTGATCGCCATCTGTCCCAAGGCTGATCCGCCGACTGAGAAGCAGACCAGGCAGGTGCAAAAGGTTGCCGCTTTGCCAGCATTTCTGTTTGACCTGGTTAGGCGATGGGATCGAAGAGGAGGCTTGAACAGCGTTAGCGTCGCTCGCATGGCAGGATACGATGCCGACGAAGAAACGAAGAGGCTCCAACTTCGCTACAACAGGCAAAGTCGTTCTAAAGTTTGGCTGCGCATGGCGCTTGGCATGTGTCCTGATTACTCAACGGGCTCCCCAAAGGGAGGTCTCCCTGGACAAAACGTGTGGGCAGGACTAGACCTACCGGTGTTCCTTGCAGCTGGGGCCGCTGACAAGACAACTCCGGTAATCAATGTCAGGCGCATCGTCGAATTTTTGGGTCGAGACGTGGCTGCCATCGAACCTCCGAGCGAGAAGGCCAGTCTCCCAATCGCTGCCGCACCGGTGGATCTAGCAAGAGTCGACCCTGATATACTAGAACGGAAATACCAAGACTCGGGTGTTGATCCAGGTGACCTGCCGGACATGGACGATAACACTACTGGCCGTGCTTCGTCTTCACACTACTCCCAAGATCAAACGTCCATCCACACCATGGCAATTTCATCGACCGGCGAAAGCTCTGTCAATACAGATGCCGGAACGAAAGCAGCAGATCATACACCCTCTAGTCCGCCTGTGCCTTGTCTCCGCCGACTGGTCGTCAAGACTGCGATTATGCCGAGGCCTGCCGCACATGCTCTTCTGTTTGCGCCGACAAGCTCACGGATCATATCTGGCCTGATAGGTAGTTTTCTCGCCGACCACATTGATCCTCGTCTCTCCCTTGCTTGGCAGCTGCAGTACTTGTCAACGGAAGGCAAATGGGATGTCAAGAACTTCAAAAAATGGCAGGCAGTGCAGCCCGTTTCCCAGCCGATCGCTGGTATCTTCCGCGCTATGAAAACTCTGCGTGAAGTCGACGAAGAGCATTCACCAAAGATCTTTGTTAGGCACTGGGCAAGCAAGCTTCGTGCTGTTGTCGACATCAGCCACGACTCGCCAGTCTATGATCCCAAGGGTCTCGAGGCCGGTGGAATCTCATACTACAAATTCCCTACAGTTTCGAAGCAGCCACCGACCAAGGACGAGGTGAGCGCTTTCATCGAGTTGATCGATAAGATCCGCAGCGAGAAGAAGGATGGTGACCAAGCTTTGATCGGCGTCCACTGCCATTATGGGTTCAACCGCACTGGCTTTTTCTTGGTCAGCTATCTCATCGAGAAGGAAGGGTACACGGTTCAAGATGCCATTGATACGTTTCAGCAAGCTCGCGCGCCGGGGATCCGGCACAATCATTTCATCGACGAGCTGCACGTTCGCTATTTCCCGGGGTTGAGGAAGGCGCCTACGCTGTAGCAGAGGGCCTGAGTGCTGTCGACGCATTGTTTCCTCTATCTTTTTCTGTCGCTGTAGGATATCACTGTTATTAACTAGGGCACTCATCGAGCGACGCGTCTGGCGTTGTATACAAGGGAGATTGGACTTGTTGGATGCTTTCTTTGGGTCGGGATACATGGCTGCGAGCTGGGGCTCGCGCTCTACATTGTTGGTCACAGCTGGTTGCTGAGATAGATATTTCTCTAATGCAGTGTTGATACATTCTTGCCATGTGTGCGCGTTGCGAAGTGCGTGTGGAGCAAACTCGTCGTGTGGACAGTGTATGTGTATGCTGTGGAATCGAGGATCGGAGATGCTTGAGACGGAAGATGGGGGCTAAGGTGGGAGAAGTGAAGTGAGAGACTTGACGTTACGGTGGACACGGCGACTGGGTAACTCTCACTGGGAGGGGTTCAGAAAGCCACCATGGCACCCGTGCTTAACCACTGTCGAGGGTGTGTGAAGTGCGCGTTCACTGCGTGTGTAGCGCGGGTCAAGCGCGAGTCGAGTACGCTGTGGGTCGTACATGAACTAGCAATTTATTCCCGCGTGTGGTCGAAGCGCATGAAGACTATGGTGCAGCTTGTTCACACCCTAAGCTTGAACACTCAGTTGGGGTCGTCCGTGGGTGTCACCGGATCCAAGCTTCTTGGACATGACAAACACACTACATGACTTTGAGGTGTGAAGCGCGTATACTTGTGCTCGACACCGGACCGGGTGCAGGGAACTCGCATACAATTTGGGCAGATGACGTTCTAGTCCCCAGGACGGGAACGCAGAGTCCACGACTCCATGGTGACGTGCTTTTTAGTCTCCATGACCAAAGGAGGTGGAGTGTTTTAACCGCACGAATGGGCAGTGGCGTGGAGAAGAAGGAAACATGGAACAAGGGGAGGGTTATACACGCCGAGACGACGATTAATGTATCATCGTTCTTGATCCCCGGGTTGCTGCGCGGAACGAGCATCGAGTGCTTGATGCTATCTTACCGGTCTTCCGGAAGAGGCAAAAGCCATGAAGTTTGCTTTTACGGGTTTTTAGTTCCCATGTTCTCTTGCTGTTATCGTTTTTAGTCCACAGCAGTGGTGGTGTAGAGAAGGAGTCTGAGGGAGCGGCAGGGAATTTGCTTATATACACGCTGGGAGAGATGCGGATGTGTGCTGGTAGGAATCATCATCGGTACTTGAAGTTTGGATGGCTGGGGAAAGGTGAGGGCGGGGTGGGTGTGATGATTTCTGACTCCGCGGAACGGAGCGGTCATGGAGATGTTTAGGTCCTGTTTTGGTCTCCATGCAATGTTGTGTGTCCCCTTTTGAGTCCACGAGAGGACAGGGCATTGTAGAGAGGAATAGAAAATCATGTAGTAGACGTGTTTTATATGCGCTGGGCAGCACGTGGTATTTTGTGGTGGTGACAGGCATCATCATTATCGTCAGAGTTTCTTTGGAGCTCGGAGCTGCTGTGGAGTGTGGTGGTAGGGCGCGGGTCGTAGCAGTGATGAATTTCATTATCATTATCTCCATCGTTCACATGAAGCTCGTACGTGCACGTCTGAGCCAAACAAGCACAGTCCGAAAGACCATCTGAGCTCGTCATGTTAGCTAAACGGCCAAAGGAGAGACCGCGGGATGGTGAGCGTCATGGCCGAATCTCATGTTGCGGTGTCCATCACACATGGCAAGGCGTTGAGTCTCAACAGAGACGCAGAACATGAATTTTGATCTGGGATCCTTTAGTTCCCATAGGCGTAGGCTTTTGATCTCCATCTGTGAGTATCTTATACTAGGCCCTAAGCCGACTGTGTATCAACTCCAGTGTCCCCTTATGCATTTTTTAATCAGGTTAATACATGCAGTTATACATCACATCCATACATGAGAGCTTATGCGAGATGAAAACTGAGCGGTTGGTGGCGCTGTCTTAGGTGTACATGAACTGAGCGCTTGATGGCGCTGTTTTAGATATACGTGACGTGCCCTTTACTTCACCATCCAACATCCCCGCCGCCCAAATGCAACTAATATCCTACACTAGGCCCTAAGCCGACTATGTATCAACTCCAGTGTCCCCCCAACGCCGAACTGATATACACTGTCAATTCCATCCGCCCAATTACTCAAATGTATTCTCGCGGTCCACCCATACATCCTCCAACTCCGCGAAATTGTGGAAATGCAGCGGCCGATGCACGCCATCATAGAACCTCGCCGGGGTGTCCAGCTTTACGTTCACTGGCCTCTTCTCCACCGTACCGAAGGCGCTGCCCAAGAAACTGTAGTTCCAGATGCCATTGTCGGGGACCAGGAAGTAGCCGCGGATCTTGTCGGAGAGCAGGAGCTGGCATTTCTCACCGAAAGAGGTGGAAAAGCCAGACGGATTGTCGGACATGGTGTCTTTGTTTTCCGCGCCCCATTTGTAGCCTGCTGGGGTGAGCGCCCAGGCGGCGAGCGAGACTGAACCGGGAGTGAATGAAACCGTCATAGAGACAGTCTTCTTATCCCAGCTCGAATGGGTATTCATCAAACGAGCGTGCTGTGTGACATCGCTAGCTTGCATGTAGGGAGGCTCGTTGCCGCTGACAGTGTGAATTATACCCAGGGGCTCAAGGTCGTTGAGGTACTCGTGATGCGGCAGGGTCTTGGGCAGCTGTACATCGCGAGTATTGCCAACTTGAGGTATCATGACAATGGTTACAATCTCCTTGACCTGGTCGTTGTCTCGCGGGGATCGGCCGTAGAGGTAGCCTGCAACCTGTACCCGCAAGTCTGCGATGGTGATGAACCGCTTCAGAACGTTCTTTGGCATGACATAGGTGAAGTGGCCTTCTTCTTTGACATCTTCAGAGTTGATGTAGATGTTGTTGGCACGTGTGCGCAGGTTCGAAGTTGCCACTGCCCTGGTGCGCCACTCTGTCTTGGAAGCGAAAGATGCTTGTTCGTATTGCGACGTTGTAGTAACGACCATCTCCTCGCCGTGGATGTTTTGGGTCTTCGTGGTCACAGCGGTCAGTTGTTGCTGCTCCTGTTGCTGCGCATCGATCTCGGCAGCCTGTTGACGTTGCATTGAAGGTGCTGAGATTTCCATTCCTAAGATGATGTCGCGCACTTCACTGCTGGTGAGCGACGAGGTGTTGACGTTGTTCTTCTTGCCGTAGTCGTTGAGGATGAGATCGCGAAGTTGCACCTCGACCTTGATCCACTCGTCATCACCCAGCGTCGGCCAAATGTGATGCTCCTGTGTAATAACCGTCTTGTCGGGGCGTAAGAGCAATTTGGTTTTGTCCTGGTTCACGTGTAAGGCGCGCAAGATGAGAATCAGACGCGAAAACGCCGTGTAGGACGAGATTGTCTTCAGCCATTCATCGTAAAGGTTGAAAAGCACCATCTGAGGTCCAGTCGCGCGAAGAATCATATCGCCAAGTTTCTCCACCTTCATCGCAGCCTGGAAAGGAAGTTGCAGCTCCGATGCACGGATGGAGATGTTGGGGAAGTCGAGCAAGTGAACCTCCAGGGGATCGAGAAGACCCTTTCGAGTTACAATCAGCTGCTTCGGTTGTTCTTCGACGGGCAAAGATCGGATGAGGGCTGCAACTTCTTCCGCAGTCTTCCATTTCGCTAATTGACCAAGACGCTTCTGTCCAGCCCAGACACTAGTGTGAATGATCTTTAGGAAAAGCTGTCCGGTTCGAGGGTTGAAGATGAAGATGGCACCGTTGATGGGCTTGGTGGTCAAGTTACCCTCGAAGGTCTTGTGGATAGTGACACGGTAGACGTTGGTATCGTCAATGAACAGCTGAACCTGGTTGCTGAACAGCTCGGAGTAGTTCTGTGAGTTGAGGAATTCTTGGTTGCTCTCCGAAGCGTACAGCTGTAGACCCTTTCGAATACGCTCGCGAAGGACGTAAAGGGCTGGATTAGCCTTCATGACCTTCGCCATGGCCTGTTGAACAAGCTGCTTGAGACCGGGGAAATACTGGCCATAGGCTGAGTACAAGTTGTAGGCCAAGTCGATCGCGATCATCAACCCAGTAGCTGATGGGTAGATACTCATGCTGTCTTGGGTGTAGTCAAGATACTTCGCGCGAACGTAACGCTCGATATCATGGGAATCGTAATCACCGTAGCGGAGCTGAACGTCGATCCAGAACTTGTTCGTTGTAGTAGCTCCCATTTGATCCTTGTTGTCTTGAAGCGGGGAAGGGTTCGAAACGCTCCACTTGTGGCTGGCGAACAACAAGATATCAGCGCATGAGCTGTTCATCTTGTAAGATTTTCGAGGATGGATAGTCTCTTTTTGCACTGTCTCGATGCCTAACGCTTCTAGTTCTTGATCAAAGACCTGGCACAGATCCATCACGACTGACTCGTGAATCTTCTGCCACAAATGCGCGCGGAAAATCTGGATCAAGGAGATCTTCAGTGTCGGAATCTTGCCGTGTAAGAAGATACCAGTCAAGTCAAGCTGAACCTGGAAACCGACGTAGACGTTGGCGCGATTGATCGTAGGAGACCACCACAGGGTGAATCGACGGTTGGGAATTTGGTTCAAACCGGATCGTTGGGCATTCGTGAGCTTCTTGAATTTCATGCTCTCTTCGAATCCAGATGCCTTACCACAAGTTAGTTCAGTTTGTAAAACAGTGCCTAGTCAATAATCCGAGTATCCTGTGTTACCGTAGGAGCAGCAATGCAGTACTCAAACTATTCGCCAAGCAATGGGGAATCGAAGTGAAGAACGTACCTTTTCCCAGAACAGACCCTCCCAGGACGGGAAAGCGGTCGCCTTGAAGAGCGTGTGCTCAAGAATAGTCTCGACACCACCAAGAGCCTGAATAACGTCCGTCCTGTAAGCATTCAGATTCCAAAGCTTGCCGTCGTGTCGCTGGCTCGTCCACCAGAATGGGTTGCTCTTCATATGTTGGTAGATCTTGAACTCGGTCCTTGCTCGGAAACCCTTGTCGAAACTGAGAGTGCTACGGTCCTTCTGGAAGAGAGTATTAATACGAGGTAGACCTCGGTCCCAGCTGTCCTCCAAGTCCTCCAGTGTTAGTCGTCGGTTCTGTTGATGTGCTTCTTGTCGCTTTTGTGAGTATTCCATCCACACACGCTGCGAGTCGATGAACTCAGATTCCCACGGAATGATGTACCGGAAGATGTTCGGAATCAATGTCTCCTCATCGTGGGACATACCAGCACGGAAGTGCGTGATGCCAGTATCGGTCTGCTTGAACCACCGCTTATCACTAGCAGGAATCAGGATATGGGATCCTGAAATCATACCCAGACCACCCAGTTCCTTTGGGGTGTAAAAGACCGCTGGAGGGAAGCGTGAAGGCATCTTGGAATTCAGACCAATCTTTACACGTGTTTGAATCTTGGTCTCACACTTGACGATGGTGTCAAGCAGGTTGACGGTTGACACAGCTGCCTCGCGGTAGTACGTAAACAGCGCAATAAGCGTAGTGTTCCACTTGTTCGCGATCTTGGTAAACGTCGTTGACCCTGAGGACATCAGAATCTGCCGAATGCGGTTGTTGAACTTCTGGATATCCTCTTCCGTCACCTGAAGGAAGGCATGTGCAGTGCGCTCTTTCGTGGCATTGTCAACGAGTGACCACACGCTGTCCTTCGTGGGGAACTCCTCGTTGAGGTTGCGAATCTTGGGCAGGATGCGCACCTCGAAACCGTTCATGGAGAAGAGGAGGTTGGGATTGTCGCGACTGTATACGCTCGCGAAAGTATCGTCCCACTCTATCGTGGTAATGGATCGAGGCAAACGGTTCTTCAGGTCCCAGAATACGGCACGTCCAAGATTGACATCGTGGCGCATCAAACGCATCCTGGAGTCGCGCGGCCAGCACTTCTTGTTGCGATACCCGATGACATTCTCAAAATTGGGATCCGGATTCTCGGTCAAGAATCGCTGGATCAGATCCCTCGATTCTTCGGCGGTGAATCGGAAGAACACCCAGATACGATCGATGTACCTGGTGTACAGGCGAATTGGGTGGCGGACCTCAGTCTCTTTATCCTTGAACTGGAGGAAGTCGTTCGGGCTTTCCGGAGCACCTGCGATCTCGTTCGCTCGCTGCAGACCAAGCAACAAAATATCCAAGACAAGTCCGTAGAACTGGAAGACAAAGCCAGAGAACTGTAGGCCACGAATCATGCCATAAGCATTGACATGGTTCATGTCTTTGTAGTTAAGCTGAACGTTGTTCTTAGCCGTGATGTAGTCTGCCAAGTTGTGGTCCATGATCAACCGGAGCAGACGGTTGAGCAGCGTTAGATCCATCTTCTCGTACACCTTGGACAATTGCGTCTCAATCAGGACGTTGCATTCTCCATTTTCATGTTCCCACACCTTGTCCAGGTTGTTGACACCCTGAGCCCACTTATAGGTGAGTAGTGGCGGGACTTCGGAGTCGGAAGGCTTGATCCAACCTGGAAACAAATGCCGTTGGTCGGCTTGGTACCAGAGATATTGATCAAGGTAGGCGTCCGTGATCTTCTCCATCGGCTCAATATCGTATACCGGATTGATCGTGCTGTAATTGTCGTTCATATCGATGCCGACTTCCTTGAACGCTCGCTGCGTCAACAAGAATCGCTTGATCCTCGCCAAGGTCGTTCCAGGGGAGTCGTATGCCTGCTCAATGAGTGCAAGCTCCTCACGCTGGCTCTGGTTGAGGCGGCCCTTGACTGAGTACGCTTCACGAAGGCGCTCAAGTGCAAGGATGAGAATCTTCGTGTCGTGCTTGTAGGAGACACTAGGGAAAGGAATGGGCTGGAACTTCCTCGCCTCCAACCAATGCACCATCGTCGTGTAGATGGCGACAGCTTCCTCTGACGAGACGTAAGGACCGTCCTTCATGTAGTTGTGTTGACGCTCTTGCTCAGCCTTCAACCACAAGCGCGTCAATCTTCCCAGATTCTTCTTCGCAACCGTCTTGTCGACGGTGGCGCCTCGCCGAATACGCTCGCGGTTGTAGTGTGCGACAGAGATCCACCAATCGGCCTTGCTCTTAACATAACGAAGGATGATGTTCTCTATTGGCGCTGGTAGACCTGGAACCTTCCACGGTATGTTACTCTTCCAGCATCTCCAGGCTTCCGAAAGATGCTGTAGAACGGTGTTGACCTTGTTCTGCTTGATACCTTCCGGCATCATGTCCATAAGATCGCTCATTACTGCAGCGCGAAGCTCAAGATCAAAGTGAGACTCCACACGCTGTTTGGTGACCGTCTTCGCAACGCCCTTGCTGTGACGCCCTTCAAATTGTCGAGAAAGAAGGTTACCAAGCCATCGCTCCAACAGTGGGATGATTCCACGCATAAAGAATAGCCAGACTCTCCATGCCGGCGCCCAGAAACCGCATCCAGGTCCTTTGCCAACGGGGCCGGAGTTGAAACGATAGTAGATGAGATGTTTCAGATCCTTACACGATCGGATCTGGTGCATCAGTTTGTACTTGTAGCGGTACATTCCTGTGAGCTGGCCGACGTGGTTGAAAGCGTACAGAATACCATCAGCAAGTTGGAAAGCGTCAATGTTGCCAAGACGGTACTGCACCTGGGCATCGACAATCAGCTTGGTCAGACGCAGGATCTCGCGCATCAAGTGGAAGGCGTTTCCAAATCGCGACTTCTTTCGTTCTTTGGTGGTGAGGGTTTTCACGGGCTTGAGGTTGAAGTTGTAGTCGAGATGCAGGTAAGTAAGGTTCTTTCGGTGAATGAGTAGATTCAACATGTTGAAACCCTGCCGGCAGACCTGCAGACCGGCTTCCACCCAGTCGATCTTAGTCTGTTGGAAGAACTTGGTGCTTTTTAGCGTTGTCATCAAATTCTGCTTGTTTTGCGCCTTCGAGGGCCGGTTGTGGAGCTCGTTCAACACGTAGGTTTTGAGCAGCTTCTGGTATGAGACCCGCACTTTGACCGGCTGTCCAGCAGGGACGTGTTCGAGGTACCACTGCTTCACGAGGGGAACATCCTGCGCTCGTACCATCCTGCCTGAGCGCTTGTCGAATGGATGTGGTGCCCACCACAAGGCAATTGCCGAAGCTGTCTCGTCTGTGTAGAGCTCCTCTTCGGCCATGAAGGGCTCCACCTCGTCAGGAAGTTGAAAGTCGTCTTCGTCATCCTCGTCGTTTCCGTAACCGAAGACCTCGTCTTCATGGCTGACCGTGATGTTCGTTGGGGCTACTGCTCGCAATGAAATCGGATTGATGATGGGATCGAAGTAAAACGCCGGAAGATCAGGATTATCGCTGCGAACATACACAACTTGGGGGTGAGAGTACCACGCAAGTCTGACGGATCGCGGAAGGGAGTTGTAAAGAAACGGGAAGGATACACGATATTCGGTTCGAATGGGAGACCGGAAGATGATGCGGTCGATCGCATTGAATTCGCCAAAATCCTCATCATTCGGGTCGATATCCTTGTAAAGAGGCTCGAAACGGGGTCCTCCAGGGATTGCTACGTTTAGGGCTTTCGCGGTCAGGAAACTGTCCAGGTCGAACATGTGGAAATAATTCTTGTCCACTAGATCGCTCAACAGCTTGTCGCTCAGACGGTAGAGTGTGGCCATTTGAGGCAGGTCCAGGTTCCACTTCTCATAGCTCGGTCCGTTGACATGCGGCGTATCGAGCAAAGGTCGGTGCTCGTAAAACCAGTCGTACACCGGGCCATCTTCATCCTCATCAAGTTCCAACTGGATCGGCTCCAATGGCTCCACATCCTCGATGTTCTCCGAGTATGACATGGGAGGCTCTTCATCATCGAATGGCGGGAATCGCATACGCTTGAAATGCCGTCGGTCGCTCTTTTCCTTGCGCATCGCAATCCACATTGCGGCCCATTGCGCATGGAAGACGGGCTCGATCACGCGTGGTACTTCGTTGACCAAAGTCAAACATCCGTTGGTGTGATAAAGAACCTTGACATCGCGTCTGCTCTCCCATGGCATGGGCATGTTCTCTAATAACTTCAGCACAGCATGAGGCATGAACTTGAGCGCGCCCAAGTAGCTTCGCTTGTCGCTTGTGAACTTCTTCTGCGATACATCTCCAATGTCCCTGAAAACTTTGCGCAAGTGCTCCGGAGGGAGATCCGCCTTTTGCGTCTCGACGAACCCTGCTTTTCGCCTCTCGCCAAATCTCTGCCGTTGTCGCCGCAGCCAGTCCTTCTTCTTCTGCGCAAACTTTGCTACCTGTGGGTCGACGGGCGGTCGTAGGCCAGGTGGGCCGACAGTGCCAGGGGGTCCTGGGGGAGGGGGAGGTGGGGGTGGGGGGAGAGCTCCGAACGAAGAGCCAGGCGCCCCTGGAGGGGGAGGCGGCGGCGGCGGCGGTGGATAAGCCATCGTGGATTACACGACCGAATGACTTGCTGGAGTCAGCGGGGATGGACTTGAGGCGGACCAGGTAAATCAGAGCAGTCGTGATATAGCTGGAAGTGGCAGCGAAAGATGGCTCCAGATGGACAACGGGCTTTGCTAGAGTATGGGAATCGTCCGAGATGGGGTGGCTTACCTTGTGACCCAGGTACAGCTCGCGCTGGAGCGGAAGACTGGTTGATGCGCCTGTCGCGACGCAAGCCTTGGAGCTTTACCTTCAGCTCTCCAGGCGGGTCGTCGGGTGACGCGCAACGGTTGAAAGAGGTTGCGACCGCGCAAGGGCGTATCCAGAGAAAATCGACGCGTAGCAAGGAAATTGATACCCCACGCGATGAAGGGACTCGCGATACACAGCGAGTGGCGGGTGATGATATCTTTTCTGCTGCGCGCAAGGTCGCAGCTAGCTCACGTGAGACTGGGCGCGTCACTAGCGCCTCCGCGAAAAGTTAAGCGAGGGAAGGCGCTCCCACACAGATTCCGAGCCATCGCGAAACTCCACGACCGTCGACAACAGCAACACCCGCGGTAAGTCTGCCCCAACGCGCATCCGCTACCCCCTGCGATACTAATTCTCGTCGACAGATCAGGTACGAACTCTCCTCCCTCGCTCGCATACGTACACTCTATCGCACTTCGAACGCCGCTTACACGCACCGTAGTAACTCCTCCGTCTGAATCTTCGGGAATACCATCAAAATGCCGTCCACTAGACTCACCTACGTACGTTTGCCTGCACTCGGGGGCTTTCAGAAGCTGCGATCCTGTAATTGTTTGGCGATTTGGAATTCGAGACTGACTGTGGGCAGCGCCGACGGGCTCCGTACAACACCACCAGCAACAATGTCCGCGTGATCAAGACGCCCGGTGGTCAGCTCCGATACCTCCACATCAAGAAGAAGGGCACTGCTCCCAAGTGCGGTGTATGTGACGAAATTCTACCTGCGTTGAACATGTGTTGACGACTTCAGGACTGCGGTACCAAGCTTCCCGGTATTCCCGCCCTCCGCCCCCGCGAGTACGCCACCATCTCCCGCCCCAAGAAGACCGTCCAGCGCGCCTACGGTGGTTCGCGATGCGCCAACTGCGTCCAGGACCGTATCGTCCGCGCTTTCCTCATTGAGGAGCAGAAGGTCGTGAAGAAGGTGCTCAAGGAGTCGCAACAGAAGAAGCGTTAAGGGATTATGGTTGCGGGAGTGATTGAAAACAGGGCATTCGGTGTTCATGTGCATTACGGGCTGTTCCTGGATCAGGCGGGCTCTAGGAATTACGATATCAAGGCGATTTCTGCATTACGCTCGGGCGTCCCAGAACATTTCGCTTAGTAGAACAAAAAACTACTGACAAGCCAAGTTTTCTCTCCAGTCGTCCCGTCGATGGTGATTGCGATGGCGTGATGACGCTGGGAATGCACTTCTCACCAGCGGCCCCAGTAGTGTTCAGATGACGAAATGGTACACATGAGTTCCATGGAACTATGAAAACTTGTTGCTCAAGGCTTGCCCTTGCTAGACCGTGGAGCACTTGCAACAGGTAACGCGGAGTTTGCCTGCCAGCAAACAAAACGTGAGTCTGTGTCGTCAACGGTCATCAGACAAGATGATTCCGTCTGGCAGTCGACGTGTTCGGTGTCTCGTAGTGATCTCAGCGTGAGTAGAATACACAATCCACGAAGATGCAGGCAGATTCGTTTCCACTACTTCCGCTCTTGGGAGGTTCGCCGGAAGTGGGCCAGTTGCCTTGGTGCCATTGGTCGTTGCGGAGATGTCTTCGCTGTCCCACGGCTTCAGCCTTCGACGGCCACAATATCTGTCGACAGATGATGAGTCAGTTGGGACGGCTATCGTCGCCATATCAATCTCCGGGCTCCTGCATGAAGCGGGCTTGTCAACATCACATGAGCGACCTACTCCGCACGTTCGCAGCAACTGGCAGTGGCAGCGCCAGTCTTTCGCACGCCCTGGTGCCATTTGAGTTAGCTCAGTCTGCCCCGCCCTTGGAATTCTTCCGCTCGTTGGAGCCGAACACTCACTGCATGCGATATCGGGCACAACAACAGAAATGTTGTCCCTTTCGCCCCAGACGCCAAACGGCGCGCAAGGGCATCCGCCAATATCCTACATCGCCAGCCCGACGAGCGTCCGCTCCCAGACGTTCAAGCGACCGGCCTCGAGCGACGACGAGGACAATGGCGACGGTACGAGTACGCGCCCCGGCAGCAGACGCAGCACCGTGGTGAAGCGTGCCTGCAACGAGTGTCGCCAGCAGAAGGTGCGTGCATGCGTTCGCGTCGAGTCGGTTGGAGCGCGGATAGAGACATGTCAAGCCCGCTGTTGCAGGACATGCCCCCGCTAACCCTCGGCAGCTCAGATGCAATGTCCAGCAGGACCCCTTCGTGAGCTGCGCGCGCTGCCAGAAACAAGGCCTGAAATGCGTCATCGAGCCCAACTTCAAGCGCGTGGGAAAGCGCACGCGCAATGCCGAAATGGAGCGCGAGATGGAGCAGCTGCGCAACCGCCTGGCTGTGTATGAGGGCAGAGCAAACCACATGCCCATGGTCAGCACACCGCAGCAGCAGCAGCAGCAGCAGCAGCAGCAGCAGATGGCAGACGGTGCATTTTCCACACCCGGCACGATCAAGGTCGATGAAGACGACGCCTTCTTGCAGACGCAGCACCAGCAGGTTGCCGCGACCTCGCTGCTGGACCTTCGGAGCGGATCGCCCATGATGCATTCGCTCGACAGCCTTCGCCTTCCGCCGGCGCAGGTCACGGAACTGTTTACCGAGTTCTTCGACAAGTACCACCGCTTCCTTCCCTTCCTCGACCCGCTGCGCCAGCCTGAGGAAGTCCTCGCGAAAGACAACAAGCTCCTCTTCTGGGCCATCATCAGCGTTGGGGCGCGCCACTACAAGCGCGACCCAGGGCTGCTGAACCGCCTGAAGGACCCGTTGACGGACTTGATATGGAAGACGATCAAGGGTCAGACAAACCATCACGTAGTGAAGGCGCTGTGCCTTCTGTGCTATTGGCCGTTACCGCAGCATCGGACGGTTATGGACCCCACCTTCGTGCTTTGCGGAGTTATGATGCAGGTTGCTATCCAGATCGGGCTGCACCAGCCAACGCATCCGCAGGACTTTTCGAGGACGAAGGTGCGACTGCAGAAAGAGGATATCCAAGATAGGCTGCGGACGTGGGCCGTCTGCAACATTGTAGCCCAGACGTAAGTCTTTCGTTCCCTACCACATGGATTGCAGCTGACGCATCGCAGTGTATCCACCGGTCATGGTCAGCCATCGGTCGCTCTATACGATAGTACGTTGGATTTCAAGATGGATGACGAGGAACATGCTGGAACGCTGCCTCCCGACATTTTCATCCGACTGCGTCAGGAAATGGCTGCGAGCCGCATCAACAAGCTCCTGTACTCCATGAATAACAACCGATTCTCCGAAGGGGCTGCAACAACATATATGGGTTTGGAAGCAGATCGTCTTCGAGAAGAGCGTGGAGCTTTTGATGGCGTCAACAAAGGTATGCTTGCCTCGGAAATCCTTGCAGCAATGTGACCTAGGTACTGATACATGAACAGAGCTTGAGGAACTACATCATTGTGCGGTCAGCCTGCACTTGCATTTGTACTCTTTCTTCAACAGAGAAGCTCGCCTGGAGCGCCGCGATGATCTTGTACAACTGTACTGGTCTGCGACTACATATCTTGATCGCGTCTTCAAGTTACAGCGCGACGGACAGCTCATTCATACACCATATCATATCATGCAGCTGGCACTGGCAGCTGGCTTTGCCTTACTCAAGCTTCTCAACTCAGACTTTGCAGCAAGGCTGCCGTCTGAGGGTCGACAATACGTTTTGCAGACTGTAGAGGCCTTGCGGAAATCCAAAGTCGAGACGAACGACTTGCTTGATCGCTTTGCGGAGGTTTTGGCTCAGTTGTGGAAAGAGAGTTCGCGAGGACGCAGCCTTCATAGCATGTCTCAATCGCCTGTCGTTAGCAATCCCGGGGTCGCGAACATGTTCAACAGCAACGTCCAGGCCCCTCAAAAGCAACAGTCGAGTCATCGCAGGGATAGTTCTGGTGAGTTCACCTTTTTTCACCTCCACTACGCAACCTTATATCTAACGTCTTACAGGTCTGCTCGAAGATCCTCTCGGCCTCATCGTTCGCAGCCGGATGAGCATGAGCGTCGTTTTCGATTGCGTGTGGCGTTGGCGTGAGTCGCAAGTCAGTGGTGCTGCAGAGCAGCTGGACACGACAGTACGAGAGAACCCAACAAATCCAGACAGTTCGTCCAACTCCACACCTCCACCAGGCATGATCGTGGAAAACCCGGCCCACAGCCTTCCAAGCTTCAATCCGCACCTCAACACGCTCAGCATGCCGGCGCCCTTACCGAATGGCTTAGCGAGCGCCAACAGCTACGAATTCTTCGACTCTGTCAGTTGGATGCTCGAGGCACAAGACTGGAATAACCAGTATGGGGGTGTCTTTACTAACGACTTTGGGTCGTAGGCGGACTCTTCGTGCGCGGACCCGTAGGAAAACCACGCAACCGAGACTCACTCCATGCAACCTCGTCTGACCGAGGTTCAGGAGACCCGCGGCCGACACCTGCCGACTATTCTCATAATGTTGATCGCGATGGCTTGGCTATGCCATTCGCTCACTGTTGACACGCATCATTTTTTCTGTCTTATTTTCTTACCACCGGTTCCCTTGTTATACCCACTGTTCCGGTCCTTTACTTTATTCTTCACATTGTTGCTTCTGGGTATGCTTCGGATCTTTTAGCGAGGCGTTCAGGCGCCTAGGCGACATGATACTTATGTTGTGGTATCGGTCTGTATTCCACGTGTAACAAGGGAAATGGCCCCTGAGAGGAGGGCAATGTCAATATCGGCGGACGAGAAATGTTTATATGGACTGCGATGGGAGAAAAACTGCTGGGAAGAGATGGAATCAAGGAGGTATTGCTATGTGCAGGTGGGATCTTCTGTATGAATAGCTAAGAAGCGTTGGTGCCGGTAAAGGCAGTATACCGGCCGCTCTTTCCTACCCTTGTACACCTTTCTCCTTCCTGCACAACGCAACAGCGGCAGCAAAAACGTCCTTGCCTGAACACCTCAAAAGTGACATCGATGGTCTCTCACTTACTCAAGTTCCAAACCGTACCCTGCATCGGCGCCCAACCATGCTCGCCCCAATCCAGGAACGATACCCGCTCACAGCCCGGCTCGAGATACACATCACTGCTTACAGCATTCATCTTATCGTGGCATTCATCACCCTGCCGGCGCTCATCTGGCACATCTCGAGCGTGCACATCCACGACGACTATGGCATGCCAGACGACTGGATAGAGACATTCGACAAGGCTCATTTCACGGGTGGAAGAGGATTTCTGTGGGCCTTCCTGTTCGTTGTGGTGCGTTTCTCTGGTCCGCCGTGAGGATGTGATGGAGTACTGATATAGGCAGGTGTCGATCGATTGCGTGCACGCCCTTCTAGCACTAGATCACTACCACGCTCGCCGTTACGAAAGGGGTCCCGAAGACGACGCCACGGATAGTGTCAAGGCAGAAGAGCGAGACCGTAGCGCATCCACATCCACAGCCACGATCACACCCACCTCCACCTCCACCAGCGCAGCTCCTATCTCCCTCCCTACGCGGCTTTCAAACCCCTTTCTCCCTCCTGCACTCTCACTTGCTCTCCTCACTTTCTACGATATACTGATGACCACCGTCCTCCTCGCCCACACGGTCAACTTCTTCCACGTCATCGACACTAACTGGGACGCCTGCGACACGTACGTATCGCCCTACCCTGAGAACTTCATGGACCCGTTGAACACGGGCATGAGCGTGCTGGCGCGCTGTCGGAGGATTTGCACGGACAGCTACGTGAGCGGGGCGTTTGATGTGGCGATGAGTATGGTATTGGTGGGTGTGCATGTGTGGCATTCGGCGTACAGGGTATGGGAGGGGTGGTTTTTTGGCGTGGAGAGGGATGATGGAATTGGAGGTGAGGAGGCGGTGGGTGGCTTGGATGGGAGCGGGGAGGGTCGGAGTCTGAGGAGTGGACGTGGTGGACGTGGTGGACGTCAGGGAGGAGCGGCGCGGAGTACGGCGATCAGGTCTCGCGACTGGAGTCAGGAAGGGACGAGGAAAGGGACGAGGAATACTGGGCGGGAAGGTAGTGTGGCGACGAGGGACCGAGATCGTTCGTGTTCGGTTGAGAGCGCGCGGTGGAGCGAGGTATTGCTAGAGTGCCTTGTGCCTTGATGGGTGGTTGGACTTTCAGTGTAGCATGGAAGATGTATCTGTACGAGATGAGTATTGCGGTACAACGGCTTGGGCACCATTCCCTCGGACAGATAAGCGGGAGGGCAGGATAGTAACCATAATAGCGACGCGGGGAAGCTCATCGAATCTTCGTGACATGTAGCATGTCGCCCCATTGAGAGTGGACGAGGGCACGGCTCCGTGTGTTTTGCCTCTGGGATCGCTCGACACATGTGTCACCGCCTCGCACCTAAAAACGAACGACGTGAGTGACCGTGCACATATTCCAGGCAAAACGCGCTGCTTTACGTAGGGTTAAGCTCAAACATACCAGATACAGACCGTTCGCACACGCGCCTGTTATGCCTCTGTGGTAGAGATCCATCGAGAATAGCGTCGAGTAGAAGTTCTGGGATGATAGCAAAGAGTTGGTACAATGTCATTCTCTGGAGCTTGTTAGCTAAAGTCGTGGCGATCGTGGCCAGCAGTTTTAGTAACCAATGTTTATAGCCGTACCCCTTGAATTGCTCTCGATATTCTCCACGGAGAAGATGTAATCGATCAGCGTAACGTGTCCCTATCTGGTAGCCTTGCGAGCAAATTCTGTGTCCGGGAGCTGTGCCTTGTTTCTCTCAGTGAGCAGAGTGACTTCTACGGGAGCAAGACTGAAGTGTCCACGCTTGCCAACCATTTGCTCGCCATCTTCATCGAGATCCGAAGGGACGCACGTGACTTGAGGTCAGATGAACGTCCGGGGTCATGCTTATCGCGTAGCTGATTGTGATTGATCGCCAAGCGTGCCCGATTTAGACGTGTTTCGGAACGGCGATGGCTCTGACGTCGCAAACCACGGGGCCTCGAGCATCGCATATAGACACTCTTTTCTCCGTCCTTCCCGCAGTGCTCGTTCTTTGCAGCGTTTCACGAGTCTCAGCATTTTCTAGTATTCACCATGGCCGGCGACCGGCCCCTCCTCGCCAGCCGCAACTCATCTGAGATCTCAAACGAGCGCGACCTCGCCGAAGAAGACGCTCTGCTCACCGGCCGTCCTACGAAGCGCGGCAGCGATGGGCGGAGACCGTGGGCGTTCTGGCGAGAGGTCGGCCTCTTCGTGTGGGCCGTCGTCGCAACGGCATTCGTCATTGTCCTCGCCGTCGTTTACCAGAAGTCGCAAGATTCGAAGCACAGCAACCCCGTCCCGAGCGGCAAACGCAACCTGATATTTATGGTGTCGGACGGCATGGGCCCGACGAGCCTGAGTCTGACGCGCAGCTTCATGCAGTTCCAGAACGGCGCGCCCTGGAGCGAGCAGCTCGTCATCGACCAGCACCTGATCGGCCAGTCACGCACACGATCCAGCTCGTCGCTGATTACCGACTCGGCGGCTGGCGCGACGGCCTTCTCCTGCGCTACCAAGAGCTACAACGGCGCCATCTCTGTGACTCCGGACCACCAGCCGTGCGGCACCGTGCTGGAGGCGGCCAAGAAGGCGGGATACATGACGGGCTTGGTCGTTACAACCAGGATCACCGACGCGACCCCGGCCTGCTTCGCGTCTCATGTGCACCAGCGTGGAGAGGAAGACCGCATCGCCGAGCAGATGGTGGGAGACTACCCGCTGGGCCGCGTGGTCGACCTGATGTTCGGCGGTGGACGCTGCCATTTCTTGCCCAACTCGGCCGAGCATTCGTGCAGAGGAGACAACAAGGACGTGGTCGAGCTGGCCAAGAAGAACGGCTTCAACTACATCAGCAATCGCAAGGCGTTCGACGACTTGAAGGGTGGCAGCAGCCTCGAGTTCCCCCTGCTGGGGCTCTTCGCAGAGACGGACATCCCGTACGAGATCGACCGTCGAAACGAGACCGACGTCTACCCCTCGCTGCACGAGATGGCAGAAGTTGCCCTCAAAGCACTCAGCGAGGCGACCAGGGATAGTGACAAGGGTTTCTTCCTCATGGTCGAGGGCTCCCGCATCGATCACGCTGGTCACCACAACGACCCCGCCGCCCAGGTCCACGAAGTCCTCGCCTATGACAAGGCAATGACCAGCGTCCTCGACTTCCTCAAGAACGACCCCACCGAAGGAATCATGGTTTCCACCTCTGACCATGAGACCGGCGGTCTTGCCACTGCCCGCCGTAAGCCCTCCTCTACCCATCCTCTCCGACGCCCGACTAACCCACCCCAGAACTCCACGTAGCCTACCCCGAATACGTCTGGTTCCCCGGCGCCTTGGCCAACGCCACGCACTCCGCCGAGCGCCTCGCCGCCGAATACATGGGCTACTTCAACAACCACCCCGACACGGCCGCCCGCAAGGCCTTCGTAACCGCCTCCATCGAGCAGGGCCTCGGCATCCACGACTACAGCGACGACGAAGTCTCCAACATCGCAAACGACCCCGCCTCCGCCCTCTACCGCTATGCAGACATGATCTCCCGCCGCTCCCAATCCGGCTGGTCCTCCCACGGCCACTCCGCCGCCGACGTCAACATCTACGCGTCCGATCCCAAGGCTGCGCTGCCGCTCATCGGGAACCATGAGAACACCGAGGTCGGCGCCTTCCTGCGGAACTATCTTGGCGTCGACGTCATGGCTGTGACGAAGGAGCTTAAGAAGAAGGACAAGGAGCTGAAGATGTTGGGCGAGGGCGGAGGAGGCGACTGGATGGGCAAGGTGCCCGAGGAGGGCGAGAGACTGGACGGTCAGACGCATTTGGCGACCTATAGCGGGGATTTCAAGAAGCGCGGTGTTGAGCATGGGGATGCGTGCGGGTGTGGGCATTAGCCACCCGCCTGAACTTTTCTTGTATAAGTGTATGTTTGATTGGCATTTCTGGCGTTTTGCGCGTGGGACTACAGCATGATACCGGGTTTGCGAACAAGCCAACCCCTGGTTTTGGGACATGTAAATTGTGGATGTATGTACTCCTTTGAATCGCGTCGTTCTGACATTGGCCTTGCATTCGAATACGACAGTAAATACTCAATCGGACTTTGAGCTATGATGTATCTTGATACGCCTCGATGCCTGCCGCATCGCCAAACCAGCACCTCATCAAAACAGCCTGCATTACCTTGGAATAATACGTTTTTCATTCAAGTTGCAAGCTCGCGTGTTGCTCGCGTGTAGTACCCAGACTTCTATCCCGTGGCCGGGCGGCTCCGCTGATATTGAGACTATTGTGACCATGAAATCACCAACAAACGCCCATGGCGTCCTGATCCATTCACATAGCGGAGACCAGAGGATTTTACCGGTTTAACCGAGTGTGTTGGTGCGGGCGGATGCTGCAAGCTCCTTGAGGACGGCGAGCAGAATATCTATTGGGAAGTTTGATGACATGGTGCATATGTCCTACTCTCACAAAAGGTTTAGACCGCCTTGATTATAGACTGTGCGAAATAATGATCAAGACTATGCCATGTTGAGCGATGTAGTAACAGCGCCTCCAGTCATATCAGGGGTGAAGATGGCCATGTGGCACGCGAAAGCACCATGTAGGTGGCAGTACAGCCGCACAAATAAGGCTACAGTGAGCGACGTACGTAGAGGGATTTCATTGGCGTTTGTTCCTTTGCAGTCGAAGAGCCTCATTTAGACATGGCCTTTCGCTTGCGCTCCAGCTCTTTCGGGTCGAGCAGCGGCGAGGGCGAGAGCAGAGGGTTAAATTGTGTTGCTGCCATTACTTTAGAACATTGGTCGAGAAGACCGCTTTGGAGAGAGCAACCTTTGCGCGTTTGCGGCTCTACGCTGAACGATAGATCGCCACGCGATGCAGAGCTCTCGCTTGAGGAAGATGACGTGGTCGGTCTTGAGGGCGGCTTAAGAGGTCCTTTGGCGAGCATGGCGATGTGCTTTTTCCGCAGGTGCTGGACCGGAGGGTGAGAATAAGTGGGATCGGTTTGGTTTACGAGAGGCCAACAAATGGCGGAGGTTCAACGGCATCGGGCCGTCCCCGCACCCCTCTTCGCTAGCTGGATTTGGACTACGCGGATGCACTTCGAATCCCACGCCTGTGTGTCTTCAGTGTCGTTCGCAAAGCCCAGCTAGATACCGAGCTGGGGTGGTCATATCATGCAACGATTACCAATCGCTTCCATGTAACGTGGGAGAGTAGGCTGATTGAGGGGATGCCTCCGACGAGGGGCTTGCATCCTACATGCCGGAACTTTTAAAGATGGCATATTCTTATTGCATGTGTCTCATCCCTTCGCCTGTCCCCAGTTTACTTCGCGCTTCAACATGTGGGTATCTGCCTTCTCGCCTTGGGAGGCACTCACTTATGCCGCTGTTGCTTTGACAGGATATGTAAGATGTCCCAGATCTTCTTTGCCATTAGGCGGACAACTCAGATTGTGCAACATTAGATAATTTCTCTGTGCGCATACCGCGTTTTTTTCCATCCGCTCGCGAAGTATCCTGGCCCGCTCAGCTACAAGCTCAGCGGCTGGCCGCTCGTCTGGCAAGCATACAAAGGCGATCGACACATCTGGCATCTTCTCGACCACGACAAATATGGTGCGTAGCTGCGATACTTCCCACGAAAATCCAGTCATCATGCCCTGGTCTCGTTTCTCGCCAGGACTGATCGCTTTGCAGGCCCAGTCGTACGCATAGCGCCGAACACGCTTTCCTTCAACACCACCTCGGCTGTTCATGCCATTTATGGGACGCGAACGGCAAACGTAAAGAAGGGCGAATGGTACAAGACGTTCGACATCGCAGCTGGAACCTACAGCAGCTTTACCGAAACGGACAGGGAAAAGCATGCGATAAAGCGACGGTGGATGGCGCCCGCTTTCTCGACAGAGTCAGTCAAGGCGAACGAACCATTGCTTATCAACATCATCGAGCGCTTTTGCGAGTCCTTGAAGCCGGAAGGAGATGGATGGGGCGCGAAGTGGAATGCCCATCAGATGGGAGTTTATCTTGGATTCGATCTCATGGGTGCATTGGTATTTGGGAGTGACTTCAAGAGCGTGCAGGAGGAAGGTAATAGAGATCTTGCGGACTGCGTGCTGCCAGCGCAGAAACTGCTCTACTGGGTATGTATTCTCGCTTTTCTCACGTATATGATCACTCTAAGAAACTTGCCAGCTTTCTTACCTGCCCGTGGCCTCGCTCGTGCGCCCATTTCTGCGCTCTCAGCTCCTGGAGATCGTCGGGGGAAAGCCAGTCCGGGACAACAACCGTCTGATCGATTACGGGAAAGCGCAAGTCCAGGCTCGTCGTAGTAATGAGGATAACGAGAAAGGCTTCAACGACGCCATAGACTTCCTCTCGAAGCTGGCTTATAATGGTGATAAGAAAACGGGATGGCAACCCTCGTCGCTCGACCTGGACACCGAGTCCCTCAACATGATCATCGCCGGCGCAGACCCCTTCAGTCAGGTCTTCACCGGCACGCTCTTCTACCTTGTGCACAATGCAGACTGCTTGAAGAAAGTGACCTCCGAGATTCGGTAAGCCAGACGCCCAGCACGCCCTTTCTAAGCTTCTAATCCCTCTCAGTTCGACCTTCGCATCACCTTCGGAAATTGTTTCGGGCCCCAAAATGAACTCCTGCACCTACCTCCACGCTTGCATCGAAGAGTCCCTCCGCCGCCTCGCACCCGTTCCCTCGCATGTTCCCCGCGTCGTCCTCCCCGGCGGCACCACAGTCGACGGTACGTATCTCCCACCCGGCACTGTGGTCGGCGTCCCGCAGTACGCGCTGCACCACAATCCAGCGTACTTCGCGGCGCCCTTCGCCTTTTCCCCTGAGCGCTGGCTCCCGTCGTCGTCGAACCCGCAGTCTGCCATCGACGAGATGCGCCGCGCGTTCGAGCCATTTGGGCTCGGCGTAAGGGGCTGCATTGGGAAGAATCACGCGTATGCGCAGCTGAAGCTTAGCCTGGCGCACTTCCTGTGGAGGTTTGAGATTAGGGAGTGTGAAGGGGAGAAGGGCGTGGGATGTGGCAGGCCGGGGCTGGGGACGGGCAGGGAGAGGGTGGATGAGTATCAGCTTTGGGATGCGCTGGGGGCGGTGAGGGACGGGCCTGTGGTTGAGGTTAAGTGGGCGTGGTAAAGGGTGTGTGGAGCTGGACGGGGGGTGGCTGTTGATAAATATTGAAATTGATGACGAGAGTATGCTTCGAATGGTGGTATAAATGTCAACGATGCAGTACGGAGTTCACGCGTTGGAGACGTCTCCTAGCACCATTCACCTCAGCACCTGGCACCTTCACCGCGCACCACTCCGCGCCTAACCTCTGCCCCCCACTTCTTTACTCACACTCCCTTTCACCATTCACCGCGCCTGCGCCTGCGCCCAGACCAGGCAGCGGGCACGCTCCACCAGCGTGTCCCTCCCCTCTCTATATAAAGCTTCTCGCGCCTCACCACCCTGCTTTACCTTTCCCCACGGCACAACCGCAAGAGACCGCATCGGTAGCTAACCCGCAGCACTAACATGCATGTTTGTACAGGGTTTAACGGGGGGATTTAGGCACTGGGAAGAGGCGCAGGTGAAACCAACGTTCGGAGCCGGCCATTGTACTTCGCGGGGTAGGGGCGAGTATCGGCGCCCAGTGCCTGGTGGTGGATCGAATGGTCAACGCGGTAAATGGTAGGTGAGCTTGAGGAAGAAGGGTGCGGGACCGGTGGGTTGGTCTGATAGCTTTCGTGCAGATCTATAAGCAAATTTTGCCATGCATACAATTTCTGGCCAATCCAGTGAGCATGTGGTCTTCTTTGAGATAATGGTTTACCCGAGGGAGATAGCCCCTTTCATGATGCATCATCTGTACACACGTTTATCAGCTGTTGTGGATTCACAATGGTACGCGGTGGGGAGTTTATGACCCGCGTAAGGCTGCCGCGATGTCGCGCTAGAAGGGCGCCGCAGCTCGCCGCGGGGTTCAGAATGACTTCACATCTACACGCTCTTCCGACTCAACTGCCGTCTTCACGATGCCTGCTTCCGAGTCAGTGGCGTCCGTTGCGTATTTGGAGAAACGATGCGACCTCTCCTCTGCATTGCTAATCCACCCTGGTAACACAGCAAGCAGGACGCGACGCAGTTAAAACAACCCCGCATACGCGCCCCGCACACTGTGTAACTTCTACATAGCTTGGGCCCATCCATTTGATCCCAGCGCGGACAAACTCACATTCTCACCACCAGATCGTGCTCTAGGATAGCATCATGGCTTCTGACGCGTCGTACACGGTCCCGTTGCTCATCAACGGCAAAGAGATCACCACCTCGACCACTTTCCCGGTTATCTCCCCCGGCTCGCACAAGGAGATATGGAGCGCCTCGTCAGCATCCCTCGACCATGTCAAGAGCGCCATTGAAGCTGCCCAGGCCGCGTTCCCTGCGTGGGCCAAGACAAAGCCTGCCACTCGCCGTGACATCTTCCTCAAGGCCGCCGACATCGTCAAGTCGCGCGCCGAAGAGCTGGGGCGGTACATGGAGGAGGAGACGGGCTCGGCCGCAGCCTTCAGCTCGGGCTTCAACGTGCCGCTCGGCGCGGAGATGCTCAAGGACGTTGCTGGCAGGTGCAGCTCCATCAATGGCGTGATACCCACTTGCTCGGACGACAACACGGCCGCCCTGGTGGTGAAGGAGCCATTTGGCGTCGTCTTGGGCATAGCACCATGGTGAGCAGTAGCCCTGCGGCAATTCCATGTTTGCAATGGCTGACACGAAACTAGGAACGCTCCCTACATCCTCGGCATCCGTTCCGTCCTCTACGCCCTCGCCGCCGGCAACACAACAATCCTCAAGGGCTCCGAGTTCTCCCCCCGCTGCTTCTGGGCCATCGGCAGCGTCCTCACCGAAGCCGGCCTGCCCGCGGGCGCCCTCAACGTCCTCTACCACCGCCCCGAAGATGCGGCCCAAGTCACGACTGCGCTGATTGAGCACCCGGCTGTGAAGAAGATCAACTTTACTGGCTCTACAGCCGTCGGCCGCATTATCGCCGCAAGCGCGGGAAAGCACCTCAAGCCGGTGCTGATGGAGCTCGGCGGCAAGGCCAGCGCCATCGTCCTCGACGACGCCGACCTGAACAAGGCCGCGACGCAGTGCGCGCTTGGCGCCTTCTTGCACTCGGGCCAAATCTGCATGGCGACGGAGCGCATCCTCGTGCACAAGGACGTCAAGGCCAAGTTCATCGAGGCGTTCAAGGGCGCAGCAGAAGGCATCTTCGGCGGTGATAAGCCCGCGCCTATCCTAGTGCAGGCGGCCAATGTCGACAAAAACAAGCGGCTGGTGGCCGAGGCCGTCAAGGCTGGTGCCAAGGTCGTGCATGGCGACCACGAGCAGGAAGAGGCGCATCCCGAGACGAAGGAGACGTCCAAAACGCGCATGCGGCCCGTTATTGTCGACGGCGTGAACAAGGACATGGAGCTGTACCACACCGAATCCTTCGGCCCCTCGGTTTCCGTCATCGAGATCTCGAGCGAGGAGGAGGCGGTGGAAATCGCCAACGACACCGACTACGGTCTCACCAGCGCCGTGTTCACCGAGAACCTCGGCCGCGGCCTGCGCGTCGCAAAGCAGATCGAGAGCGGGTAAGTCTTCTTCACACCCCAAGTGAAACAACTCGCAGAGACTTATGGTGTTACAGCGCCGTACACATCAACGCCATGACGGTGCACGACGAGACTAATCTCCCGCACGGCGGCGCAAAGATGAGCGGGTGGGGCCGCTTCAACGGCAGCTGGGGCTTCGACGAGTTTCTACGGCTCAAGACGATTACGTACCAGGTTTAGTTAAAGACTATGCGTGCGACGGGCACGGTGGGAAGAGGTAGAGTGGAGATATACCCTCGGAGGACCGCTATGCAATATCCTTTCCAAAGTACCCCGTGTCTTTGCGACGTCTATTGTGTTGAACTTCTAATGTTGGATCGTGGACCCAGAGTCACCTCAGCATACGTAGTCTTGGAGAGTGGTACGTCGGATTGTTGATCGGAGGGCGACTCAGCGCCCTAAGAGCGTCCAACATCTTCACCGCATAGTAATAAAGCTGATCTTCATCACCACTCTCGAGCTGTTCGCAACTGTATGTGCCTCGCTGACTCATCTCGCCCCCGAAAAAGTGTATATAATCTCTCCTCCCTCCCCACCTACTTCTCTTGTTCACACTACAGCTTCTGGCGCCGACTAAAACATGAAACAAGAAAACCCGACGGTCTGGTTGTCTGTTTCTCTCGAAAATCGAAGTTGGTCGGGTTTCATGTGTCTGGGAAAGACTGAACTTCATCGTCATGGTGTGGGTGTTTGTGTGGGGCTCTGAAATGTAACAGCGGATACGGTGATGGGGCAGTTGTCTGGGCTTCTAAAAAGGGCGATTCCAAGAATGATGTGTCTCTCGAAATCCGCAAGGCTCAGGCAAATGGTGTCTGTCTGCGTGGGGTTCTCGAAGGTGGCTTGGATTTCTGGTCTTCTAAAACGCACAACGACAAAATCGATGGCCTGCCTGTGTGGCGCTCTAAGAAAGAAGCTGGACGAGTACAATGGCGTGGCTGTCTGGTCTTCTCCAGATCAATGAAGAGGATGTCGATGGGGTGGCTGTCTGTCTCTTCTTTCACGAAGGAAAAGTAGAGGCGACGAGACAATGGCTGGTGTGTTCGTTGCTCCAAAGGCAGCAGAGGGAAAACGGATATGTCCAGAAAAGCCCAAGCAACATCGCCATGGTGTGTCTGGATGGTCTTCCAAAAGCGACATGGATGGAACTCATGTGTCTAAAACGCCCGCTTCTACAGCCATGGCGTGTTGTCGTGTTACTCTCAAAGGACCGTTCACGACGTATGATCGATGTCTGGAAAATGATGGCGTAGCCTACCATGCTTCGCCGGTGTGCTCTTCAGAAAGTCCATCGCGTCACGGCTTCATGAGTTTTTTTTTATTTGTCTGTTCTTCGAAGAAGTAACACATAATAAATTAAAGGACGGGCTGTGTGTGCTTTTCTTCCAAAAGACAAACCAAAGACACAATATATATGTTCAGAAATTATGCAGATCGCAAGGCAGGCTGCGTCTGCCTAGAGAACACAATATCTAAAACCACACCGCATCAACATCATGGGTTATCTGCTCGCTCTTCCAAAAACCACGCAACACTGCCATGTGTGCGCCCGAAATCCAACCAGCTTAGCTGCTGCGGTATGTTTTTCTACTCGTCAAAAGGTCTTGAGTAAGGGTTCGATGTGTGTCGACAACTCATGCCGCGCGGGGGACATGTCCCGTCCGTCTTTTCTTCCCTCAGAAATGGCCCACAAGGACGGGGATGTGTATCTGTGTCCGCGCAGCAGACTTCGAAATCAGCCGTCCGCCAGTCCTTTCAGAAATTCTGGTCTGGGAATGTCATGTATGCCCAGAAGCCATAAATCTTCGTATTTATGCTCCGTTTGGCAGTCTGTTGGTGCGATGTACCAGTCGGATGAGTCAAGAAAGGATCAAGCAACAATGTATGCTTGAATAACATGGAGTCTCGGGCATGATGTGTCTCGAAGTAGTGACTGTTCTCAATGATGTCCCTGTCGGGCCTGGAAGCTCTACAATAGTTCCGGTCGTACTCATACTGTTCACGAATACCCGTGCGCCGTGTTATTCGGCTTGGTGTAGCAGTCCACAATCCGGATACTAGCAATCTTATGTGCCGACGGCATTGCAAGCCTAAAACCAAACGTCCTGCGTCGTGGAATTGTGGTCCATAAAAGACGACAATCAAGATGTATGCGGACCTGTGTGGAGCTCCAAAATCAGACCAGAGCACATGTGATGTCCTCAAAATGTTCTCGGCACTGCGAGTCAAAGACCTACTCCCATCAATCCAATGTCTTGTCTTTCAGGCCTCTGGAAAAAATTAAATCGGTAACTAGTCAGCACATATTTGGACAAGTGTGGTGCTACAAAACTGGTCAAAGTCACGCGATGTATTGTCAGCACTTTGAGTCCGAAATATGCCGGACCCAAGCCCAAACCTTGTCTCCAGGGGCTTAAACACAGAAGCCCCGAGGGTTCATTGCGATGTTTGGATCTGTGTGGAGCTCCAAATTTTACCGGGAGCTATTATGTCCTCTTCGCTGGCATAGGTCCAGAAGTCCAGCAAGCTCGAACACATGTCTTGCTCGTGGAAGATCTCGGCCATTTAAAAAAGCGCCGCATTCTAACACACGGGTGCTTGCTCAAGCTCCCTAAAGAAAGACTCTGCATGCTCATGTGCCCTTCGCCGGCTGCAGTCCAAAATGCACACAAGTGTGTCCGGTGCCCTGCCCGTGGAAGTGTCGAATACCAACACTGTCGAATACCAACACTAAAGAGCACATGGGTGGTTGGCCAACCTCACGAAAACTATGTGCCCGTTGCGCCTATCCAGAGAGTTCGGTCTCTACGTTGGACATTCGGTGACGTTCTATAAATGAGACGTCGAGCACTGCATATATATGCCGCGTGTCTCTTGCTAGCTGCTTTTTTTTTATTTTCAACAGTACAACACTATTCTTCACTAAAAAGGACGCGACTAATACATCATGGGACCGAGTGTATTTTTATCAAAGGGACTGTAATGACAGCCATGTGTGCGTGTGCGCCCGTCTTCTGCCCGTTCGATGGCGAGCACAAGAAAAAAAGCAGATATTCCCCTACAATGTGCTCTCCATCGAAGTGAAGACTGCGCTTGTAGTAGGCCAGAACCTCTCAATTGCGAACGTATGGGATCCCTTTTGCGTTCTAAAAATACGACAAGAGGTGGCATGTGAGTGTTTGTGTCCGCTGTCGAGAAACTCCCAGGATCGCGTGTGACTCGTGCTTACTTCGCACGTGGATGATGAAGCGCAGCACTGTGCAAAAGAGACTGTGCGTACATGGAATGACGGTGAACCATGTGAGCCCTCTATATCTCTACGGCTTTTCTTTCCTTACGCTATAGCACTGCTTTGAGGGTGGATTAGATAGTGTACATCTGCGGCTCATGGGTTGGGCTGTCTGCTGTTCTCAAAACTGATTTTGGGAAGATTCATGGAGGGGACTGTCTGCCGTCCCAAAGTTCCTGCGACATGGCAGTATGTGATGGCTTGTGCCATTGATCAAAGCGCTTTGCTTCTGCCATGTTAGTGATGAAGAAGGTCACTAGCTACACTCTCCGTCTTCACATGGTATCCTTCCGACGGCGGCAAGTTATATAAGCAGTTAACCCAGGGTAGGCAGTATCCAAGCCGCCTGTATTCAGACTTTTGACGGGGTCTGCGCGGCCCTTATGACCGTGCAGCCGATTTGGAGTTCTAAAATTCCTGAGGATGACATTCATGCTTCCTCGTCCTTCCGTGAAACAGGAATGCCCGGATCGACGCCGTGCACAAGTGCAAATGGCGACGATGATGGCGTGTATCACTGTACTCTCCCATCGTCATACCACACAGATGAGACGGTGGGAGACGTATATAAGCTCTCCTCTTTTATCAAAGGATTGCTTGCACACTATAATACCGCTTCAGTGGTGGATTAAAAGCGATGTGATTAGGATTCATGAGACGGGGTGTCTGTTGTCTCTAAACTGAATTAAGGTTGGGGCATGGAGCTTTTTGCGGTCGCACTCAAAAGTAACTCGCGTCCCTTCATGGAGAGAAGTGCCCCCTTCGACAAGAGGTCTTTCAAGACATCCATGTGATTTCTGCTGTGTGGCGCGGTCCAGAATCATTACTGTATTTCTTGTGTGACAGCACAACCCTTGGCCCGATGTCCAAGAACAAAGGGCTGGAAAAAAGATGCATGTTGTGTTCCGCTCGCTTGTCTGCGCCAAAAGTTTTTAGTGGCTTTTTCATGGCTTGTCTGTGCGGACTCAAAACCTCGAGCTACGCTTTCCAGAATAGGCTCTTCGCTGCCTTGCTAAAGACCCCTCTCCCTTCCAGTGACTTTTGACGATGATATCACCACCACCACCACCACCACCACCACCACCATCCCGTACGCATACTTCAGATGGAGTAAAGGCATATAAACTCCGAATTCTCTGTAGTACTGCCTTTTCCACACTACAATGTTGCTTTAGTAGTAAACCAAAAATCAAAGACACAGATTGCATGAGCTGAGGTGTCTGCCCTAAAAGGGCACGAAGATGAGGAACATGTTTTTCGTCTGCGGCCTTACACACGGGGCACAAAAGTCGTAGCTTCCATCCTCAAGCTGGCTCGCGCTGCTTGACCTCAATATCAAGACCAAAACAATCGAGTGTGGTAATTTGTGTCTTCTCTGGCTGCGGTTCTGAATCTGGGCACGAAAAAGATTGATCCTCTTTCACCATGTGTACGAAAGATCGTGTGGTTTGTGCATGAAAATCGCGGGCAAGTTACGTTAGGCGTCTCTATCCAAAACCAGGATATTCGTCAATATGTTGTCTTCGAGACTCTGAAGTCCCACTTCCAACATGCGTGCGCACTGTTTGGGTAACAGTGCACGCTCCTCCTTCTCCGTCATTGTCCACTTCACAGCACAAGGACTGATCCATAGAGTGGACTAAAAACGGGGATGATGTCACAATATGTGGGGTGGTTCTTGCTCGGAGGCTAAAAGTGAATTCAAGGCAATGTTATGTCTTGCTGCGAGGAAACCTGGCGAAAGTTACATATCGCCGGACGGGTCCACTCTTCTCCATGGGGCTTCAGAGTGTTGAGATGGTTAAACAACGATAGTCCCAGAGCCACGGTTCACATATGACTCACCTACTAATTACCCCTACACTCCCTCCTATCGTATCCCACCGCCTCGGGATCCCCACATGTCACCGGACGAGTACCATTAGTGATCATCAGCATCGTTCATAGACAAGCTCGTCGAAGGTTGTTCAGGTTGCAGTGCACTCATTGAGTGTTTCCACTGGGGATAGACCTTCCGGGAGTTCTGATGGAAGCAAAAGACTTGTCCTGCGGGCCAAGTAGTATGTTGGGTGCCTAGTTCAACGCTACTGAATTAGCGTACGGCCATACTAACAATCACCACTAGGCAGTGTAGTATACTCAGTTGCCTCTCCTCAACGACGGCAGATCCGCGTATACGATACGGCCAAATGTCTGCTGTGCCTGACGATGGCCACAATCCAGACCGGCAAACAGAACATCAATAGACTGGCACCCCCGAGGGTCATGCACCGTGGACGCGTCTCGCGTTGCGCAGCTTCCGTTTGCGGCGAGAGCCATCAAAGAACCTCGCTTAGTCGCCGTGAACCACACCATGGCTACGCTGGCCACCTGCATGACGAACCACCCCAAAATACCATCTCGCTCGGTCGCCACTCCAGAAACACTCGTCCATTCTTTGTCCCAGCACCTCCTTATAGCACAAACCACCGGCCGAACTTCCAGATGCGAAGCCCCACGGCCACATCGTCGGCCAATACTTCTGCGCAGCAGTTTCACGCCCGCCAGCCTGGGAAATGGAGCTCGCTAGGAGGCGCTGTGCGAGCCATCTCGCCGCAGCGGATGCGTTTCCAGAGTGGGAAATGCAGCGCAGGCGTTCAAGAGGCGTCGAGGTCGCCGTTTCGAAGCCACGTCGGCGATCAGTGCCAATCTTTCCCTTTACTCTGATCTAATCAGTCGTTAGCAATGCAAAGCCCAGAGTGGAAGTCCCGCAATTCTTCATTCAGCAAGGAGCAGCCTACTCCACCTGCGACGGTGTACCAGCAGGATCTCAGCACATGGAAAACAACGACCATCACCGTCCAGAGCATCGATAGTGGCATGTTGAATGGGAGACGGGCATGGCTCGTCTGCCTTACGTTACAGTTTTCGTGTCCGCACAACGATCGCTTCAAGAAGGCCAACATCATGTTGCAGTTTGAGCCGAGTGAAGCAGGCCTCGCGAGCACTGCTGTGGTGAAGCGCTGGGCGCCGCAGTTTCTCACGGGGAGGCGAACAACATCGTCCGTAGAGTGGACCTTTGAAGGATCGCTTACAGCGGGCGTCGACATTCCCGGCAGCACCGTCAACGCAAACGCTTCACTGAGCCGCAAGGAGTCCGTCGTAAAAGAGCATTCTTGTAGCATCCTCAGCGATACGTGGAAATCACCGCAACTCGCTGAGCCCAACGCGGTGCGCTTCTATATCCACGAGAATGAACAGTCGAGAGGCGGAATCCCGAACCGACTCAATGCCGTTCTCGTCATTCAGTCCGATGTCGCATGCCGAGGGAGAGCCACGGTCGAGACGAACGGGATCAAAGCTATGTACGCGCGAGGCCACCACAATCCGATTGAGTTGCAGGTAGATGTGTCATATCAGCCGAGGTTCCCGGAGGGTGTCAAGGACTTTTCGACGTTGAGTACGGTTGAGTGGCAGATGTTGGCGACGCCGACGTTGCAGATGAAGTACGTGTTGCGCTCGGCTTGGACACTGTACTTCTTGATGCTAATTCCATCCAGTGACAATATTGTTGGGTTTGATCGTTAATGAATGCATGAGAATTAGCGATGTGGAAACGAGACTGATGCATTGGTATAGATGGTACTATGGAGCGCATCTCAGCGTCTCTGGAACGATTCTTGGTGTATTAGACAGATAGAATGAGGCCTGCAAAAATTGAGTGTTGGTCCGTTAGATGCGGGCTCTTGCGCAAAACCGCGCGCCTTGATGATCGAAAGCAACGGCATAGCAAGAGCTTCTGACACAGTCAGTCCCTGTACCGGTCGGTGCCCAAATTGTGTTACAGATGGAAGATGTCATGGATTCAAGTCCCGGCCTGTCACGCCTGGCGACATAGATAGAGTTCCAAAAAGTTGCAGGGTAATTTGTTGATGCGGTTGACGGGCCTAAGCCAGTAAGCATGGGGAAGTCTGTATACGATATGAGCCAAGCATCGGCATTAGCGCGCGTGAAGATTGGCACACATGCATTTCACGTTCCGCTCTTCCGTCGCACACTATCTTGAATGCTTCCGTACCGGATCCTTTGGTGGTAAAGTGCATGGCTGCCGTCAAAATGCAAAAACGCGCTATAGCCGCATTCATGTCAACTCCGTGGTGCGGTTCATAGCCGCATAAACACTCAAACAAAGCATTGCCAACAGGGATCAACTAAAGAGGCTTCATGTGGCTGCGTAGCCTTGCTGTAAGCAGCCATACATGGACCCTGGACATGAATCATGATGAGATGCTCCTGAAACTGGGGGCGAGCACGGTCGTGCGTCGAGATGCTCTAAAGTTTGTATTCGCGCGATGCAGCGGGGATCCAGCCTCAAGGCACCGCTCCCCGGTCGGTGAGGCTCATGCACGACTCAAAAGCCCGACCATTCAGTGTGACGGAAAATCAATGCTGGTCCGGGGGTCTGGGGTCATCGTTCTTTCCAATGCCATCACGCGCCTTCCCTGTCTGCCACACCCCGTTCGTTCCTTCCCGGTGCATGGAACGCACCAGACGATCCATCTTACGGACCCCGACTCCACTTCATTCTACGTCTCGCCTCAACTCACCTCACCTCACCTCGCCCCACCTCACCTCACCTCGCCCCACCTCACCTCGCCTCACCTCGCCTCAACGCGTTGTCCTGTCCCTCGCCTTGAAACGGCACGCAGGTGAGAGCGAGCCGCCGCTGCAATGGATCGAAGCACGCCCGCGCCGCCCTCCGACCGCGCCGTCCACATCGCCTGGGAATTCAGCGTCATCTCGACTATCCTGCTCGCCACAGCTACTCTCCTCTTTATTGCAAGGCTATGGACTCGCTGCTTCCCCGTATTTCGGATGCTGGCAGACGATTACGTCTGTGCAGTGGGCTATGTATGGCTTCGCTGCATCGGTGCTGCGGTTGTACTCACGCTTCACGTAGGTTTTTGTCGCCATCAACACATCTCTCTTTTTCAAGAGCGTCGAGTGGACCTTTCCTTCTTGGAGAGGCGACCGATCCAACTTCACTATCGCTGACATGGAGAAATCGGCCTTCTGGGGCATCATCGCGCAACCCTTCTGGGCATGGGGCATGGCGTCTGTAAAGATATCCATTGGCTTGATGCTGCTTCGCCTGGAGTCCGACAAGCCGTGGCGGCGATTCCTCTGGGTCATGATTGCGTTCCAAGTTGTACTTAGTGCGTACAACATGCTCACACAACTGCTTGGCTGCATGCCTCTTCGCGAGATGTGGGACCTCTCCGACAACCTGCCGGGAAAGTGCTGGCCATATCACGTCGAATCAGCGAGTCAAGTCACGGTCCAAGCCTTCGTCATCCTGACCGATTGGATCTACGCACTGCTCCCAGTGAACTTCCTCCGCAAGGTCCAGCGTCCGCTTCGCGAACGCGTCGTCATTGGCTTGCTCATGGGTCTAGGCGTATTTGCTGGCGTTGCCTCCATCATCAAGATCAAACAGATCCTTGCCATGAAAAACAGCGGAGACGCCTACGCTGACATCATTGTCATCGAGATGTGGTGTTCAATTGAGGTGCTCACAGGTTTCATAGTGTCCTGTGTGCCCTGTTTACGCGGACCTTTCCAGCGCGTCCTCGAACACTACGGCATCGTCACCCTACGCCAGACTACCACGTACACCTACGGACAGTATCCTGGAACACAATATGCGACTCAGATTACAAGTGGAAAAAATAGCTCGCTTGACCCTCCTCTTCGCATGAAGAGGGTCAGCAGCCCCGGTGGGGAGTCAGCGGAGCACATGATCTCTGGCAATGAGACTGCCGTTAAGAACGGTGAGATCTGGTGTACGACTGAAGTACTCATGGAGGAGGAGGAGAGGCAGAAAACGCCGCGAGTTGTTCAGAGCAAAACTCTAAGCTTGTCTTGGAGCGGCAGCACAACTCCACGACAGTCGGATCAGTGAAACCACTTTCCAGCGATAGCTCACGGCCTCCACATAATGACATGATTCGCTTTGCTTTGTTTTTCAGATACCCAATCACGGAAGCGAGGCGTTCGGTAGAAGGGTTCGGTTCCTATCAATTCCCGAACGAGTTGGCTGGTGCGCACACAGCAGCATACTCACAGTCGCTCTTCAAAAGTATGAAAGCACTGCGTTGCCCCAGGAGGGGCAATACAGTGCGACCATTTCAACTGTACGGCGCAGCTTGGACAAGTGATTACATGGCTTGGCCGCCTACTGCCGGATGCATTCGTATGTGCTTCACTATATCCTACTTCAGCATCTTTACCCACGTCGAAGGTGGCACCTCGGTGGACAGAGATCCCGCAGTAGCTGTTACTTTCATTTGCCGGCAGCACTGGTGTTATCAGAAATAGGGCGAACCCGGGCAAGAAAAGGACGTAAGCAGCCGATCAGGATACGGCATCATCTACAAAGGAGAAAGAGAAGGGAATCCGCATTTGAGATGTTCAGTTTAGGTACAAAGCAATAATCAGCACGTCATTCATGTCGATTTCTTCTTCAGGTTCATATGGATTGCCAGAGAACAGTGTCCTCACCACTCGCAATGTCTGACCTCTGAGTTCGGCCCCTCTGCATGCACGCTGACTGCGACAGACAAGGTGCGGTAATCTATTTCGCGCAGGCCACCCTGCTGTGACCGAGCTGTTGGCGCTCCCAATTAGGAAGCTCGACAAGGATATATATGAACAACATTGGCATCAGAACCCCATCACCAGATTGCATACATCGGGCCAACTATTGTGCCAAGCGCTAAGCTTCTCGATGCCGGCAGCACCGGCAAAAGTCTTGCCGTTCAACCTGCCTATTGGTGCCATATACCTAGGGTGTGATGTATAGCATAGAGTCGCGCTCTATCCAGTATCTATATGACGAACGCACCTGCCTTCTGGATACCGTACCCCACAAAAGATGGATTACATAGAGATGGCACTGTGTCCTCGCAACATTGTGCACCTCGAGTGTCATTCTCGCCATGAAGCTCTCCATCGCAGCTGCCGCGCTCACTGCGTACAGCGCAGCCGCGCTCAGCATACCAGCACGCGATGCGCAACCATCACTCCGCACTATTGAACTATCTCCGGGTAACGTCAAACAAGTCACAGAAGAGCAGAAGTTCGATCTTCTCGCTGTAAGCCTTTCGCCCCAGTACCACACCACACTGAACTTACCCTCCGCAGCAAGGTACCAATCTCATCGACATAACCGAGGACCTCGACGCCTCGCCGATAAAACAAAACGTCGCAGCCGCCACATTCCCCGCCTCCGTCACCCACCAATCTTCCATCACCCCGCTCCTCCCGCTGCTCTCCACCGCCTCCATGCGCGCCACCCTCGAACCCTTGACGCAGTTTCGAAATCGCTACTTCAACTCCACCTACGGCGCGCAGTCCTCGGAATGGCTCCTCAAAACCGCGAGGGACATTGTCTCCGCGTCTGGCGCCGTAAACGCAACGGTCGAGGCTTTCGGGCATTCCTTCCTGCAGAGCAGTATCATCGCGAGGATCCCGGGGCGGAGCGAGAAGACGATTGTGCTGGGGGCGCACCAAGACAGTATTAACTCGCGGGATGCGGATCGCGTCAACAACAGGGCGCCGGGGGCAGACGATGATGGGAGCGGAACGGTGACGATTCTGGAGGCGTTGAGGGTGGTGTTGACGGATGAGGCTGTTCGGACGGGGAACGCACCGAATACGCTCGAGTTGCATTGGTAAGGTGTTGGTTTCTTGGAAGATTGGGAGGGGAGGATGCGCTAACGGGTACAGGTATGCTGCGGAAGAGGGCGGGCTCCTGGGATCTGTCGACATATGGAAGAAGTACAAGGCTGAGGGGAGAGACGTGAAGGCGATGCTGCAGCAGGATATGACGGGGTACTCAAAAGGGACTACGGACAAGGGAAAGCCCGAGGTTGTGGGCGTTATCACGGATTATGTGGATGCGGGGCTTACGGAGTTCATTACGAAGGTAGTTGACGCTGTGAGTTTGGACTTTCTGTTCCCCTGCTTTTTTCGTGGGGTTTCAGTAGTATATGCGAGGGTTGAAGTGCTCTTATGGGCTGAGTGACCCTACGCTGCACTTTTCGACATCGAAGCGTCTGCGGTTAAACTCACCATGCTGACCCGGGACAGTACTGCGATATCGGCTATGTGCGCACCGAGTGTGGTTACGGATGTTCCGAGTAGGATACTCCCCGGTACAAAGCCGCTATGTCTCAGACACGGACACTTCGTACACAACCCCCTTTTTGTGACTCAGCTGACTTTGTACACGCGAGTATAGCCATGCGTCTGCGTATCGCAACGGGTATCCCAGCGCGTTCGTCTTCGAGAGCGACTTCACGGACGATAGTCCGTACATACACACCAGTCAGGATACGTTGGAGACGGTGAACTTCGATCACATGTTGCAGCATGCGAAGCTGACCGTGGGGTTCGCGTATGAGTTGGCATTCGCGACGGATCTGTGAGAGCGCTTGCGAGATGCAAAGGAGTGCGGACAAGGAGAGCAATTGAGCACTTAGAGGCTATCAACGAGCTACTATTGTTTGCGTGCCGAATATGCTGTTCGTGGTCAGTTTGGCACCTGTCGTTGCGGGGTTTCTAGTATCGGCTCGCATAGTAACCAGTACCAAAATCATAGCCCTTACTAACGCCTCTCTGGCTGATACAATACAGCTTACTGGCTGGCTATATCTGACGTTGGTGGACCAGCGGGACGAAGCTGTGCGACGCTCGTAGTGAGATGAAAGTGTCCATCTGGACCCATGGTACGCGCGCAAGGTTTGCTCACTCGAGCTCTGCATCATCAATTCCAATACCATCAGTGTCCATATACCATACCCTTGTGATAAAGATGGATGAGCTCCGCTTTTGTTCACGAAATGGTGAATAATGGGCTCGTGGCAGCATTTCTGGAAGCATGTGTGAGCTACTGACCACAGCTCTAGACTCCTCCCCTGAGAAGTATCCAATTGGACATGAATGGCATGCCAATAGCACCTGCAGTATCCGACCAAGTTCGAGATTCTCGCGTACTAACTCCGGGTTTCGTTCGTAACCTTCTATAACCACCAGATATATTGTATATAATTACTATAAGGGCGGGTAAGTCAATGAAGTGGCGCATTGTGCTTTCCCAATGCACGAAGGGACTAAATAAGTGGCTAAGATGTGCTCTAGTGTTAATATGACTGGATAGGTAAAAAGAGATCAAAGTGACGGATTAAGCGCTCAGTGCTACTGTAGAGTCTAAGGTTGTGTCTGAATTATTCTGTGAACGAAACTTAGTGCTTCTAGCTGCTACCCTCTTTATTAATTTGGATTATACTTATAGTGGGACAATAGCGGGTGTAGGTAGAGGGGGGGTGTTTTCATTTTACCCCCGGGGTTAAATGGGGTATTGCGCCCACCACCCTTTTCAAGCTACAATAGTATCGAGTAGATGTTTATAATATAAGGGGTATCTGCCTTTAGAAACTCCAAGTAGAAGTAACCCGATCATTCTCAGTACCCTATGACCCAGGTTGGTCTTTAGCATCTAAGTCCAAGTTTTCGTCCCCGTTCCTTCACTTCCAAATTTCTCGCGATAGAAGGTTCCTCAGCACTCCGGTCACGCAAAAAGTTCGCATTTCGCATACACTAAAGTCTCCGAAGAGGGGATTGGCAGATCACCACATCGAGACGCTGTACCCATTAAACCCCCTCTCCATACCAAGTCTCTGCCTCCGCCAGCCAGAAATCGATCGTTGCCTTCGGCTCACTCTTCAGCGTAGACCAAACCGGAGGACTCCCCTTCCCTCTTCCCACGTGTATCCAATAGGTGGCGCAAACTTGATGTTCCGCGAGTTCCAACCCATTATTGTCCGAGGTCTAATCAACTCACCCACAAACATCAAGTTCGCAGGTAGCGGTGCTCCATATCCCTAATGCGCAGCCCGGCAGCCACCTAGTACCCAGCCATGATATTCCTCTTCATGGGTAACTTGCTGCCAAACCCCGGGAGGGCAAGATGCGTAGCGTAGTTTGTGGGTTGAAATATTGGAATATGAACTGTCTCAGGCATATTCTTGCAAACAATGTGCGATGCGGTAGTAATATCATGATACCACCCTGTTCGTTGTTCCATAAGAGCGTGTGTGAGCTCTGTGTGATATTCCATAAGATAGTATGGAGGCGTTGTGCGTTCTTCCATGGGATAGATAGTACAGGAACTCGCACTGCACAGTCACTACCCGGATCCGCAAGAATGCGTACCCGAACACTTGTTGAGCCAAGTCGCGAAGTGTTGTATTGCAAGACAGGCGTCGATTGTGAGGTTGCTTAAGACGATCAAGCTATCGAGATCCAGACGCATGCCTCGGGTCTCCTTGTATATTTGGCGGTAGACTAAGCGAAGGGGCATCGCGTCACGGTACATGGCGAAGGTGTCGGCCAGGTGCGATTTGTCCAGGGCGATGCTGTAGAGTCTGCACTTCGTGTGCTGTTTGTGGGGAGCATTGTGGCGGAAGACGTATGCGCGTGAAGTGGGCGCGTAAGCAAACTTCCAGATCTTGAGGCGCAGCTCGGCGGACAAGGTGAGGAGAAAAGGTTTCCCGAGCGCGGTCGCTATGCTTGGGTCGGGAACGTGGGCTTGTTGGCCGAAGAGTTTCTCGAGGGTTAAGTAGACCATGGCGGATTATGGCGGTCGGGGTGAGACAGAGGCGGTGCCACCGACGCTGGGTGTCAGGATTAGTAAATCCAGGTCGCGAGGCACAAACCGCGCCGATACCGCCTTAGGTGGAAACATGGGGTTGAAGTGTACTCCAGTGTCAACTCGATCGAGTATCATGAGCGGTACCAGCCTCAGAAACTACCTAAATCCCGTTCTCGCCCCAGCTCTCCGCCTCGGCCATCCAAAACTCAATCGTCGCCTGGGGACGCCCTGTGAGAAAAGATCAGAGTTCGACCTTCTCGAAGATATCGCCATCCGGCGACACGAACCTGACGTTCTGCGGTCGCGGGATTGACCAGCGGGGGCGTCCAGAGGAGATGCCTTCGATGGGATCGGGAATGTCTCTTCCGCTCCTTGTTCTAGTTAGAATCCACCAAACCACGGCCATACGCCTCCGTACTGATTGTTCTGTGCCAAGCTCCGGCACGCAAATGCGTAGCGTGGTTTGTGGATTCTGCCGCAGAAACTTCCTTGTATAGAAAGGAATATGTCTGTTTTCAAAGATTTCTTTGGGCTTTGAAAGCTGACTGTCGGGATCGTCTGAAGTGGTCTTCTCCACCAGTCCTCTGAGCTTTTCACATCTGATAGTCACGACTCGTATGGATGACCACATATTGCGGGCGGGCGGGCTCTGGATGAGCTGCTCGAAGTGCTTCATTGCGAAACCCACGGTGGGTCTTGAGCTGCTCGAAAAGGTGAAAGAATTTAAGTTGAGCGGGATGTCCTTTGACTCTGAGAAGATCTGTTTACACAAGTATCTGACTTGAGATGGCTTTGTGAAGACTTTCAGCGGATCTTTGTACGCTTCGAGCGGACTAGTGTAGGTCGGTCTTTGTGATACATCATCCAGTCGCATGCTGGAAAGGCCTGATCTCACGACCCTGTACTCTTCGTCCAGAATTGTGCGGTAAGTGAGAGCACGCGGTGCAGGAGTAAGAGCAAGTTTCCAGATTTCGAGACGTAATTCGGCTGGCAATTCGAGGAGCATGCATCTGCCGTTTGGAAGGGGCACGCTCGGGTCTGCAGGAAGCGCCATGGCTGTTCGTGCTCTCGGTAAAAACCACTAAACGCTTCAGTGAATGTATATCTAGCGGGAAGCACATCAAGACTGACAAACATCGCTCGTAGCAGCGCGTGGCGTTATGGAACCGGTTGACTGTGGAAGACAGACTTTCGGTTATGCGTATTTATACTATATGGCTGTCTTTCACGCTGAGGCGATGACGTCCACATTTCTGTGCCAACCACTAGGTGCGCACGATTTAGCTGTTCTTCGCTTCGCTCTTCTCAGTTGCATAAAGTTTTGGAAAAATAGATGTTGATCATGGAGTCACGGAGGGAAGCGTCTATCAGGCATATGCGCTAATCCATCTCCGCACTAGCACGCCAAGGCCGCACTAACTCCGCGACTTGTCAAATGGCCCACAATGAAGCTCTCGAGCCGCGATTGACGACGACTTCACGCACGCCACACCCCTCGAAACATCCCCCGACGTCCCATTCACAACCGTCAACATGGAGAACGAACGCGGCGAGCTCGTCGACCGTAAGCCTGCCCCCGCATAGCCCACCCGCGCGGCCCTCCTCGCCGTTGAATTTCGACCCCGCCAACCGTCGCTTCGCTTCGCCTACAATATTGCAGTCGCAGAGTGCTAACACGCATGCGCAGTCTACGTCCCCCGCAAGTGCAGCGCCACCGGCCGCATCATCAAGGCCAAGGACCACGGCTCCGTCCAGATCAGCATCGGCAAGGTCGACGAGAACGGCCGCTACACCGGCGAGAACCAGACATATGCCCTCTGCGGCTTCGTCCGCGCCATGGGCGAGAGCGACGACTCCATCAACAGGCTCACCCAGAAGGACGGCTTCCTCAAGAGCGTCTGGAGCGCGCAGCGATAGAGCACTGTGGGAGACGTACGTTCTCGCCCGGTCATGGCCAATTGTAGGGACTAACAGATGGCAGGAGTACCGGATCTGGCATGAGCGAACAAGGACACGGAATGCGTTTCATGGCTTTTCAAGGCTTTCTTTTATCATGAGGGCTGCTACGGAGTCACGATTGACGGATGTCGGTTTCTGCCACTAGGCAATCAAATCCACAAAATTCGGTTCTAAATTCTTCCATGGTTGACGACCACTTCTTGTGCTGCAAAGTTCGGCCCCAAACGTGACAGTGTGTTGCGCGGAATCGGCAACACATCCGCATTCGAGCAATTGCGCGGAAGGATGCTGCGAAACTGTGCGCTAACATGCAGCTGCCATGTCATCATTTACACATCTCGAACCTGACCGATGCTACTCCTGATACGCTAATCAGATGCCCAGGCTCCTCGAATCGTTACACATGCGCTCTTCACACCTGCTATGTAATCCGCCACCTAAACCACTCTGCTGGGTCGCTCTCTGGCCCTAAGAGCAAACCCTCGACGTTCTTTCGCTGGCAGGACCTGCATTCCAATCTACAGCGCACACATCTGGGCTCGTCACACCGTTTAGTGCCCGCCAGAGGCTGGGCGCTTCCGTAGACGACGTGTATATCTCCGCATGCTTGGGCTCCGAACGTGACGTAGTGTGCGCGCTTTTGCGAGATGTCGAACGGTGAAACACTCCCAAGGGAGCATTGCAAGAGCATCCATCGCACCGCTCACAATGCTCACTGTTGTTCTGATCCCCGCACACCAATTGATCCCTGCTTCTCGCTCTCCCCTTCCAGCCTATCACTCGATCCCTGCTGCAACTCCACGTCCCAACAGCGCCTACCCCAAGTGGCATCTTACGTCGTTTGCTTTTTCTCCTGAAACGCAGTCCCATACCTACTCTGCTGCCCTCGTCAGTACGATCACCACTTCGCCCCACGTTGCCCTCCCCCCAATGGCTCCCACGCGACATGGACACACCCACGCACACCCCGCGCCGTATCACTCTTGACGAAAAGCACTCGCCTCGGCCTACCTGCTACGTCCTAGTCTTCCTGCGCTCGCGCGCTTGTCCCACGAAGCATTGCTTCTTCCGGAGCACAAACGCACACGTGAGCATGACTCGTAGAGGGCTGTCGAGCACATGACCGGTGTATGTATCTGCGAAAAGGTGCAGCGGGATGGCTTCCCCACCGACCGATGGGAGGTACTACGGCTGAAGCACTAACGCGAGCTTCTGTCAGGGAGGCAGGACACGTCACTGGAAGCCGAGCTGCCTGGCCTGACTGATTACGCTTCGTGCCATTCGATTCGAGGTGTGCAAGAAGCAGAGTGACACTTACACCGATAAAGCTAAACATAGCGAAGGGAGACACTACGGAGATAGGCGAGCATGGGTGACCGATGAGCCAACCTGTACTGCTGCCCTACCATATCGTGGAATGGCATGGCATGCGTTGAAGACTGTAGAGTGTGGTCGACGGCGTCCAACTGCGTGAGGGTGGAAGAAAGGAAAAATTGTACGCAGGCCGGGCGGATGCCGCGATTCGGACCGCACTGCACAGAAAGCACACCGATGAGGGGCGGGAGCAAGAGCAAGATCTCCTGAGGAGCCGGCTGCCGGGGTTGGAGCAGTGCCCGATGCAACACGGAGGTATAGGGTGCGCATCCCTGAGGGCCGTCTCCGAGACGAGATGACCGAGACGAGACAGGGGCGAACGCGCGCGGTCTAGAAATGTTATCCTGCTCAAGAGTCGGGCCGCGCGTTGAAAGAGCGGTTCGGGGATGTCGAGAAACCAGCTTTTCTCGCACAATGCTGTAGTCTGGAGACATGACAAGGGCGTGATTGGCGGGCTCTAGGCCGCGAATACGGAACCTCGTCTCGAAGCTACATGTAGATGGTCAAGTGCGGTCGGCGGCGCAGGTACGTAACATGCGGGTGCACTTCTGGTGCCGCCAGCTACCAGGATAGCCATTTAGGCGAGAAACATACCAAGCAGTTCACAGACGGAGTGTGTTGCCTCGACCGTGTGTGGCCAGACGCACAGATACTCCTTCGTATACCATTGTACATACATGCATGTATGTTCATTAGCCGCCTGCCGTGCGTTGTCGTGATTAGTATGTAGGAACCGGGCAGGGTGTGTATCAGGATTTTGCTTTGTTTTCCCGCAGCGTGGGAGCAATGCAGACAGCAGATGGATTTCGGGGTGTTGGATCCGAAGAGGAAGTTGGCTGGATAAGATCGACAACGACGTTGGTCCGAATCGGGATACCGAAAGCGGATGTCAGAGTGCCCGGGTCTTCAACTGTCCTGTCAGATCCTGGTGCCGTGCACTCAGCCCTATCAAAATTCGATCCTGCGTCGACATGCGCTGCATTCATATCCGTATTGAGTATATTTTGATGGTCCCATCGGCTCACCTACATATGTTACAAGTGGACTGCCTGAAAAGCGTGCCAGTGTCGTGATATTCGCCACCGCCATTTCGTTGCGGTAAAACCCGGGAAGCTTGTGTTCCTTCCGCTTGCCCCACATAATCTCATACCCGAGTTCCATGATAACAACCGAGCTCCCAAACCACGTGGCAGAGACCCACCTTACACTAAACAGTTCGAGCTCTCTGCTCTATTTACTGGTGCTACTGTTTCTTGTCTCGAAAGATTCCATCAACTGCCTTTAGGCACAAAAGCGTGCGCGAGGCGGTGTGACTATGCACATACGGACGTTGGACGCTTTTGCATCCATGTGTTGGATCAGATGCAGGGAGCATCTTCCGGGTCGCCTCGGATGACGCCAGGGGCTCATGAGGCACGGCGTGTAGAAGCCAATCAGAAACCCAACACGTCTAACATGCCGCTTCTGACTGCGGCATTTATCGAAGGTGTATCCATGCTGCTGCGTTGAACGTTGCTAGTGTTGGTCAGTATGCGGTTCCACGACACGCACTCTTCGACTGTCTTCCTTTGCGCGAGGAACTTGTGCGCCTGTACTTGAGCCGGTATTTTGTGCCGTATCCGGAGCATTCTCATCGAAGGCTCCACGGACAGCGGAGACAGCTTTGCTTTCCCCAACTTTCCAATCATCACCTTTCCTGACGACTCTTGACCGTTCTTTCTCCGCTTTCAAACGTAGAATCTGTTGGATCTTCTCGTCACGCCTCTTGCCTTGCACACAATCACACAGACAGCCCTCGGTCGCACATGCCCCGTCGGATATCGTTGCATCTGAGAACCATGTGGAGAGGCAATGGGCATGTCCGCCGTGACCACAAAGCGGGCACCATGTCCACAGCAATGCGTTCGGCGGAGACACAGACTCTGGCACGCTAGGTGACGAATCGCCCTTACCCTCATGAATATCAGTTGCCATGACTGAGACCAAAGATGAGCGTTTCCGTCTGTGATCTCTGTCCTTCAGACCCGTGCGGAGTTTCGCCGTTGCTTTCTTCCTTGTGGTCACAGCCTCAAATGCTGGGTATCGGCCCCAGCAAATAGGGCAAGGTGCTTGAGCCCGTTTGCATGTTTCGCAGCGCATCTTGTCTTTGGGATTGTTGATTGGAGACTTGCAGCTGAGACATAATAGTCCAATCTGGGTGCCTTTGAGTGCTTGTTCATACACAGCGGGATACGTTGGATATGAAAGCCGACGTATGGTAGCGGCCGCATTGTACAGCGATAGACTATGGAGCTGTGAATGATAAGTTTGGAGGATGGCTTCAGCCTGGTAGGGGTTTATGCCTGTTGCGATGATCTTTCTCAACTCGGTATAGAGGATTGTTTCCGACTGAGTTGGAGAGAGGCCTAGTGCGGTAAAGGTTTCTGTATAGGCGGCCAGCGTGGACTGCAAATCAAGACTTGACTCTTTAGGGTCGGCGCGCGTTTGTGGCAGCAGGGGTGTTACGAGCAGCAGGAGAAGCGAGGAGGTTTGTGCGTCCGCTTGAGAGTCGGTGAAGAACGTAAGAAGGTTCTCGAGCAGACCGATTATAGCAAAAGGTTGTTCTTCATCTGCCTCAACGTGCATGGCCTGGAAATCTTCCAGGAGCAAACGATCTTCGGCTGCAGGAGCAAGTGCCGCAGGAACGCTCCCAGTCGCATGCGAAAGCGGAGCAGGGAGCCTTAGACCCTGTGGGGACATGGTGGTATCATGCGCTTCTGGAACAATTGTTCCGCTGGCTTCCATGTCCAGGCTGTATCCCATCAGTGAAGATACAGAAACTCCACTGCCATTACTTGTAAACGCGTCCGATTCCGAACTATCATGTCGAAGCAGCTGGTTGTTTCGATGCAAGTTCTCGAGGTCATGAACTGCTTGTTCCTGGCTTTCGTGTTCTGGCGGTTGGCTTGCATCATCACGGGCCGAGTCTGGTTCAACGCGGGCATGGGATAATGCCGTTGCACCATCGTTCTGGGCGACCGTGGTCGGTGATATTTGGATACTTCGGCGCAAATGTTCAGGTTGATCTGCGGCGCCATATGACGAAGGCACTGCCTTCCCAAAGCTTGACTCATGAGAACGGCCTTGCAGCTCGTGAGATTCCGCATCGATGTTCTGCGGATAAGAAGTACTACTATTTAGAGAGCTAGGCACGGAGCTTCCACGCTGTGAGTCAGATGAAGCAGAAAACATGGCGAAACTCTCGTCAGAATCATGGCGATCTAACCGGGGTGGTACCTGCATGTTGAGCCCTTGAGTCTCGGGTGGCTCGTAACTTAGAGGTATTCGGGGAGGCGCTCGCCAACTACCAACCATGGCCCTCCGTTCGTCGAGATCATTCGACGAATGGTACCACTGCGGCCCGTTGAAGTTGGGGCGATTAGCAGTGTGGTCGGATTCCCGAACTGCACTGTCTGGAGCTAATCGACCATTGCTGGAGTGCGGCCCAGCGATCGCTGGAGGCAGTTCGATCTTCTCTTCGCGATCTATATCAGGGAGCGGAGATCTTTGTTTCGCATTCAATATTGCAGGTGTGCTTGTAAGCGGCCGCGCAAGTGGAGTGGCAATGTTTGAAGTGCTCTCGACAGTGGCGGTGTTTTGGCCTGTGCTGTGGCTGTGGGGAGATGGCTGTTCTGGATTCACGGGAGCATGGGTGGCGATATCCGGATGACTTTTGAGTTTGTCATGTGCCTTCAGATTTTCCGAAGGAGGTTCTGGTTGGACATCGAACCACGCTAGTGTTGTAGGCTTGGTTTTCACTCGACGTCGGTTTCGGTGCAGTTGCGCTCGCCGTCGCAGGCTACTTGCAATGGTCAAGCCAACAAACCTCCATGTGGTAGCAAGTCTATAGGACGCGGCTCTTTGAGCGTATTCTGCGTTCTGTTCGAACACGAGCTGTACATCCTCAAAGGATTGGACCGTGGGAGGGTCTGTCAACGAGATTGCCTTGTACTTTTGCGCAAGATATGCGAATATTTGGGTATTCGTTACCCCAGGAAGTGTGCCTCGCAATGCGACCTGGTTCGGTCTTGAAGACTCGTGTTGTACGACCATGGAGTCGGTGAGGAACATGACCTTGGGTGCAGCGTCAGAGGGCGGGGTGCTACTAAACGATTTAGCAGACCTATTGCTCGCACTGCGACCATGATGTCTTCTGGACAGTAGGTTTTCATCAAAACTGTTCTCTGCTGAACTACGCAGGCTGGACTTCTCCGGGCTGCTGCGCTTTTCTCGAGATCCAGCAGGACCATACGTATCTTCCGAGTATGCTGGACCTGTCGAGCGACGGCGATGTGGCCGTCTCTGAGCAATACCGCCGATCTCTCCGCTTGGTGATACGGCGATTGCCTGCAGATTCCGTCGGTCCAGGACCTTGGTCGCGTGATGGACATCGTTTTGCTGGAAGATGCCTTCTCGCCCTACGGTCCAAAGGGTGTCACGAGAGTGCCAGAGCATGTCAGAAGGAGCGCTAGGGAACTTGTTGATTTCACGGAAGGGTAAGTGCGGACGTCGAAAATCCCATAGGTGTATGGCTGGGTGGTCACGGTCATAAGCGGTCGCCAGCTGAGTGCATTGATATGCACCCTCCTCAGACCAATTGGGAGGTCGCCAGCGGGCGTTGTGGACTGGATATGGAGTGTTTAGCGTGAGCACCGGCTTCTGTCGCCTGACACCCACAGAGAAATCCCACACCTTCACCGTCCGGTCAAGACCTGCGCTGAGCAAGTGCTTCCCGTCAGGGTGCCAGTCGATGGCGGTGCAGGTTTTTGTGTCATGGGCGGTTATTTTCTGTTTGGCAACTCTGTTGTTGCTGTAGTCCCAGCGCATGATAGTCCCGTTGTCTGTGCCGAAGGCAAACTCGACGGCGTCAGTGGGGGACCATTGAATGTCGTATATGGCGCCGCTGATGCCGGCATATTGGTCTCTGCTGCGGCAGGTCATGATGTCTTTCCTCGTGTCACGCAGATCCCACAAACGAACTGTCGTGTCATGGCTTGCAGACAACAGCAAGTGGCCTTGGTGAGGATTAAAGGCCAGCTTGTGGACTTGACGGGTATGCTCATGCAGACGGGCCAGCTCGACACCTGCGCGATTGAGGTCGTAGAGAATGACCTTGCCGTTGGCGGCTGCGGTGGCTATGTGCGTGTTAAACTGGCCATGAGACCACTTGACGTCCTGGATGCCAAGGCCGTTGGGCTGGCGAGCATGGGCGTGGTCGGAGGAATTGATGACGGCAGCGCGCAGGTTGGTCTCCTCTACGATCCTGGCGTCTTGCTGCTGGACACGGACGGTCTTGAGGATTTCCTTGCCAGCCAGGATGGCATGCGTGCGGTCCCGGTTGATGTCGAGGGCCTCGATGGGCAGGCCGGTCTTGTGGCTGGCATCTTGCGAGGAGCCGGTGCGGAGGCTGGGCGACTCAGCACGCTTCACTCAGGCAACGGGGAGACGGGGAGCTAGGGGGGAGACGAGGGCAGAGGGATTGCGGCGAGGCGGACGCATCAGTGCCCAAGGGAGCAATGCAGCAGCTGCAGCAGCCAACTTACCCTGGGAGCTTTGGCACAAGCGGGTTGGGACGGCCGCCGTCGGGGCGATTCGTCTGCGCGCTTGGCGGACGACTGCCGTAGGCGCTGGCGCTCGTCTGGACCTGGTTGACGAGGCGCGAGAAGTACGAGGCCTTGGACGGCGGCAGCGGAGGCGGCGGCGGGATGGGCGCGGCGGAGGACACGCGGCGAGGCTCCATGGCGGCCGGACAGCAGAGGGCAGGCAGCTCGCGCAGAGGACTGGTTTCCGACTCGGGCTGGCCGGGGGTCAAGTTGCGGGAAGCCTGAGCGGCGACTCTACGCGCGTCGCGGAGCCGGGCGAGTTGCGGTGAGGCAGTGGAAACGGACGCGGGCGACGTCCTGCAACGCGCTGCGGCGTCAGGTTCCAGTGACGGCACGGCGGGACGGGCGATGTATGCTCTGTCAAGTATGCAGGCCGTGCAGCTGCAGCAGGGCGCGTCAATACGCAGTAGGTACGCACCACGCACCCACGCACTAGATACGCAGCAGGGGCGCGTTGTTCTGGCCCAGCTCCCCACTACCGCACCGCTACCCTGGCCGGCCGTCAATCCACCGACGCTCTCTGCTCTCTCTGCCCTCTGCTCCCTGCTCCCTGCTCCCTGCTCCCTGCTCCCTGCTCGCTGCTCTCTGCTCTCTTTTCAACACCATGCCGCGGCTCTGTCTCCGTCTCCGTCTGCGTCTCTGTCTCCGTCTCTCTCTCTAACCACTCCAACAACGCACCCTCGCACGCCTCCCCCGGGCAGTCCACGCATCCGGACCCTCCTCGCACTCGGCCCACCCAGCATGGCGTCCCGCTCGCCCACGCTGGTCGCCGCCCTCGACGACGAGCAGCCGTGGGACTACGCCCGCGCCATTCGCTCCGCTCTGGTTATCCTGCAGTACTCATATCCCGTATTCCTGCTCGTCTTCTTTCTCGTCGCCTTTACCGCCCGCAGCATTGCCGCCTCTAATTCTAATGCTAATGTCGCAAAACCCACCAACACGGGCCCTGGAGGGAAACCGCTGCCTGCCACCGATCCCACGCGCAACTTTGTGAAGAAGACGTCCCACGACGACGTCACCCACTCGCAGAAGCTGCTCTTCACCTGGCTGTCGCTGTTCGCCGCCGCCACCTTCGTCGGCAATTCCGCCGTGAGCGTGACCCACGCCGTCGCCGACCAGACCGACACCTGGTGGGCCGGCAACAACGTCGTGGTAGGTGCCCGTCTGCGCAGCTTGCCATGCTCGCTGCCAGCTGCCAGCTGCTAACTGCTGCCCAGGTCTATCTGATTGGCTCCTTCTTCGTCTACTGCCTGTTCCTCATCTCGCTCATCGATTCGAAGCCCTCCCCAACCTCCGCCCACCTCGCCACCTGGATCGTGGCCGCCGTGTTCGAGATTGTACTCGTCGGCCTGTCCCTGGCGCTCTACACGCACGCCCACCACCAGCCCCTGCTGGACCCGGAGAAGGACTACATCAGCTGGGGAGTGACCCGATGGGAAGCGGGCGAGTTGGCTTGCGACTTCCTGCGCATCGTCATACTCGTCGCTTTGGTCGCCTTCTACGTCGTTTTCGTGTCACTCGCGCAGCAAAAATCTTCCCGCGAATCCGGCAGTGCGAGTGAGACTACTTCGCTGCTCGGCGGTGCTGAGCGGGAAGGTAGCGCGGGAAATGGTCACGCGAACGGCTCATATGGCTCGGTCCACCCCGTCGGTGGCAAACACCAACATACCGAAGGAGCTCCGCCCGCTTGGAGCAGGCCGACAGGCGCTCCTGCGCGCAGCTGGTGGGAGTACCTCAAGGGCTACAAGGTCTTCTTTCCGTATCTGTGGCCGTCGAAAGACCGCCGCTTGCAGATCATGGTGGTCATCTGTTTCATCATCGTCCTCCTCCAGCGCGTCGTCAACGTGCTTGTTCCTAATCAGATCGGCCGCATTACAGACAGGCTTGAAGACGGGTCAAGAGGGAATCCATGGCAAGCCATCATGCTCTTCATCGCTTTTCGATTCATCCAAGGCAACAATGGTCTGCTTGGTGCGATCCGGTCCACGCTCTGGATTCCGGTTGGACAGTATTCATACCGCGAATTGTCTGTAGCGGCCTTTGAACACGTGCACAGTCTGAGTCTGGATTTCCACCTCGGCAAGAAGACGGGCGAGGTCCTGTCCGCGCTCGGCAAAGGCAGCTCCATCAACACCTTCCTGGAGCAGTTGACCTTTCAGGTCGTCCCTATGCTGGTGGATCTCGCTGTCGCTGTTGGCTATTTCCTTTACAAGTTCGACGCTACTTACGCGCTAGTTCTTTGCGTAGTCACGTTCTGGTACATCTATCTGACCATCCGCATGGCACAGTGGCGGGCTGAAATACGCCGAGAAATGGTCAATGCGGACCGCGAAGAAGATGCCGTCAAGTGAGTTCGAGATCTTGCCATCTGTCATTCACCACTAAACTCGTCCAGAAACGACTCCATGGTATCGTACGAAACGGTCAAGTATTTCAACGCCGAGGCGTACGAGTTCAACCGGTATCGGAACGCGGTGCGCAAATTCCAAGATGCTGAGTATACGGTTCTCTTTTCGCTCAACCTCATGAACGTCTCCCAGAATATGGTTTTCATGCTAGGGCTCCTTGTTGTTTGCTTCATTGCAGCTCATCAGGTTGTCAAAGGCGAGCAAAGGACTGGTGACTTCGTCGCGCTCGTAACATACATGGGCCAGCTGCAGAGCCCGCTCAATTTCTTCGGAACGTTCTACCGGATGATTCAATCCGCATTGATCAACTCGGAGCGCATGCTCGAGCTTTTCAAGGAACAGCCGACCGTTGTGGACAAGCCAGATGCCAAAACCCTTCCAGGGTGCGAGGGTGACCTTCGTTTCAACGATGTCCACTTTTCATACGATGAGCGCAAACCCGCCCTTACTGGTTTAGATTTCCATTGCCCTCCCGGTACAACGACTGCATTCGTGGGAGAGTCTGGTGGTGGGAAATCCACCGTCTTCCGTCTGATGTATCGTTTCTATAACACGCAATCTGGTAGCATCCAGATTGACGGCCGCGATGTTGAAGATCTTACCATTGACTCCGTTCGAAGCCATATTGGCGTCGTACCCCAGGATACGGTTCTATTCAACGAATCGCTCATGTATAACCTCAAGTATGCGAACCAAGACGCTACAGATGAGGAGGTGTATGCTGCTTGCCGCGCCGCGAGTATCCATGACAAGATCTTGAGCTTCCCGGACAGGTACGAAACCAAGGTTGGCGAGCGTGGTCTGCGCCTCTCAGGAGGTGAAAAGCAGCGTGTAGCCATTGCCCGCACGATCTTGAAGAACCCACGCATCATCATGCTTGATGAAGCAACCGCTGCCCTTGACACCGAGACCGAACAACATATCCAGGAAGCCTTCACCACCCTAGCTCAAGGCCGCACCATGCTTGTTATTGCCCACCGACTCAGTACCATTACCCATGCTGATCAGATCCTTGTTCTGCATAGGGGCAAGGTAGCTGAGCGTGGTACACATGAAGATCTTCTTGAGAAGAATGGGCATTATGCCGCCATGTGGAAGAAGCAGATCCGCGCCCAGAGAGCCGCTGAGCAGGCCAAGGCGCTCAAGGATAAGGCAGATAGACTACGACGAGAGTCAAAAGATGGGAACATTGGTCTCGGCGATGACAGCAGCAGCCACTCTGCTTCCTCCTCCGACGACGAGCGGATGAAGAAGTCAAAGGCAGCTCAACGGGCAAAGGAGGAGCTCGATAGCCAAACCACCTCCAAACCACCTGGGCATCCATGATGCATATGGAGCGTCGAAAATTCATGACGTTGCAGAAGCAGGTGCTTGAGTTCTTTTCGAATATGTTCAAGTCTCTCCTATTCAAAAACGATGGCGGGACTGCGAGATGCAGTCCACAATCTCCTAACTAGGGTAAGGCCTCTCCTTTCCTGTTAATACAAAGTTCTCTGTTCAAACACCTTCCTGTATGTTTGTATACGCTTTTAGGTATGGTCTTTCATTGGTCCTTTCCTTATCTACCGCCATCTTCGGGTTACGGCCGGGTGGTAATCTGTGCATGGCGTCAAAAGGTGGGATTGATTTGACTGTACATTTCGGCATGCTTTGCTTTGGCCTTTCTGTCGCTTCTCAGGGTGTTTACGACGAGGGTGGTAATGTCACGCATTGACGCGGTCATGGGCGGTTTGATAAATTGGGGCGGGAGGCTCAGTGTTTGTCTGTTTCGGCGGATGGGTCGCTTTGGCTCGGTGCAGCCTTAGAGGGGAAGCCAGGGAGGGCAGCCATTGTATCGAGTAGGCGCAGGCCGGGGTGATCAAAAGTGCATAGCGTGTCTCACGATCCGCCTGCTTTTGCAGGGCGCGGGAGGACAGCATGCCAAGTTGCGAGCAGCAGGATGAAAATAGTTGCCCAACAGGGCAGTCTCTTACTTTGGTCAAAATAGATTGGGATCGTCTCAGTGCTTGGACTTTTGTCGTGTCCGGGATGTGTGCAGATGGCAGAAGAACGCACCCGCATCGTCGCTCGTTGCGTTGGACGCACTGACTGCATGAATGAGGCACAGCAGCCCCCAACATCATCCAGCAACCGAGCGCCCGGTGCGCGCGTCCCTGCTCCGATCCCCCGGTAGCGACGACGGCTACGAGCTGATATACTTTAATCTCCGACGAAACGGCGCTGCACACACACAGCAGTGGACAGTGTGTATACGAAGCGTGGCCGCATCGCTTCGTGCGCAAGCGCGCTTGCCGCGGCTCAACAATACGTGGACCATGCAGGCGCAACCTCGCCTCGGCGATCGGCGCAGCAATCGATCGGGAGAGGATAACGCCCTGCCACCCGTCCTTCATCACATCATCCGTACAAAACCTCGACTTCTTGCCCAGCCGAACCTACTGTCTAGCGGAGTCGAGCATACGCCTTCTTCGCACTTCAGCGTCGAGCGCGGGAGTGCCTGTGTGAGGGTCCGCTGAGCGGTCGCGAGGGTCTGGGTCTGTCCTGCGCCGGAAGCTAGTGGGCTGTCAAACGAGAGTGCGCCCCGCGAATACAAACCGCGTATACTGTTAGCCTTGGACCTGGTACAGGCGGTGTGCTGCTTTGCGTTCCCGTTCAGTGGCGTGGTTGCGTTCTCCCCATGTTTGCGCTGGCGTGAGAACCCTGCATGTGAACATTACAAGTTCGGACAAAGAATCGCGCGAACGCGACGGGCTGAGCTGAGCAAGAACTGGACGAGGAGCAATAAAAAGAATCGGGCAGATAGACGGCAAAAGTTGGATTCGAGGAAAGAGCTCGGGCAGAGTGATAGATAAGGAAGAGCTTTGCGGCACGGGTACCAACTTTGCGCCGTGTGCGCGAAGGGTGAAGCAGTCACCTGCACAGCATGGAAAAGATGAGACCCGAGGATGCGAACATCATCGTCGTAGGTTACCCGTTTCTTCGTCATAACTTGCACACATTCATCTCAGAAAATACACGCAAAAAAAGTCATCCAGACATAATTCCCCCCTCCCAAGTGTCCTATACATCCAACAACATGACCTGACACATCTCCCAGGACTCCACCTACTCCCGCTACCACGAATCCGACGACGACGACTCCCAGTCCTACATCTCCGGCCAATCCCTCGCCTCCTCCGTAACCCGCTACCGCTACGAAAACGGCCGAAGGTACCATGCATACCGCGACGGCTCTTATTATGCCCCCAACGACGACACTTACTCGCACTACGAGACCATCGTCCACCACCTCTGGCTCCTCACCTTCGACGACAAACTCTACCTCGCGCCCATCGCGTCCCCGCAGCGCATCCTCGACGTAGGCACCGGCACGGGCCTCTGGGCCGTCGACATGGCAGATGCGCACCCGGACGCCAGCATCCTCGCGACGGACCTATCCCCGACGCAAAGCACGACGGCGCCGCCCAACATCCGCTTCGAAATCGATGACGCCGCCAGCGAGTGGACGTACCCGCCCGAAGCCTTCGACTACATCCACCTCCGCGGCCTGACGGGCTGCATCCGCGACTGGCCCTCCCTGTACTCCCAGGCCTACGCCCACCTCCAGCCCGGCGGCTACTTCGAGCACGCCGAGTTCAGCGTCACCACCAGCGCTGACACAGAGGGCTCCTCCCACGCTGACAAAATCTACACCACCTTCAGCACCACCATCCTCGCCATCGGCGCGGAGAAGACGGGCCAGCGCTTCGACACTATAGAGCACATGGAGACGTGGATGCGCGGCGCGGGCTTCGTCGACGTCGTCGAGCACCACTTCGTGTGGCCCATCGGCCCGTGGCCCAAGGACCCCAAGCTGAAGGAGCTGGGGCGCTGGGGGGAGCGCAACTGGGTGGATGGTCTGGAGGGTTGGGTCATGGCGCTGTACACGCGTATTTTGGGCTGGAGCTACCAGGAGGTTGTCGAGTTTGTAAAGGAGTTCCGCAAGGTGATCAAGAACCGGAAGAACCACTATTTTCAGGATGTGCGGGTGGTGTATGGGCGGAAGCCGAGGGAGGGAGAGGTGGAGACGGCGGGCGTGAAGGTGGAGACGGATAGGGAGACAGCATCGACGTGATGTGCGAGGGTTGAAATAGACAGAGTACCGTATGTGCCGACGTGGCGGCTACTCGTGACTTGCATTTCTGGGCGCTGGTGGTCCTTTGGCCTAGGCTTGGGTCTTTGACGAGGCATGCATTGTTGGCGGGATTCTGCTTCCAAGCAAACGGCGGAGATACTCCCCGCTAGATTGACATTTCAAACGCTTCGTAAGCAGTCCCAGTACACTGTATTGCAGAAACAGCTCTTTTCATCTAGCACTGTATGGATGGATGGTGTTGCTATCATGATGCTTCGTATTCTTTCATTAATCTGCTATAGCTAGCTCTCAGAATGCTACAATAGAGCGTACACCAAGGTATGCCTCCCGCTTGTACCATGCCTGATCGTGATTGACAAAGATATTCACCATGACAGGTCCTCATGGAGCAGCTTCTGGATAGAGGACACATCGACTGAGTCTTCCTTGTCCAAGATTAGGATCCGTCATAGTCATAAGGCACATACGGTGGTACGGGGGGCGGGGGTTCCTTATGCGTCCGTGAGCATTCGCGCTCTGGGCTCGTTTCGCCGTCAACGGATGAACACTCGGACATTTAATCCTCCATGTCCACGTCGCCTTCGTCTGGCGACCGTTGTCCGTTAGACTTTCCGTTCGATTTCGGCACTGACGCCTCTTTGTCGATCATTTGCCGCGAGACGGAGACGATGTTGTCTTCGATAAGGCGCTGGCCTACGTCTTCGAGGTCTGCAAGATGTTAGCTTGGTACTGTGAATTGACAGTTACGGACGTACGCTTCTTGGGGTCGACCTTGCCAACGTAGCGCGTCTTCAGCTGCTCCTTGGTCAACTCGGTCTCCTCCTTCACACGCTTCTCGTAGCCCTCAGCCAATGACACCAGCTTCTGCAGGCTGTCCTTATTCCGCTCGCCTTCGTCCCGGAAGTCGTTCATCATAAGCGCCTCCGTCCACACGTGCTTGTGCAAGTTCATAAGCATGTTCTCCTCAAGCGCGGTTTTCCGGTAGTTGATGCCGATGGAGTAGTAGTGGCGGTTCAACCCATGAATCAGGGCCTGGATTGAGGGCTTGTTCAGATGTCCGACGTTCGATGTGGTCTGGCGGGGTTCGTGGCCCATCATGAGGGTTTGCGGGTTGATCAAGCGGAAAGCATCGATGACGACCTTGCCCTTGACGGACTGTATGGGATCCACGACGACGGCAACGGCGCGAGGCGTGAGCTGCTCGAAGGACTGCTGCGTGTTGATATCGACCGAGGATAGCCAGCAGCCGAAACCGGGATGCGAGTGGTACCAGCCTACGACTGTTTCCTGCCTGCCACCTGTCAGTGCGCTGCCAAGGGACAGCGTTAGGTAGGTGCGTACCGTCCTGTTTGCCGCAGCATGTCCATCATCTTGGTCTGGAAGACGGGGTCCACAGCTTCGACGGAAACACCAGTTCCGGACTGCGGCATCGCAAACACATCCACCACACGCACAGTGTAGTCGTCCACAAACTCTCCCAACATCAGACCCATGACCTCCATAGGCACACCAGCACGGCCGTGCCGCAGCATCTTGAGTAGAGCGAGCGACGAGATGTAGACGGTTTCTGAGTTATCGATGAGGTTGGTGTCCTGCAGCAGTTAGCTTCGGCTTTGCATTGCATTGCAATCAAGCTGCAAGCTGCTGCATCCACAAGAGAGGGCCGGGGGGCGGGGGGGGGGCAGCAGGTATGCTGGCTGCACGAGCGCGACAGTGCAGGAAGACATACACCTTGTTGACCACCCATGCCGCCCATGCTCTGGGCGGCGGCAAGCATCCTACTTAGCCGATCCATGGCGCGGGTTTGGCGGTCGGATTAAGATACTCGCTGTTGCGTCTGTCGGGGGGAAGAGTGCGGGAGAGTTTGCCGGGGTGTGGTGAGGGGCGATATGTAATGCGATGATGAGGCAGCGGCGACTTGACGGAGGTGTAAACGGCAAGAGCTCAACGCGGGCCGTTAGTTTTGCCGGGCGGACAGGGATCTCTCGCGGGGACTGGGAGCTTGCGCCCGTAGCTTCGCCTTCTACGTCTTTCCCACCGCGATCTGCACTCCCACTCCTCCCACCGCGTTGAAACCGTTACGCGTCCTTTTTCGCGTTGCCCACCGCTCGCACACCATCTCAACTGCTCTAGCGTTTTGTTGCAAGCCGAATCACCCCGTAACGTGCGACTGCAACTGCGCGGCGTCGCCCACCCACTGTGCGCCCGCCATGGATAACGCCGATGCCGCGCCTCCAACTGCCTCCAACTCCCTCAATGGGACGGGTTCTCAGCCCAAGAAGGTCGCTTACTTCTACGACTCCGATGTTGGCAACTATGCCTATGTTTCCGGCCATCCCATGAAGCCCCACCGGATACGAATGGCCCACAGCTTGATCATGAACTATGGCTTGTACACAAAGATGGAGATATACGTGCGTCGCGCTCCGCAGACACCCTCGAGCATGGTACTGACTGTTTCCAGCGCGCAAAACCGGCCTCCAAGTACGAAATGACGCAGTTCCACACCGACGAGTACATCGACTTCCTCCACAAGGTCACCCCCGACAACATGGACAACTTCTCGAAAGAGCAGAGCAAGTATAATGTCGGAGATGACTGCCCCGTATTCGATGGCCTCTTTGAATTCTGCGGCATAAGCGCCGGCGGCACCATGGAGGGTGCCGCCCGCTTGAACAGAGGCAAATGCGATGTGGCGGTCAACTGGGCTGGCGGTCTGCATCACGCGAAGAAAAGCGAGGCGAGTGGTTTCTGCTATGTCAACGATATTGTCCTCGGCATCATTGAACTCCTGCGTTATAAGCAGCGCGTTCTCTACATCGATATCGATGTGCACCACGGAGATGGAGTCGAAGAGGCTTTCTACACGACCGATCGCGTCATGACCGTTTCCTTCCACAAGTACGGCGAGTACTTTCCCGGTACCGGTGAGCTCAGGGATATCGGTGTCGGTAGCGGCAAGCACTACGCCGTCAACTTTCCGCTGCGTGACGGCATCACCGACGAGACGTACCGTAACATCTTCGAGCCTGTCATCGAGGCCGTCATGACCTATTATTGCCCCGAGGCTATCGTCCTCCAGTGCGGTGGCGACAGTCTGTCTGGTGACCGACTTGGTTGTTTCAATCTTAGCATGGACGGTCACGCCAATTGCGTTCGCTATGTTAAGAGCTTTGGCATCCCAGTCATCGTGCTCGGCGGTGGTGGTTACACCATGAGGAACGTGGCGCGAACCTGGGCATATGAGACCGGCCAACTCGTAAACCAGCACATGGAAAAGCAGCTACCTTTCAACGACTACTACGAGTACTTCGCTCCGGATTACGAGCTAGCTGTCCGCCCGTCGAACATGGAAAATGCCAACTCGGCTGACTATCTCCACAAAATCAAGTCGTCTGTGATTGACAGTATCCGGCGAACCGGAAAGCCGTCTGTCGAGGCATTTACGAACATCCCTGATAACCCTCCCCAGCTTGGAGGCTACGACTCCGATGCTGAGGAGGAAATGAACGATCTCGACGCAGACGAGAACCCCGATGTGCGTTCTACGCAGCGCCAACGCGATCAACAGATTGAGGCCGAGGGAGAGCTTTACGATCCGAGCGATGATGAAGACTACAAGAACGGTCTTGGCGTGCGACGACAGCCAGGCGCTAGAAGGAAGCGCAACATCATGGACTTTCAAAATCCCGACGCAGATGAAGGCGCAGCGACTCCAGATGGCACTCGCGGGCTTAACGGAGAGCCTGCGCGGCGCCGAAGATCTGTTTCCGGGACCTCGTCTGCCCAGCCGCCCAATGGCACCGCATCGCGAACCCGGACACCCGCCATTCCTGCAACTGCTGATGAAGATGCCGATATCGAAATGGAAGAGGCAGAGGGAGCTACGATTCCAGCCTCGGCTGGTGAGTGAGAATAGGTCTACTTGTTTGGAAATAGTTGTGCTGACTTCCACTTTCAGTCCCTGCTGAGCTTGTCCCAGCCACTGCTTCAAGGACACAGTCGCCACCAGCAGTGCCAACTCCTCCCGAATCACCTGCTGCACAGCCGGCTGCGGCGGCTGCTCCCACTGCGGACGTGGAGATGGGAGAAGCAACGGAGGAAGTTGAAAAGGCCAAAGCAAAAGAAGAAGGGCAATCTGAGAGAGACACCGAGAACGTCAAGGGCGAGGTACGCGCGGAGCTCGCCAAGGAAGAATCTTAAAAGAAAACAAGGTACAAAACATGGCTCTCTAAGCCTCATACTTGACAGCAAGGCGTTCTGGGGTTGGGTGTCTGCTGCGATACCTATTTGATCATTTCGATTTTGAAAGCCTGGAAAATTCCTGCCACAGGTCTTGCAACGTAAACTCATTGTTGTGGTCTACATGGTCGTAGATCGCAACATAATACCAATATTCTGACTTGACAATGCTTGTTTTGTGCGATGATACATAGCTCATCTCGGCCTCTTTCGGCAAGCTCAGCCAACACTGAACCTCGGCATCTCGCCCACATCCTACTATACCCACCCCCGAAGGCACTTCTACTCATACGTAACAAATCCCTCCCCGTGCCCCCACCCTCACGCATGTCCTACCTCCTCCACGGCAGCACCTTACACACAGGCATGGGCTGGGTCGATTCCATCCCCAGGACCAAGAACCTCTACATCGGCGGCCTTTACGCATTGTACCAGACTGACCTGATCAAAGCCGCCGGCATAACCCACGTCCTCTCAGTCGTAGACTATGAACCTGGCCTCGACAAGCCGCACTTGTCCGGTCTAAAGAAGATGCACATCTGGGCCGAGGACGACCCGAACGAGGATCTGCTGCAGTGGTTTGAGCGGACGAGCAAGTTTATCAGAGAGGGGCTGGAGTACGAGGATGGTGCAGTGTTCGTACACTGCGCGATGGGGAAGAGTAGGAGTGCCGCGGTTGTGGTGGCGTATTTGATGACGAGGTATGGGGTTGGGGCTGAGGAGGGACTGCGGTGGGTTGAGGAGGGGAGGCCAGTTTGTGAACCTAATCCGGGATTTAAAGAGCAATTGAAAGTGTGGGAGGGGATACTGAAGGAGGGGGATAGAGCAGAGAGGCAGAAGATGTATGGGGAGTGGAAGGAGGGTGGGTTTAAGGGAAGTGCATGGGAGTGGGAGAAGAGGGTTGAGAGGGAGAGGGGTAAGGCTATGCTGTGATTCGCGATGGATCTGGTGAAACTGCATGGTTGAACAGATGAGTGTTCTATGGAAGGGACAAGGGCCGATGACGTCACCATCAATACATTCCAACGACTACGATCCCAGGAGACAGTACCCACCTGAAGCTCACCCGTGGTATAACATGAACCACGAAATCAGTCCTCCACCCGCAAAAAGGCGAAAGATTTCTACCAACAATGTAAAGACGGGCAGAATCTCCACAGCTCCGCCTGCCGCAGCACCTGACGCTGGTACAATGCGCATCTTCTCGTGGAACATCAACGGCATCAAGCCTTTCCTACAAAAGTCGATTACCAAATACGAATATCCCTTCAGCCTCCCTCCGTGGCTTTATCAGAAGACACCACTGGCCCGCATTCCTCTTCTTACAAGAAGTCAAGATCGCAGCCAAAGACGTGAAAACACAAGACGCAGTCCGAAGCGCAGTGAACGCGAGACTACCCACTGAAACCTCAAACACAACGACAGGCCCAAGCTACGAAGCACACTTCACACTCCCCTGCGACTCACACAACGCAAGAGGTCCACGAGGCAGCGGAAAGGTCTACGGCGTGTGCAGCATCGTACGCGCCGACGTCTTCAAAGACTTCGCAGTGAAAGTCCGCACCGTGGATTGGGACAGTGAGGGTCGCGTGTCTGTTGTGGAGCTGGTCGGTCCGTCTGCAAAGCTTGCATTGTTTAATATATACGCTGTCAACGGGACGGACAATGCTTGCCGCGACCCTGCAACGGGTGCCGTGTGCGGAACTCGACATGATCGGAAACTCTCGTTTCACCGTCTTCTTGCGGAGGAGTGTCTAAGTTTGGAAGAAAAGGGGTGGGAAATCCTCCTCGCTGGCGACATGAACGTTGCGCCTGCCAGAATTGACGGACATCCCCAGCTGCGCACGTTTCCTCAGCAGCATGTTGTGAACCGAGCGGACTTCAATGCAAGGTTTCTTGGTGGGAAGAGGCGGGATGAGGGGAAGGTGTTTGATGGCGTTGATGTTTGGCGGAGGATGAATGAGGGTGAGAAGAGGTTTACGTGGTTCCCGAGGGGAAGAGAGTGGGGGAGTAGCTGTGACAGAGTAGACTATGTTGTCGTTGGGAAGAGCATGTGGGATAGGGGGATGGTGCGTGGGGCGGGGATAATGGACAGCGAGGTAGAGCGGGGACCGAGTGATCATGTTCCTGTCTGGGTTGACGTACGGCTACCAGACAAGGACGAACGGGAAAAGGATGAGGAGTCATAACACACTGACTCACATTACTGATGCATGCAAAGGCTTCATTTGATCCCTACATCGCTGCAAGCGCTTTTCCACAGTTTACCGGCACACTTGTACAGCCTCAATTTGACTTACTGTATGTCTTCTCCTGCAACGCTGTGTGTATGCATAATGTCTGTCGGCAGGCCTGCGATCTATATAAATGAACGTAGTTGATGGCCGGCACATATCCTGGAAATCATGCTTTAGGAGAACATCACCCAAGGACAATATACGTATGTCAATGTACCTTGGGCAGCCAATACATATGGTGATCCGTGTAACGACAGCTGTAGAACCTCGTTCATCGTTTCGCCACTCTGAAGCGGCGCGACCGCCCTCCAACGATTCGACACAGTAAGCCAGCATTGGGTTAATCCAGTTAAGACAGCGTTCCTAAGCGGACAGTGTAACGCTTGATATCCATCTTACCGCATTCAGCCTGAGTTTTCTTTCAAGCTAGTCTGTCTTTGAGATCTCCGCAAAGCTAAGAGCCGAAGTCGCACTTGCCCCGCACAAGTCCAGTTCCAATTTCAGGGCAGCAGCAAAGACGTGTACGTTCCGGCCGGTTTTTTACTATCAATATTTACGTTTAGATTTTAAATCTTGGCATCAATTCAGTCGCTTTAGCTCACTTGGGAGAGCGCCAGACTGAAGCAATCCGCCTTGGCGGCAAACTTCGGTTCGCAACGAAGACATCTGGAGGTGTAAGTTTACTAGCCGTTCAATGAACCCGGACTCGGGCTAATCCGCAACAGACTGTGGTAAGTGATAATGTCTACAATTGGATCGTTTCAATGTCTAACATTGTACCAGTTCGATCCACAGAAGCGACAACTTCTTCTTTTTGGCGGATTTTTTGCTCCTGCTCCGGAAGAGGGGGTGTTTTTGACGGTGGGGTAGTCCAGCTTCCAGAACGCGGCCTATCGGCCGTGGATAGGTGTAAACGTTAGCACACGGATCGCGAGGGGTCGCACATCGGATCAGGGTGCGGAGTCAGCGGGATGGGCGAGTCGCATGCAGTCGTGCATTGCAGAGGTACAGGGCTAGAGAAGTGCTTAGTGATTAAGCGGCTGGTTTCGTTTCTTGCTCTTGTTGCATGTCTTTGCTCTAATTCCTTGCTTGTAAGAAAGGACAGGTACCTATCCTAAAATCTAAGTGAACACTAACCCTGTTCTGCATTAGTTGATCTATTACTACTTTCACGCATACGATCGATACCCCGGCGGAAACACTCCATCTAATCAATTGATCCATCTCACCATGTCGAACATCGCCTTCAAGTCCGAATTCACGGGCGATCTAAAACAGCGCGACATCTCGAAGTTCAGCGAGCCAATGACCGGCACCTGTCTCTGCGGCAGCATCAGTGCCACCATCCACGACAAAGGGCTCTTCGGGGATAAACCTCGCGGTCACTTGTGGTATGTCTTCAGCAACTTGAGTCGCGGACCTGTTGCTAACGAGATGCAGTCACTGCGCAAACTGTCGCAAAGCATCAGGATCGTTTGTGTCGTCGAACATGGCGATTGAGAAAGAGAAGGTGACGTACGAGGATAAGAACGGGACGCTGAAAGTGTACGATGACTGGGCGACTGGAAGTGGGAAGTGCGTGAAGAGGTCACTTTGCGGGAACTGTGGGTCGTGAGTGATCATTACCTATTGCCCTTTATTTACGTTATGCATTCATACGAAGCTTAGGACTGGCAATATTGACGGAGTATACCAAGGCCCATCATGAGTCAATCCGAGATTGTCCCTCACATGTACATACTAAAGATGGGGATGTTCCCAAGGATTCCAAAACCCGAGTGCGAAGGTTTTGCTGAGTATCGTCACGAATGGCAGGGTAAGCATGACGGGCTTGAGCAGTATGCGCTTGTGAGAGGTCAGAAGAAGCTCGGGGAATGAAGGAGTCATGTTCGTCTTAATCTTGTACTTGAGCTTGAGCTTGCGTAAATATGTAGTAACGTCAATGGAATGATCTCATGATAATTGAAATCACACTATAGACAACTCGACCCTGATATCAGATTACCAACGGCAAGTTGTCCAGATCGATATCGAGCCCAGAGCTGAGTTGTGGGACCTGGGTGTAGTTGCTCTGATCGAGCAGCTGTCGGGTCATTTGTAGCGTCTAATCTTGATATCAGTTTTTCTCCTCTCCATTTTCACGCTTTTGTACTTACTTGAGTATACGTCGGAGTTCCGCCGGATTTCATAATCTGTAGAAACGCCCAGGTCTGTAAAGTGTTAACAACGAATGCACGAGGACAAAGGTGAACAAGCGTACCATCGCGCCCGTACTGCGACCAGCTATGTTTGCGTCTGCACTTGTTTGATCATCGCGGCACCCGCTGAACATGGTCACCATCTTATTCTCAGACCCGTACTGGCCAACGAATTCGCCTGCGAGCAAAACGGATCAGTCTTCAAATTTGAACTGGTAGAATACCACTCACCGTTCTGCAAACCTTCATCTTCCTGTTCACCCATGTGTTTCAAGCCATGGAAGAAGCTCGTCGCGCCGGCGAAGAGCTCCCTGGCTTCGCCCATCTTGTTGAAACTGAAGCCACCAGATATGATATCCTGGGCCTCACCGACGAGCTGCGCACCCTTTTTCAGGTTGTCTATCAGCGAGATTTGCCCATCTGCATCAGTGCGGTACACAAATGGAAGTTCAATCGCGGAACCAGAATGACAGCAGTCCTAGATTTTTAATCGGGTTAGGGTCGTCAAGCTGGTTTGGTGTCCGTATATTGCCTAGGTACATACCATGAGGACGAACAAAGTGCATCCGGGCGCCATGCGAGTAACAAGATGCTGGTGCAGCAGAGTACTGCTAAGCTGGCCATTGTACTCGAAGTCAACGGGAACCAGAGAGTCATCCAATCCTGTACTACGATTGCTGTCGACGTCCTCGACCTGTCCGCCATGTCCGGAGTAGTGCATAAACAGAGTGCATCCAGGTTCAGAGACTAGCCAGTCCATCGCTGCGAGAATGTTATGCCCCGATGGGTAGTACGGGCTGTCCGGAGCCACCATAGAGTTGTCTGACAAGATGACTCTATCGCGGTGGCTGTTGTTGTAACCTCTGTAGCTCAGAAACTCGGCAACGTTGTCTACATCTGAGTGGCCTGCATCTGTGTCAATGGATATCCTTTGAAACACCAGCAATGGCCATTGTTTCGCCCCGAGCGCTGTCATTTGAAATACATAGAATTACTCATGTGTGGTATCATGTGGCAGAGTTCGCTCTGAGAAAAAGTGACTTACGTACATCCCTTCAGCTCGTGCTTGGAGCCAACGTAGTTGATTCCGATCAGAAGCGATTTCTTTCTCTGTGCCATGTTCGTTCGAGGACCTTCTCACTCGAGCTGACAATCGGAAGCTTTATGTGAGAACGCCCAGAAATTTCGTGGAAGCTTGTATGGAAGGGCGGATGCAGCGGGAAGTGTGGCGATGGATGCTACGTTAGTGTAGCCGTATTCCGAAGGCGGGCTGTGAAGATGGGACTTGCACCTTTCCTGTTTAGGTTAAAGTTGGCTCGAGCATTTCACGTGCGGCAACATTCACAATTCTGCAGTCCATGCAAATAGATGCCTAAATGGGTCGATTGTCGTTTTGAACGGATGAGAAAGTCTGGACAAGCTGGGCTCAATAACAACACGTCTCCGCCACCGTACGGGCTTAATAGTGCGTACTATCCTTGAAAGTTCAGCTGCCAACAAAGGATTATGATCACGTCGGCGTATCAGCTGCAGATCTACCCAAAGCTTTGCTATATAAACATATAAATGCACTTGATGGCCCCTTACCGGTGGGCCCTGGAAACCGCTAGGTACAACACATGATGCACCGCAGAGTACTGCCGCTATCTCAGGATCTGGATGTTCCCCACAAGAGGAGCAGTACATATTCTTCGCGATACTTGAGCTCCTATGAATCCTATTTTGCATGTTCTACCAGAAGGTGCATGAAGCCTGGAGGATACGATGGGCGAGCCGCGGGGCAGTGTTTACTCAGCCGAGTTAGCGCTGACTAACTAGCGCTCCACGTTGTCCCATCGTCATTCGCCAGACGTTTGCTTTCATACCCCTTCTTCACGAAAACTTCGAGGCTGGGCTTAGAACCCAAGACGTCAAACATGCTCAGCAGCAAAGATTTCCCACCGCTGCCGTCGCAGGTGCAGCGAAAGTCGAGGCCAACGAAGAAGGAGCCTCCGCGAAGTGAAGGTCCACCTGCAGCGACAAGGCGCGCACACTCTGCTTCGCTGAACGATTTACCGGACGAGCTAATCGTAGAGATTCTTGACTACTTGCCCGGGATTGATCTCCAGCGTTTTCAACTCCTCACACTGGCCAGCTTGTCCCTCACGAACCGACGATTCCACCGCATAGTCGTGGACAGACTCTACTCGACGTACGACAGTTTCTTTTGCACACCCTATCCATTCCTTCGCACGGTTATGTGCGATGCAGATATTGCTTCTCATGTGAAGTTCGTTTCATTCAAGTATGGACCAACCGTTCATTCGGAACGACCTCCATATGTGCCGTCTATCTCCGATAAGCAATTGATCAAAGACAGCCTGAGAAGTTTGGAAATACCCAGATTCGATTGGAAGCAATGGGCCTCCGACTGCAACGACCGCCAAGTGGACCAGGAACTGTTATACGCTACCATGCTGTTATACACACCTAACATCGCAAGGCTAGAGATCGACGATGGAGCACCCGTTGAGACGCCAGGTAAACTTCCACGGTGGCTCAGTCACTTTCGGAAAATTGCGAACGGCGTGGATCTTGGCGGTGTGCATAGATTCCAGTACCTCAAATCCATCCGCGTGGATGTCCAGTATTTGAAACTCCGACATTTGGCTCCACTATTCAGATTACGCTCCATGCGCAAAGTAACGTTGGTTGGCCTTTTTGAGTGGACGTCTACGGGAGAAACCGCGAAAGAAGAGTTGCGACGTCTGTTTCCAAATCGGAGCTCACTAATCGATGAATTACAGTTGGAGATGAGTTTTGTCGATGATGATCTTCTTAATGTGGTCATCTCCGGCATCAAAAAGCTCAAAGTGTTCCGATATTGGAGCTCCACGGATCATTTCGAGGTGAGTGGCCGGCACAGCGACGATTACTGGGGGATTTCTGGGCAACAAGGGTACGAACCCTACGGCGAGATTGCTGCGTCGAACAGTTGGTTTAGGTATGTGGACTCCTGTTCTCCTAGTAGCCCAATCACTTGGAAGTGCCCTGCGTGGCGCTGGGTAACGTGCCTCGGTCCACTGATACCATCGCTATGGAACAGTTTGCACCAATTGTAACAACTGCTAACATCCTTTGTCAACCCCCAGCATGGTCAAATCGCTCAAGAGCCACACTTCATTGCTGGAAACCCTTTCTTGGCGTGACGGTATACATTCCGAGGATCGAAATTACATGGGCGCTCTGGGATTCCTTTCCGGCTTTGTCAAGCTCTCCCACCTCGAAGTTCCCCTAGCTGTGCTCGCGCAGCAACCACAGGTCACCACCACCACCGTGGAAAGCATAGTCGCGAACCTCCCACGCTCAGTACAGTTCTTGACGATGAACATGATTCATGACGGAAGAGCATACTACCAAAGATGCCTCGACTACATGGCTTGGTACTTGAGCGAAAATCCGACTTCGCTCCGGGAAGTGAAAGTGATCTACCACAGCCTATTGACACCACCTTCGTACAACTGGGAAAAATTTGGGAATTTGTTGCTTGACCAAGGCATCCTCTTCGAGTTTGTACATTCAATACCAGAAGAGGAAGCAGATAGCGAGGGCAACTGGGCCCCTTATGGCGCTGGAGTCTCGTCGGACGAATCCGACTCGTCAGGCTATGAAGAAAGCTTATACTCTGATTAAGAGGGCGGCGTATCGAAGGGCTCGCTCGACGATGACAGAGTCATCACCCCAGTCGTCCCCAGCACAACAAAGTGGGTGCGCACGGCCGGGCGCTCTGGCAGTGTAAAGCGCTTGGTACATGTTGGCTTGGATCAAGGCCAGCGACGCTCGATAGGACTATGCAGCCTGTAGAAATTCGTCTGTTATACGTGGATGGAAGCATGGCCCATTCATTCTGTGCCTTATGCTCATGCCGATGCTCGAACCACATCAACACAGTCGCGGCATGGCCCTGGGCCTGATGCGGCTTCTATCAAACTCGATTCGAAAGGTCGTTGGGTCCGTCGGCTCAACGATATCGCCGAAGTCACGGCAATCAAATCACACATGTCTCCACAAGGGCTCGAGCTAGTTGTGGCGGTGCGCAGGTCGAATGGAATGAGGCTCTCCATCTGCAGACGTCGGACGCAGGGCAAGCCGAGGCCGTGTAAGAGCCATGGTCAGGACACAGCTACAGGCTCACCGGCAACGCGGAACGGAAGATGCGGCAGCAGAGGGCTCAGCGTGAGAAGAGCGTTTGATGTTGGAGCAGCGGCAGCCACATGTTGGAGCTTCTCGTTTGGCTGTGGCGGCAAGTACGGGACGGGTGCCATTGGCTGGGGCGTGTCTGCGCCAGGGCATAGCTATCGTGAACAGGCGTGATGGAGGCGCCTCAGCAGAGTTCCGCAGAGCCCAGCAGAGGGCGAGCAGCATGCAATCTGCTGGAGAGACACGCCTGGCGGCACCGAGGTGACTTGGTATCCTCGGCTGTGTGCTGGTGCTGGTGCTGGTGCTGGTGCTGGTGCTGGGCGCGGGACATCTCTCTTGGGTGGTGCAGGGATGTCGCCCGGCGCTCAGGCACCCGGATCGAGCGAACAGGGCAGCAGACGTCACTGCTGTGCTTGCTGCGAGCTCCTGGCCGTCCACGTCGCCTTGTACCTATTATTCCGCAACGCGCCCCCCCGTCGCCCTCCACGCTCCTTGCCTTTCCTCTGTGCGGTGCGTGTGTTTGAATTCCTCGTGCTAGCTGCTGCTGCAGCGCGCTAAACGGCGGGGTTAGCTTTGGTGAGTGGTGCCAGTGCCAGTGCCAGTGCCACAGCGGGCGGGAGCAAGCCCTCTTTGAGAGACACAGGGTCGCGCTACGCTGATAGCCCGCAGCAAGCTCAAGGTGGGCGCCAGCTAACAACAAGCAGACTCACGCAATCCCGAACTCTCTCTCTTCCCTTTGTTCCCTGGTACGCCCTTGTGCCCATTGTCGCCCAGCTCGACCGCGAGCCCGTCAATTGAACCCTCGGCCACTGGTCCCGGCAGCTATATAATCGAGGGTCGGCCCTCCGCCCGCGGCTCCGACCATGGCGACCATGCAGCGCGCATCCGAGCTCAAGCAGCAGCGCGCCATCGAGGCCGCCCAAGACCCCAATTCCAGCGTGACCACCGACCAGGCCGAGCGTGCCATCGTGAACGAAGCCCGCGAAGGCGGCAGCGCCGCCTTCAAGTTCGACCCGGACGCCAGCCCGGAGGAGAAGGCGGCCCAAGCGAGAGCGGTATGCTTGGAAATGCCACCCCTCTGAGATACGACGGCGAAGCTGACGTGCACGCGAACAGCAAGTCCCCAAGAACTTCCACCACGAGCGGAACCCCCATGCCGTTGCCCTTGCTTCGGATGCTGTGAGTCCCAGCCAACACGCTGCGAAATATGGGAATTGACCACGCCCGTAGAATGGAACCGGTCCGAAACACGCCCTCCCCCCAGCGTCGAAAGCGGGTGCCATGGACGTGCCAACCTCACCAATCTCGCAAACCTCGGATTCACCAAACGGCGTGCTCCCCCAGCTCGACGAGGACGATGAGTGGGGCCGCGTCGGCTGGGCTCCACGCTTTGGCTTGCCAGGCTCCGAGAACCAGGACGACGAGGGATCGCTCCTGGACCACCAGACTTTTCTCGAGGGCAAGCTTGAGGACAAATTCTTCGGCGATTGGTACCATAACACAGGCGTCATCATCTTCGCCTGCCTGAGCTCCTGGGTGGTGGCAGTGCTTGGAGGTGGGCTGGGATGGGTCTTCTGCATCATGGCCATCTGCGGCACCTACTACCGAACCTCGATCCGTCGCGTCCGCCGCAATGCGCGTGATGACCTGAACCGCGAAATGGCCAAGAGCAGGCTTGAGACGGACACGGAGAGCCTCGAGTGGATCAACAGCTTTCTCGTCAAGTTTTGGCCCATTTACGCCCCGGTACTGTGCAAAACCATCGTGGGCACGGTTGACCAGGTTCTGTCTACTTCCACGCCCGCTTTCCTCGAGGGCCTGCGGATGAAAGAATTCGTCCTGGGAACCAAACCTCCGCGGCTGGAGCACGTGAAGACCTATCCAAAGGCCCAGGACGACATTGTGCTCATGGACTGGAAATTCAGCTTCAACCCGAACGACACGGCCGATCTCACATCACGACAACTCAAGCAAAAGATCAACCCCAAGGTTGTGCTCGAAGTCCGCCTGGGCAAGGGAGTCATCAGTAAAGGCCTCGATGTCATCGTTGAAGACATGGCTTTCTCCGGCCTGATGCGCCTCAAGTGCAAGCTCCAGATACCGTTTCCCCACATCGAGCGCGTGGAGATGTCGTTCTTGGAGCGCCCTACCATCGACTATGTGTGCAAGCCTCTCGGTGGCGAGACCTTCGGCTTCGACATCAACTTCATCCCTGGTCTGGAGACTTTCATCATGGAGATGATCCATGCCAGCCTTGCCCCGATGATGTACGCTCCGAACATCTTTCCTATCGAAATCGCGAAGATGCTTGCAGGCGATCCCATCGACCAAGCCATCGGCGTTCTTCAAATTACTTTCCATGGTGCTCAGGGTCTCAAGAATCCCGACAAGTTTTCGGGCACTCCAGATCCATATGCCACCGTGTCCATCAACAACAGGACGGAGCTTGCTCGCACGGCGACAGTGAAGGAGAATGCGAACCCACGCTGGAACCAGACCGTGAACATCATCGTGACTTCGCTAAAGGATGCGTTGACCATCAACGTCTATGATTTCAATGATTTCCGAAAAGATAAAGAGCTTGGGGTGGCAACTTTTGCATTGGAGCAACTGGAGACCGATGATGAGCATGAGAACCTACACCTCGAGGTTACAGCTGGCGGCCGATCACGTGGTATAATTCAAGCGGACATTCGCTTCTTCCCTGTGCTCGAAGGCGAAACTTTGCAAGACGGCACAAAGGAGCCGCCACCGGAATCGCGCACCGGCATTGCCAAGTTTACCATCGAGCAGGCGAAAGAGCTAGACCACGAGAAGAGCATGATCGGACAGCTGAGCCCCTACGCCATGCTCTTGCTCAACGGGCGAGAGGTGCACAGGTCGACAGTCATGAAGCGAACGAACCAACCTGTCTTCCCAGATGCAAGCAAAGAGCTTCTCATCACTGACCGTAAGAAGGCCAAGCTCGGATTGCTCATCAAAGACGACCGCGATCTGGCGGCGGATCCTATCCTCGGCTCGTACCAGATCACTATTGACGATATGTTGGAGCTAATGGCAAAGGGCCAGGAGTGGTACCATCTCCACGGCGCCAAAACCGGACGCGCCAAGATGAAGATCGAATGGAAGCCCGTCGCGTTAAGGGGCGCAGCGGTTGGAGGTGGCTACCTCACACCTATTGGTGTCATGCGTCTGCACTTCAAGAATGCTCGGGATCTACGCAACGTCGAGACGATGGGCAAATCAGACCCGTATGTCCGCGTCTTGCTCTCGGGCGTTGAGAAGGGGCGGACAGTGACGTTCAAGAACAATCTGAATCCGGACTGGGATGAGATCATCTATGTGCCTATCCACACGCAGCGCGAGAAGTTGACTGTCGAGGTCATGGACGAGGAGCACCTAGGCAAAGACCGCTCCTTGGGTCACATCGAGCTGACCGCAGGCGACTACGTCCACCAAGGCGATGATGGGCAATGGCTCATCCACGAACAAAAGGAGACACAGCAAGGCCACCTGCACTTGGGAGCCCGTACACAAGCGAAGGGTATCCTCAACTACACCTGTTCTTTCTACCCCACGTATCCTGTCTATGACCCCGACGAGGAGGATTCAGACAGTGAGGATGGCTTGTCTCGGAAGGGCTCTGTTAGCAAGTCCATCGACTCCGCTCCTAGGGGACACAAGAAGAATACTTCGAGCGTGTCCGGCATGGCGCGATCGGAGACTGCAGGAACCATTTCGTCCCTCCGAACCTCACACACCGCCGGCAGCGAGCTCGATGTCGCGAAGCAACTTGAAAAAAGCATGGCGCAGGTCGAGCAGGAAGACGATGTGGTTTCTCAGAAGGAGATTGAGAAACTGCATCTCACTGCTGACGACCTGCAGCAGTATGGTGAGCTTAGAGGATCTCCTAGTTTCCCGGAGGCATATAATGAGCTGAGTTGGTTTTGCCGCCCCACAGCATTATCTCTTCGATTCCTACCTGGTTTCATGACGCTCGCTAACCTGTGGTATAGAATCTGGTCTCATCGTGTTCAAGCTCATCGAGGGCGAGTTTGCGGAAACTGGAGCTTATGTCGATATCCTCATGGATGACATGGCTTTCCCAAGCTACTCCAGCGCTAAGATCAAAAGCAAGCATACGACGTTCAACGAAGGTGAGTCTACGGCCACGCCAATTAGATGTCGCTTCTAACAACAGCAGTCGGCGATACGATGGTTCGGGAACTTGACTTCTCCAAGATCACGCTTCGAATCATCGAGCACATTGACAAGAAGGGCGAGAACGACGAGGACCATGTTATTGCTAAGCTTACAGGAAACACCCTGGACACGCTTCGGCGATGCTTGGTAAGTACTGCGGTGCCTCACTCTTTTAGTGCACGCTAATGCGAGATAGTACACTCCCACTCAGCTCATCCTGAAAGATAATCATGGTCGCGAAAACAAGATCACGGTCAGCCTCAAGTATCTGCCTGTCAAGATGCATCTGGACCCTAGCGAATCGTTCAACAACCAGGGTACCCTCCGCGTCGAAGTCCTCGACGCGGCAGACCTCCCAGCCGCCGATCGCAACGGCTTCTCAGACCCGTACTGCAAGTTCGTTCTCAACGAGAAGGAAGTCTACAAGACGAAGACCCAGAAGAAGACACTGCACCCCGCATGGAACGAGTACTTTGAGATACCTGTTCGCAGCCGAACGGCAGCCGAATTCGAAGTGAGGGTCTTCGACTGGGACTTTGGCGACAAAGCCGACTTCCTGGGCAAAGCCGCTATCAACTTAGACATACTGGAGCCATTCCAACAGCAGGAAGTCACGCTAGGCCTCGACGGAAAGTCAGGCGCCGTCCGCTTGAAGATGCTGTTCAAGCCAGACTACGTCATGCGCGCGCGACAAGGCTCAAGCACATTCTCGGGCACCTTCGCCGTCCCTGGAAAGGTCATCGGCGCACCCGTCAAAGGTGTCGGCAAGGGCGCCGTCCTCGTCGGCGGCGGCGTCGTCCGCGCAGGCACCTTCTTGGGCCGCGGCTTCAAGCGCAGGAAGTCCCGCGGCGCCGCCCCCGAAGACTTCGACGGCTCAACCCTCAACGGCAGCACGGTACCCGACGAGCCCGTTCCCGCCATCTCCATCGATTCGGATGGGCGTCCCAGCACATCCTCCAACGCTAACGCCGCGGCGGAAAAGAACCACAGCCGCCACCGCTCCTGGGGCGCGCAGTCGTTCGTGTCTGCGCACGGCGGCGCTGCACCCGCCGCCGATCAGGGCACCGCGCACTTCTCCATCCTCTCCGCCTCGGGCTTCCCCGCGGGCGCCAACCTCCGCGTCTTCGTGCGCCTCGACACCCCTAAGGGCCCCAAGGACGTCCACAAAACAGACCACATCAAGGCCCCCGCGGGCTCCGCCACCTTTGCCGACGAGTCCTTCAAGGTGCCCTGCGGCGCCGACGCCTTCTTCAAGCTCGTCGTCAAGAACCACGCGACCTTTGGCCGCGACGAGGAGCTCGGCGAGGCGGCGTTCACGGTCGACGACCAGGGGGGTGGCGGCGAGAAGAGCGTGTCCGTCGGCCAGGGCGTCGTTGTGGTGAGGAGTAGTTTTACCCCCGCGGACGCGCAGAGCGGGGGGCACAGCGGGCCGAGCAGTCCGAAGGTGACCAAGGGGAGGGCCCTGCTGAGCAGAGGAAGGGAGAGCAGGAGCGTGACGCCGGCTTAGAAGGCGGGCGTCGAGCACGCAAGGAGCGCGCGGAGCTCCATCTCTATGCGCAAGCTGAGGGAGCGCGGGAGGCGGGGGGAGGCGTCTTCTTCTTCTACTACTTCTATGGGGAACCTGGACACGGATCCGAACGGCGACAAGGAGGTCGGTATTGGTGTTGGTGTTGGGTCGGATTTCAGGGTCGGGAGCGGGTATTCTCTTGGGTGACATGGGGATCCTTCTCTTTTTCCTTTTGTTACTCTTCTTTGTTCATTCTTGTTGGATAGCGCTTGTTTTATACCAGGACCAGTGCAGAAAAGTGGAGAACATTTGCCCTCCACACCTCCGTACGTAATCAAAAATAATGAATGCGTCGATCTAAACTGTTCATGGTCACATTGAGTTAGGTCAACCAACCGACCAGAGTATCTCCAAGTATCTCGAATGCACCTGATAGTAAAGATCACACGGTATCCAGAACTTCGTTTTCATTCAACTCGTACTCCGGAGCGATCGGTAGGCTACCCGAACAAATCGTGTTTCATAAACATGCGGTCAAACGAATAATACACAAAAGAGAGTCCTCCACGCTATGATACAAGAAGCACTCGGAAGTGAACATCACTTTCCTCGCCCATAACGGGCGCTCCAAGACCAAGGATGAGGTAGAAAGAAAACCATCATGCGCCCAATCCAGTTATCCAGAGAGGCAACAGGGGATCGACGAAACAAGAAGCAAATGTACCCACCTCAAAGAGAATAATCAATGGTCCGGCTCGCAAGTATTGCAGGGTTTGCCCACCCATTCGGCGGCCCGATCAATGTCGGTGACACCACATCCGTCCGGGGTGCGCTCCATGGCATATTCGACATACTCCTTGCGACCGGAAGGAGGAATCGGGTCGGGGAAAGGGGCAGTAGCCTCAATAGGCATACCAACGGGGCGGAAGTGCCCGCGGCCGAAAGTGTCGTATAGTCCGTTGCCAACATTACGAAGAGGACGACCGTTGCGAGGGGGCAAGGTCATGTAACCCCTACGTACTGGGCTCGGTACATTTTTGTTTTGATGCGCTGTAGTATTGCGTGCGATCTCGTCCAGTTGTGAAGCAAACGCTGATGCAGTGTCCTTCTTGGATCCCTGCTCCGTTTCCTTTTGTCCTTCCTGTGGATGGGTTTCATTCATCAGAGCACGGCGAACGAACTTCTTGGGTGACAACGAAGCATCCCCTCGCTTGCGTCCGCGCGGCATAGTCTTGTACTTCTTCTCCGACTTGCGCGCTTGCTTCATCTGAACTGGGTACATATGGAAGAACCAAGGCATTCCGAAATTATCCACGGCGAACGGATCGAAAGCGAGGTTGTCAAAGAAAGGCTGCGTCCACTGTGTAGTCATTGCAGATCCAACTGGAGCTTGCAGTTCTGCAAACAATATTAACGACATATTTAGCAAGACCGTTGGTTACGTACCACGCTGTGGCTGAGGAAAGAATTCAGGTGCAGTTGCTCGCAACTCCGAAGAGGCTTTGGAACGTAGCGAATGAGCACTGGCTGATTGAGGTCGAACCTGCGGTTTGTACTGGTCGCTTCGGCCTCTTGGGTGTTGTTTCTCCTTTTGAGGCTCGCCAGGGGCGCCTGCACCGGCAGTGTTCGGTTTGCGTGTCTCGACGTTGGCAGTTATCGCCGCCGGACTACCTAAAATGCAGTGGTGAGATTTGGTGGCATCTTGACGGTGCCAGAACAGAATGTGTAAATTGTGCTTGGAAGGAATGTGCAGCAGTGAAGAGAAATTTGCCCTACCTTTAAGAGCAACATTTTCCGAGCGCCGGTTAGCTAGAACGGCATCCTGGGCATAGTCGATCTCGCCATCTTGTACAGCATCAGTCGGCTTTTCTGATTCGTCAAGAAGCTTCTCCTGTGCTTCAATCTCGTCAACGTGTTCCAGTTGTCCAAACCGTCGTGGTATTTCATCTGTGGCCTTGTCCTGCTCAGCGATTGTGAGATCCCTGACAATGGTGGTAAGAGCCTTCACAGTCGATGTGCTCGTCTTTCTCGAGGACGGGTCGCTCAATTTGTCGTTCTCGTCAGCGGATAAATCTTCCGTAAACGGCGTATGGTCTGGACGGGCGCTGGGGTCGATACTATCGAGATACGACGCAAGCCTTGAATTGACATGAGGTTGTTCCTCTATCCGCGGTGGCGCATCTCGGACTATGATTGGGGTTCTACCAGCGCTGTCCAGAGTCCTCACATGGCGCAGCGTAGGTACTGCAATGGGAGTCAACGGCAGAGGGATTTCGCGTGGATCGCGTGGATCGCGCGTGCTAAATAACGTCAGTTTTCCGGCTCAAAAGGTCGAGTAATATTAGGGGTTTTCAAAGCACTATAGTAGCGATCATAGAGTCTTACCCCCTTGGAACGTCAACGCTTGCGACTTTGTTGGTAACACCCTCTTCCCCGCTATCATGTCTGCTCCGCGTAATGCTAGAGCCCTTGGAATCATTCAGAGATTTGGCAGATTGAGATCGCTTCAGCCTCGACACCTGCGTGCTTGCATCAAGCTTAGGCATGATGCGGGGAATCCGCGATGAAGATTTGGTGGGAGATGCTGGCGAAACAGATTGGGAGCTTGGCGCCGATCCAGCTTTGAATGGTGGCTTAGCAGTCGGAATTCGCAAAGTGAGTTTCGGAACCGCAGGCCTGATAGGCTTCTGTATAGAGACATGCGATTCAGTCTTGCTACGTGAATGCAAAACTGGCTGAGAACTTGGTTTGTCTCGGGTGCTGTGCTGCCCATGCTGGTTCAATGCAACTTTCGCACCCTGCTCACTGTCATCAGTACCGACAAGACTGAATGGAGGGGGCTCCAAGTCTTGGTCTTCAGCTGTATGCCAGGTGTCGAGCGAGCTCCTTCTGCTCCGGGTCCGACTAGGAACCAGACTCACCGGCGAATGTGCAGAATGGTACTCGGTGCCGTGATTTGATACAACACTAGGCGCACCACTAGTTGCCCTTCCCTGATCTTGCACATCCGACGCCGATCCATGACCCTGGACATTCGACCACGCGCTTCGAGCGGGAGAGACTTGTATCTTGATTGTAGCCCCTTGATAAGGGCTGCTCTTCGCCGAGGAGCTCGCGGGACTCTGAATGCTGGCTTTGGATTGACGGCGATGAAGCTTAGTAGGTGACAATGGTCCAGCAACCGTCGTAATATCGCCATTGACCGCTTCAATCGCATCCTTGGTCAAGAACGTTGGCTTGCCAGTGCCTCGCATAGATTTTGTGGGTGATACACTCCCTTGGACCGATTTCCGCTTCTCGCGTTCCTCCTTGCGACGGTCGGTCTGGAAAACGGGTGCACGGGGTTGCGTCGTCTTCCATGGAGAGGGAATCGGCTTGCGCGGGCTGTGTGCTGATTTGTCTGACTGTGGTGAGACGATCCACTTGGCTGCTTCGAAATGGCCCGAGGCAGCTCGCACGGTGTCGGTGTCGGTGTCGGACTCGTCAAGGTGAAGACTGTGTTGTTCTTCATGGGGAATTTTGGTAGCTGCAGAGCTGCCATGTACGCGAGACCGACCGCGGAGATGAGCTTGATATGCGTCAGAGTCTTCGTGCCCGGGAAACGATTCAAAACGCGCGACAAGCTCCATAACCTTACCATCTTGTATGAGCTCCATTGACACGGAGGTCTGACTATCCAATGGGATATCGATGTTGACATTGCCATAGGCGGTGGCAGATCGCGGGATCTGGTTGGCTTGAGGCAGCTGGATAGCGGGCTCAACGTCCACCCACGCGACATCAACACCAGCCTCGGATGGTGCTAATATCGACATGTTCTGATGATGCCTAACTGAAATGGGATGGGCAGGGTTGGGATACAATGGCTGTCGCGAGGGATAGTCGGGCGGCCGTTCAGGCGGATTGTCTGCACCAGCGTCGCGCCGATAACGATCGTCTCTGCTGATATGAGTAGATGGAATGGGGCCGTTTACGATTGAGGGCAAACTTACCGCTGCGGGTGCCCGAGTGCCTTTGCCCTATCACAGTAGGATACGCGGATGAATTCGGAGTGTTGGCAGCGCGAGTAGTAAACATAACGATACAGGCACATAGCGACCAAGTAGCAATGGCCAACAATCGGAAGGAAGTTGTGGATGTCAGGAAGTTAGCCGGGAAAGGTCGGGCACGCCGGGTGGCAGCTGCTTTGGTGTTTGCGGAAGGTGGTGGTCGTGCGTTTGGTTTACGGTCGGCGCAGACGTCACTGCCAGATCGAGCAGGAGCGGACGGAGCGGTCGAGGTGAGACTTCGCCACGAAGGCTTGTTCTCTTAAATAGATGGCAGTTTTTCCAGGCCTGCTTTTGAGTAGTTTTATACACCGCAATCATGCAAACCGCAATCACAGTGCTTTGACCGACGGAAAGCCCACGAGGCACTGTCTCGTAAGAAAGAAAAAGCTATGAACATGTACATTTGAGAGCCAACTTGACGCTAGTGGGTATAGGATGAAAGGCCAAAGAGACCTATCTCTCATGGGCCCGTACGACATTGATGCGGTGAAATTTGTTTGCAAGGCCAGCTCTCTCGAGATACGGCTAACTACGCAGCGCTTGCAGCCATGTTCTAGAACCTCTTTTTCTTCTTGCTTTGAGCTTGCTTTCTCGCAAGCTCCTCGTTCTTCCGCTTCAACTCTCGTCTCTTTCTTTCAACCTTTTCTTCCTCAGTCTCTTCCCGCTCTTCCCGCTCTTCCTCAACAGGCAAGGCCTGTTCCTCAGCTTTTGTGGCAATGGAGACAGAAGGTTCGGCTGAAGGGCGTTGCGTAATAACCGAGGTGTCCCGTCTCGCTCTCGACCATCCAGAGGACGCCGGTTCTTCAATCCCCATCGGTGTTTGTGATTTCGCCCTACCTCCAATCTTGAACCCCTTCTTCACTGGCTTCTTGTCAACACCACCTTCGTCAATTTTAGATCGGGTTGGAATGGCCTCGTTCTGTAGCTGAGAGATCGATGTTTCCCCTTCTGACACGGCAGGAGGTGACTCTGTCTTCTTGAATCTTCCACCGATCTTGAATCCTTTGGCCTGAGACGTCGCTGGTGGCGAATCTTCCCGTACTGGTGAAGTTACTTTAGGGGTTGGAGCCTTGGGTGACGACGCTTTCCTTCTCCAAGGTGATCTTTGACCCTGGCTGTGAACCTTCGGAGGTGCATCCAGATCTTCATCGTCTTCATCTTCTTGATCTACTTCCATAGCGTCATCGACCGTGTTGCCATCTTCCCGAGGCGCTTTATCCAGTGCCGGTGCACGAATCGCAGGAGTCTCTAGCTTCTTGGTCAGATCTCGTGACTGCTGCGCGTCAGTGACTGGGTTCATGAAATGGATGAAGGCATACTTTGAAGTTCTCATGTGTCTCAAATTCATCTTCGGTTTCCTCGTCCTCAGTCTCGGAGTCGGGTGCAGTAACTGGTGCAGGAAGGGTTGTTCTCTTCGGCTGAGTACTCGCCCGTGTTGTCGCAACTCGTTTGGACACGACGGCGGAACTCTCCAGGTCGTTCCACCAGTGAGCCTCTTCATCGTCGCTTGATTTCAGCTTTGGTGGTATGCTAGGGGTACATTCGGATAGCGCCTCCTGGAATAAGCCCAATGTAGAAACACTAGTGTCCATTTCTGCAGTCTCCCTTTTCCATGTGTCGGGTTCGAAGTTTTGAAGACCGGGAATGTGTCTCGCTGCTTGCTCTCGCCTCACTACCTTCTTGCCTGACTTTGCATTGCCGATGCTCGGGAAGGCCGCAGCGAGATCTAGGTTGCTGGATTCGTACTGATCGACAAGCCGGGTGATTGCTCGATCTTTATCGGATATGACGGATAACAGACGAGAGATGCGTACATGCTGCACATGAGAAGATATCAGCAGTGGAAGGATAAGCTCATTCTTCAACGCAGCCGCAGTTCCCTTGACGAGATGAAATTTCCAGGCTAACGAGTCCAAAGGCTCTGGGAGGCTGATGGTGGTGTGCAGTGTCACGTTATCCAGCTTAGCTCTTGAGATAGCAGAAGTGGCATCATGGCTGTTGCTGAGCGACTTCTGCACGTTCTCAAAGAGTATAGCAAGCTGGGAAGTATCGCGCTCGCTTACTTCGATGGGTGACTCCACCTCGGAAGCTCGACGCACGATACCGGACAGGTCCAGTTCTTCGCTCCAGATGTTGGTCAGATCCGTAAGAAAGACGGTGTACGCGGATGAACCAAAATGGGTCTTAATGAGAAGCTGCGGTACAGTCGTGCCCTCTTCGGACAGCTGCAAGACGCGCCAGCATGACATGTTGGCCTGCCGGGTACTGCTACGAGACGAAGGACGTTGTGAGCATCACAATGCTCCGAGTTCCGTCACGGTGCTGTTTGCCTGCGGTAAACTGTGAAGGCAGCAACACCTGACGCGCCGCACTAGCGTCCGATTGGGCCTGACGCCGACGTCACGACGCCAAGGAAAGTGCTGCAGGTAGGCGCGGAAACCATTCGCGGGTGCTTCTCATTCGTGGGTGTCTCTCCGAGTCGTGCAACCCTGAGCAGGATTGTTCTTGTTCTGAGCGAAATCACACGGCAAAGTCACCCAAAAGATGTCCTCACGCGATCCTCCATGGCGTCGCGACGACCGCCCTCCTCAGCGTCCTGCACCTGCATCCACAATTCCCGCAAAGCGCTCTGCGAACGCGCGAGCGCATGACCACCCATCCAAGCGATCTACAAACGCGCAAGAGGAGGCATGGGTCGCCGATGAAGACCGCTTCGTCTTGCAGCAGGCGAAGAAGAGGGCAGCGTTGCGCGTCAAGGGCGGCCGGGCTAAGCCCATCGACTGGCTTGCCGTTACACTTCGTTTCGTCGATACCACCAAGTCGCACCTGGATGAGGAAGTCGAGGACCACGAACTGGAGGTTGTAGATCCAGAGGGCGTTCTGGAAGGCCTCAAAGAAGACGATCTGGCGGAGTTGGAGAAAGAGATCGAGACCTATCTCACGCTGGAGACGAGCCGCAGCAACCGAGATTACTGGACTGTGAGCACGCCGCTGCGCAAGGAGATAGCATCCGCTGACGTCTCTAGGCTCTGGAAACGATATGCAAAGACCGCCGACGGAAATCCCGCGCCGAAGCCCGAGGAACCAGCTCTGTCTCCGCAGACATCGACCGCTTGCTTGCGCCGAAGACATACGAGCAGTTGGAGACACTGGAAGTGCAGGTGAAGAAGAAGCTGGACTCGGACGGGCCGATCGACTACGACTACTGGGAGCAACTCCTGCGCAACCTGCGGGTGTGGAAAGCCAAGGCAAAGCTACGTCACGTGTCGCAGGAAATACTGAATGAGCGCCTGGAGGTTCTACGCAAACAGCAGCAGGAGACTGCACTCTCTGTGCAGAGCAGAGTACAGACTATGCTCGAAACAGCTCGCCAGTCGAACACGGGCACATCGACTTCGGTCGCTTACGACCCAGCGCTGGATCCGGAGCCGTTGCTCAAACTACACGCAGAGGAGAAGTCGCTGGAACAGGTTGAGGAGCGAAAGTTCATGGACAACATAATTAGAGAACGACAAAAGACCATCAAGATGGGCTACGTCCCGGTACAGAACCAGAATCAGGATGTCTCGGTCAGCTTGCCAACGTCGGAACCCGGCCAGGCAAACGCTTCTGCGGTATCTCGATTTGCGCCTGTAGAGAAGGAGGACTACTCGAAGGCGACGATGGCGCTCTACGAAAGAGAGGTCGCCCGAGGGGTCGAGGAAGGCGAAGAAATCTTCGCAGGGGAAGAAGAGATTACGTTGGCTCAGCCGCAGTGGGCAAGCCAGTACAAGCCTCGCAAGCCACGGTACTTCAACCGCGTGCAGATGGGCTACGAGTGGAACAAGTACAACCAAACGCATTATGACCACGACAATCCGCCCCCCAAGGTTGTTCAGGGTTACAAGTTCAACATCTTCTACCCAGATCTGATCGACAAAGCCCGCGCGCCTACTTACAAGATCGAGCGCGAGAACGGCCGCAAACGTGGACAGTCGTTTGCCGCAGCTGGCGAAGACGATACCTGCCTGATTCGCTTCATTGCAGGGCCGCCATACGAGGACATCGCCTTTCGCATAGTAGACAAGGAGTGGGACTATAGCGCCAAGCGAGAAAGAGGGTTCAAGAGCAGCTTTGACAAGGTAAGTACACAAGTTGGTTGTGCCAGACCTTCCTGCAGGGGTGCACCTGTCATCGCATGCGTAAGGCTGAACAAGGCTAACGCCACCAGGGAATCTTGCAACTCCATTTCCAGTTCAAAAAGGTACGTGCGAAAGCTCTGTGCATCCTTACAACGCGCTAAAATCCCGCAGATTTACTATCGAAAATAAACCTCCCGTGGCAGCTGCGCGTCACTGGAAGTCCCCACCAGCGGTCCCTTGCCAGACCATTCACCGCCATACGAGCGGGGACTCCCGCGACGCCTTTCAGGCAGCCTGCATACTGCTCGTGGCTTTGGGTCAGGCAACTTCCACCGACTGATTCAACACTACCCTGGTTATGGTATAGCCAAGCAGGATGTCTCACTGACAGCCAGTGGGATCATCCCCGCCTGGGTCTCTTCGCTACGGGGCAATCGTTCACGCTGTAGGCCGTGTCTTTCCTGGCCGATAGAATATAATCGTGAAAATATTTGTTGACTGGCCAATCAGGCACAAACATACGAGTGGACACCCAGAGCGGCTACCGCATGTGAACTTACCGGACAATAGGGCCGCGACGCTGCCATAACCGTTTCGCGGGGCACCCAAACGGCCTCTCGCTGTGGCCTTCACATGACCTGCATTTCGTCGCGACTTCACTCATTCGACACCACCTTCCATGGACCGCGCGAGCGAAGCTGGATGTGGATCAAACCCGTGGTCACACAGATGTTCCAAGACAGCGATGGTTGTGTCTCGCGTCCTTTGCTGCCTGCCTCCATGCAGTTGCTCACCTAACAAGCACTCGCCTTCGGTGCCATTGTCTCTGCCCGAAAATTTTGTCTTCCAGAAAGTTGGGCATGGAACACGGGAGAAGGCTGCCAAAGGCCTTGTCCGTATGCAGTTACCGCCGCTTCTTCCATGTTACCTACCATGCAGGCTGCCGCCTCTTAACCTGCCATCGACATCGGACGGTGAAACTGTTGGCTGCAGCCGTAGGACGAGCAGTCATCCCTATCGTATTGCCCGGCAGTGCAATGAGGCCAGGTCTGACCGGACCGGGAGGCGGTGTTGCCAGTAACGAGCCTTGATTCTCCGACCCGTGATCATCCCTGTACCTACCGCTGGGCGGTGCCCATCTACGTTTCCAAAGGTTGTTTGCCATATGCATGCCCCAATCCACTCACGCACGGTTGTTGCATGCGAGCTGGCAATCGGGCACTCGCATCAAGGGGACAATGAGACGCCCTTCCGTCCAATCTAGCGTTGGCTGGCACTGTATAATCCACTCAAATGTCTTAGATCTCGCTTCATTCCATTCGGGAAAACCATTGATCACTCTGCCCGATCAGATCCTACTACCAACGTTGTTTCACGAGAGGCGTTGGCAGTAGCTGCCGTCCCCACTTTCCAGGCACATCGATACGCTCGACAACTTTGCTATCTGAGCCCATCAATGGAAGACAGCAAAGCCATGCCACAGCCTGGGTCACCCCATACCCCTCCTCATGCAGGCCCTCTTGAAAGCTTTGGTGCTCTTTCACCTCCCAAGAGCGACTTTGGTGCATCCGTTCCACTCTATCCTCCAACATCTCTTCAGTCATCGCCTCGGCCATCTGTGTCAGCCTCCACTCTGGCGACTTCGTTGCAAGACATGGCGGCTCCTACTTTCACGGACCATCAAGTCGTGAAAGCTGAACACGACGATCCTGACATCATGCAATGGGGAACCTACAACAACCATCTCACGAACCCCATGACCCGAGACAGTTTTGGTTACAGCTTTCCCATGCAGTACAGTTCAGGATCAGCGGCCGCATACAACTACGACCAGACTGCTTTCAACAACAAACACAATATCACATACCAATGCGGGCTCCCTGCCAGCTGCCCTCGCTCGCTCAACAACACTTTTGATATGACCGGATTGCCACGGGCTGGGGTAAACGTGCCCAGTTTCCCGCCTCCTCTGTATCAGATGGGACCTCAGCAGCCGTACGAAGGTATGGATCTCTCGCAAAGCCCGAACAACAACCTGTTGCAGCTGGACACCGAGTACGAGGACTATCCTCGCCCTATTCCTGAGAATATGACATCATACAGCACACCGTACGACTCATCACGATCGTCTACACCCAACGAGGGATCTCCTCTACTGCATCGTGATGATGGGGTTTTCGACAAAGACCGGCCGTATGCGCAGCTCATCTTCGACGCACTGAAGCAAGCGCCTAATCATACCATGATTCTGCGTGACATATACGATTGGTTCCGGAAGAACACCGACAAGGCTCTCGACAAAGACACGAAAGGCTGGCAGAACAGCATTCGGCACAACCTCTCAATGAACGGTGTACGTTATTTTTGCGTTTATTCCGCGTCTCCTACCTTGCTGGGCTGTTATTGACAAAAGTGCTAGGCATTTGAGAAAGTCGACCAGCCTTGCGAAGAGGCCAAAAAGGGTTTCATGTGGCGACTTACGAAGGACGCTCTCGCGAACGGCGTCAAGTCCACAACTCGCTACCGCAGCAAGCAACCGAACAAACGCGGCCACCGTACAAGCCACTACCCCCAAAGGCAGCGTGCCGGGGCCATGGGAGGCAGAAGCGCGAAAAAGCAGTTGCAGCACAGGGCTCGCATGCACGATGCCTACCGAAGCGATCCCTACCAGGCACCCTCCAGATCCATGCCCACACCCGCCACCTTCGACTCCACCTTTAACTCGAACATGTCGATGTACTCAGGCTCGCCCTCGTACTACAGCCCTTCAGGCTCTGACATCGATGCCATGGAGTACCAACCCGAGGCCTATGGCACCGCGCCTGAGCAGCGCATGTCGCAGCAGATCTTCCACGGGCTGCCCAGTGCTCCCATGTCGTCACCTCTTGCCTCCTATTCGGACGGGTATATCCAGCTGCCGTCCGACCCCGCGGTGCCGCTCTTCACCAGCTCGCCTGCCGATACGCCGTCGCCCTCTGTAAGCGAGCCGCGCACCCCTGACTCGCAGAGTCTGGGCTGGGAAGACAGCATATACGGCCCCATGGGTGGCACAGGCCATGTCGGCTTCGACCTGAGCGGCTTCAGCATCGCTGGCACCAGTGACATCCCTCACGCCCATTTTTCGCACGATCCGCTTGGCAACGGCGAGTAAAGCTCAGGCTTCTACTAACCTCCCCGGCTTCTCTCCCACTGCATTTGGGTACGGTTCTCATTTGCGACGGTGCGACATATGCATACCGGTATGGTGTTTGTTCCTTGGTGTATTTTAGCACGATACACGTGATATACGACGGCGCTTGTACGTGCATACGAATTCAATGGCGAGGCTACGCGAGCTCGATGGGCTATCCAGTCGTTCACATATCATGTCACCTCGCTGCTTTCGACTTTTGTCACCCTACATACACGGCTCATAGACGGAATGATTGTCCCTTTGTACTACAGCATACATATACCCTGTTCACGACGGCGGTTCTAGCAAGGCATGTGCGGGAGCATCGACCTGGCGCAGGCTGCACAGCATCGTAGAGAGGGGAGGGCGAAGCGATATGTACTGTGTATTACCTTACCGTACCGAAATCCATAAAATTTGATTTGACATGCGCGGGGTGCTTGAACTGCTCGGGAGAGAGAAAGCTGAGATGTCGCTTTGTGAAGGTGGTGTGTTGCCCCCATGTGAAGCCGATGTCGATGCACTGGGCTCCTTCGATCCCGAGGTCCACTTGGCGTACGTGCAGGGTGCAGTGATCAGCGAAACGGAATGGATCAGCAAGCTTCAGAACCCTGTTTCAGCATCTCAGCCTCATCGTCCGGAGACGTACCTACGTGCTCTACGTGCGCATTGCAGTGATCGGTCAACAAGAAGTGAGCCGTTGCGTTTCCGGGAATGTGGCGGGCTTTCGGTCGACCAGGGGAGAATGAGTCATCGGGATCGGTGTCGAGCTAATCATCGGTGCATGACGAAGCCGGTACGGCATATCCTACAGCTTCATGCGTGTGTGCACCTATCGGTGTACCCTGCTCGGTCTGTAGCTTGAGGTAGGCACGTGTTTTGTCTCTGATACACCATTGGCTATGGCTTGGCCCATTTTGACGCTGGTTCGTTTGAAATAGATACTCCAACATGCTAATCCGTTGCCTGAGAGTCGTGATGAACCGTGAATATCCTAAGCCGAATGTTGGCCGGATGGCAACGGTTGGAACGCGGCAACACCCTGACATGTCACCTCATTTTTTGTACAAGAAAGGTCCTTGTGGAGCGCGTATCGCATCTCGGAAGCAATACCGTTGGCGCCACGGCACAGGGATGCCCGGGTGCGGGCCGGTCCTAGGAGACCGACGGGAGGTACCGGGCGGTTGGCTCAACCGTGTGGTGGTGCGAGCTTGTGGGCGGGGACTCGTGGCATGGATGCGAACTTTCAAAAGGAGAGGACGCACGGAATCCATGTAAGTCGGCGAGGTTGGGAGTGAGTGAGCGGGGTGTGTGGAGCGACACATTTCGAGTTCATTGATAGACGTTGAGTGTCTGGTATTCAGAAGTTGATCCTTTTGAGGGCGATCCTCGGATATTGCGTGACAGGGCTGCCACTTTGGGCCACAAAAAAACTCCGCTACCTTCTAGCAAGAGAAGACTCACTTCCCATCACTGTGGCAAAGGTAGTTGTACTGTCAGCCACTGTATCTCGTGCAATGAGAATGGAGTGCATTTTCTGTGTAATGTGTAGATACTTGAGCGGTCGCTTATTGAGAGTGACACAGACCAGATAACTTGCGTGGTAGATTTGTGCTTTGTGACATGTCTACTTTGCAGCTAAGGTTTCTCCATGCAGCCGTCATTGCTGATAGCACGACATGATTGTGCAAGCCACGAAGGCGCTTTCGTTTGGCACCCAAAACGAGACCGCACACTCAGACCGCAGCCCGCATGTCCATCCTGCCCTGTCAAGGGCTATGCGATCTGCAACGGAACGGCTGTCGGTATACCTTCCGCGGTACAACCATCGTTGACACAGCTCGACACGCACTCGTCTGGAAACGAGCATTACACACGGATGTTTCGGCATTGCACAGGTATGCTCCTAACCCAGATGTGTCGGCATGGGATCTCAGCGCCAGATTTGCTAGCTGCGGAAAGCAACAACACATGTATGTACTGTCCAGAAAGCGATGAGAAACACGTATACCATCCGCTGTACGTGTGCTAAATTCGACAGATGTAACAGCTATGTTCCACAGGAGCCTGCCATGCTACACGGTGAATGTCTTACAGACCCACATGGAACCATACTTTCTTGGCAGACATCTGAACAGCTCATTATTGGACGGTAACTGACTGAGGTCGGTATCTTCAATAACGTTCGCCATTGAAGGCATTTGCCTGGTATTATGTCACCGACGATGAGCTGTAATTCTTGCCTGGATGCGCGTCTGATGTCACCCGCTCAGAGTTCCCGCATGTTGTCGTTGGGTCTTGAATTTGTTTTACTCTAAGAGGAACGGATACACACAAAGCATTGGAACCTCTCGTGATTAATTATGGTGGTGATGTGCGGCCACTCCTGCCATGGCTTATAGGGAGGCCCATCACCAGATTTAGTGAGGTAGGCTGGTAGAAGACCGACTCGCGCAACGTGGGTCGTTGGCCATGTTCATGGGTGTTCCCTGCAGTCTACTGGTCCTCTTGTTCCTGCCTCGTGACTACAGCACACAGCTGCTGCTGAGGGAAATCGCTACGTACGATGTACGGTGCATGCCGCAGACACGAAGAGTGGCGACGCTGTGGAAGTCCAGGAACATGTGCGCAAATCTGCTCCCTCCAAGTAGGTCTTCGTAAGGTTAGCAGCGTTGAAACGGCCGTGCAACTCGCCGGGATAGCGGCCTTCTTGGCCCTATCATGGCGAGGCTTCGGTGTGCCGAGGAAGGCTTGTCTTCCCCACGTTATATCACGGCCGATTATGAACTCTGGGGTAAATATTCCTCCACCAATCCTTCTTCGACTTCCTTCAATCGTCCGGGGATAGCGCGCGGCCACTATCCTCTTAGCGTCACCCTAACCATGTGCGGCGCATCTGAATCTCTACTGCGGACGGAAGAACCAGATTATCATCTCCGCACCAAACGTCTGGGGCTGACCACATCGCCCCTGGCATGGGCGGCAATATGGGGTATATTAAGAGCCATGACCTGCATGATGAGGCTCCACAGCCCTCGACGCTCGAAAGACTGCACCCTTCAATTGTCCTCGCTCAGCAAACCTGAACCATGCGCATCTCGCCACTCTTTGCTGCAGCACTGCTGCAAGCCTCGATAGCATGGTCTTCTCCCGTTGAGTCCGATGATCTCGTCACCAGAGGCGCATCGAAGAGGCCAAATCATCCCATCAAACCGCATCACCCTGGCAAGCCTTTCCCGGTCTCGCCAGCTCGATCAAAAACCTGCACGGTGAAGAGCTATGGCAATGGCAAGGACGATTCCACAAACGTTCTGAGCGCCATCAAGTCTTGCAACAACGGTGGTCACGTTATCTTTTCTAAGGACAAGACTTACACCATCGGCACTGCACTTGACCTTACGTTCCTCAAGAACATAGATTTGGGTACGTTGTTTCCAAACTGGACCCATTGATAGAACTAACAACTCGTCAGACGTACAAGGGACCATCAAGTTCACCAACGACACGGACTACTGGCAAGCCAACGCCTTTAAGCAAGTCTTCCAGAACGCCACTACTTTCTTCCAGCTTGGAGGCGAGGACGTCAACGTCTATGGAGGTGGTACCTTTGACGGAAACGGGCAGGTCTGGTACGATTTGTATGCCAAGAACAATTTGGTCTTGCGCCCCATCCTCTTCGGTACCATTGGTTTGAAGGGCGGACGCATTGAGAACCTGAAAATGAGGTACTCGCCTCAGTGGTACAACCTCGTAGCGAACTCGACGAATGTGGTGTTCTCCGACATTAGCATTTCCGGGTACAGCAGCAGCTCGAACGTTGCCAAGAACACTGACGGGTAGGTCTCATTGGAAGTACAAGAATAATCGGGACGCTAACGTTCTACAGTTGGGACACATACCGCTCGGACAACATCGTCATTCAGAACTCGCACATTGACAATGGCGACGATTGTGTGTCTTTCAAGCCGAACAGTACCAACATAGTTGTACAGAACCTGATATGCAACGGCAGTCATGGCATCAGTGTTGGTAGCTTGGGACAGTACAAGGGTGAGGTCGATTATGTCAAGAACATCTACGTAAGTTTCCTTGTCCACTGCGTAAATGCAGCAATAGATTCCAGGCCAGAATATATCCTCCTGCGGAACCTAGCTGACAGCACCAGACGTACAACGTCAGCATGTCCAACGCTTCTGATGGTGCCCGCATCAAGGTCTGGCCAGGCGTTAGCTCTGCCCTGTCCGATGATCTGCAAGGAGGCGGTGGCTTAGGAGCCGTGTCTAACATCACCTACGACGGAATGGTACTCTCCAACGTCGACTATGCCATCGAAATTACCCAGTGCTACGGCCAGAAGAACCTGACGCTCTGCAATCAGGTACATACTCTCTTACCCGTACTCCCTCGTACACGTACTGACTCAGGATAGTTCCCCAGCAACCTCACCATCTCGGATGTCACCATCAAGAACTTCAAGGGCACCACGAGCAAGAAGCACGATCCTTTGGTTGGCTACCTAGTCTGCTCCAGCCCGACTGTGTGCAGCGATATCAACATTCAAAATGTGACGGTCAAGAGCCCGAGCGGAACAAACCAGTACGCATGTGCGAACATTGATGGCATCGATAGCCAGGTCAACTGCAAGAAATTGCTCTGAAGTGGCTTCTTATCAGATAATGTAACACAAATGATACCAATTCAAGTAACCATCACGGTTTCAGTACTAAGAAGACTCTTGAGCTAACGCTATGATTCTCTGATTGTTGACACGAACCACGAAGTGGTGTCCCGTAAAATGGTGGACAAATTATAGACTGCAGCTGCCACCTAATAGAAGCTAACACTATGAGCGTACTTGCACACAGTTCCGATTCGTACACGAGTTGGATACTAATGGACCTTCGGTATATGCGGATCACGCATCTATGTGCATCAATGGCGTGATCACGATTACTATTGCAACACCCGCATCTATCGGATATAACCACACCTATAAAGTGTAACACCTCGACCGCGTCCATAACTTGAAGCAAAAAGCTTCTTCTCAAACATACGCCCTCCCAACACATCACGAGTGTCTCCCAGCCAAGATGACGTCCCCAAAAAAGCAACTCCACCTCACAGCCTTCATGCGGCCCGTCAGCCTCCACACAGGCGCATGGCGCTATCCCGGATCATACCCAGACGCAAACTTCAACCTCAAGCACCTTGTTTCTTTCATCCAATCCCTCGAAGCCGCCAAGTTCGACGCCTTCTTCATGGCCGACCATCTCGCGGTCCTGAACATGCCCGTGGAAGCCCTCAAGCGAAGCCACACCGTCACCTCCTTCGAGCCCTTCACCCTGCTCGCTGCACTGTCACAGGTCACGAGCAGAATCGGCCTGGCGGCAACCGCGAGCACGACGTACGACGAGCCGTACCACATTGCGCGGCGCTTTGCCAGTCTGGACCACCTCAGCGGCGGGCGCGCAGCGTGGAACATCGTGACGACGGGGAATCCTGAAAGCGCGAAGAACTTTGGGCGCGACGAGCACATGGAGCATGGCGATCGGTACAAGCGGGCGCGCGAGTTCTACGATGTGGTTACGGGGCTGTGGGATAGTTTTGCCGATGATGCGTTCCCACGGGACGCGGAAAGCGGCGTGTATGTTGATCCCGAGAAGATACATACGCTGAACCACAAGGGGGATGAGTTTCAAGTTAAAGGCCCGTTGAATATCGCGAGACCTGTGCAGGGATGGCCTGTCATTGTGCAGGCAGGACAGTCGGAGCCAGGACGCCAACTCGCAGCCGAGACCGCCGAGACGGTGTTCTGCGCGCCACGGGACGTCGAGTCTGCGAAGGTGCTGTATCAGGATATCAAAGGGCGGGCGAAAGCGGCGGGGAGGTTCCCGGGGCTTCCGAAAATCCTACCTGCCGCGCTCATTGTCATCGGGGATACGGTCGAAGACGCACAGCAGAAGAGACTCAAGCTCGACAGCTTGGTCCACTATGACAGCGCCATTGCGTCGCTTTCCATCGCACTGGGATCGGATGCATCGAAGTTCGACCCAGACGGACCCCTGCCCAAAGACATTCCCGACACCAACGCGAGCAAGACGGGACGGGCGGGCGTGATCAGTCTCGCGGAGAAGGAAGGACTGAACGTACGGCAGCTTGCAGGGCGATACGGCGGGTATTCCGGGCTTGCATTTGTGGGGACTCCCGAGACTGTAGCTGATGAGCTGGAGTACTGGCTGAACGAAGAGGCTGCGGATGGATTTACAGTGACGTTCCCGTTCTTGCCCGAGGGACTGGAGAGTGTGACGAAGAAGTTGGTGCCTGAGCTGCAGCGGCGTGGGATCTTCAGGAAGGATTACGAGGGAACGACGTTGCGAGAGCATCTCGGTCTGCCGCGACCGCCGAATCGTTTCTTTGAGAACACTTCAACCGCGTAGGTCTGTAGCCAGCTTACGCAGCGGATGGTTGTGCGATTCGAAACTTAGTAGTAATCTCGAATGGTCTTCATGTTGCATGGTCGGATACGGGGATCTTCAATGCGAAGTAAATTGCTCAGTACGATCTTAAATAATTGCACATACAGTCGTCTGGTTGCTTCGAGGTCAGCGCGAAATGCACCCACCCATATACCAAATTGATATAAAGCGCAATCCTGGCAGAATCGCTTACCATGAAAGGAGGTATTCCTGTGGGTCATATCAGGTGACTTAGATAACCACCCAGTCCCCACTGGCCAAGCAGTCGAGTCGAATCTGCCATTATCATGCGCATGGCGCCTATGATAGGCGTCGACTTCCCTCGAATCGTCGTCAACTCTTATCATCGTACATGCACTTGGATTCACGCCTCGCTCCTCTCAATCATCAACATGCGGTCCGACCCTGGGCATGTAGACTGGCGCAATGCCCCACTCACCCCCCTTCAATGCAGCGTTCCTCAGCGTAACCTTCTGTTTATCTCCCAATCCTTCATACCACCCAGCATCCCACCCGTGAAGCATTTCCTCTTCCGCCATCTTACTGATCCCCGTTCTCTCCAGCTCGATTTTCGTCCTCAACGCACTCGCAAATACCCTTGCCTGGTTGATACCAAACTCACATGCGACTCTTTCGAGTGAGTTTAGGACGAAGGCATGGGCTTCGGACGAGGCGATGGGTGTGGAGCCCGCGATGAATAGAGCCCAAAGAGAAGAGTAGCCGCCGCTGACGCGGACGATGGGAAGTTGTTCGTTTGGTGTCGCGGGCGTGCGAAACTCGGGGATTGTGCTGACACTTCGTTCTTGGAGGAAGTTCGAGATGAGCGTCTTTGCGCTGCCTGATGGGGCGATGGGTGTCGTGGGAGGCCCCCATTCGGTAGCCCCCAATGCGGTCCCGGTGGGCGATGGAGATGGGGACGGAGAAGGTGTGGTAACAGTACCCGGAGGTGTAAGGCCTTCAAACGAGAACTTGGATTGAGGTCTCCCCATATGTGTTGAGTCAGACCAAGTGGACGGGACCTTGGCCGTGTCGTGCAGGTACTGGGGCATGCTGGCAAATATGTCTGATTGCATCTTGTAGAGTGTTTCTGTGGAATCATTCAGGAGCTCCATGTATATTCTCCCTACAAAGACCGGTGGCGTAGAGCTGAAGCCGGCGATGAGGGCGTTGCGGAGGATGTCGTGGATGTATATTCGAATATAGCGAAGCCAATTCCACGTTTGCGCTGCGGCGAGATGCGGATAGATGTGGTATTCTGCCCCAAAAACACCAGGTGTGCCTTCGTCGCAAGTCTCTACGACATAATCCCAACTGGAGTCCACCGCATCGAACATCTTCATGGCTTCCTCATCAAGCTCCGAAGCGCGGTCTACTATTTCCCGAAGATCCGTGAGTTTATGATTCAGGATGTCTGCGCGGAAATCTATCACCTTGATATGGAGGTGGAAGAATCTATTGCCAGGATCGTGACCGTCTTCCCATTTTTTCACCTCTTTGTTCATCTCGTGGACGAATCGTGGAAGCGCAATACCCATGCCCACGCATTTTGTGGCGAGCAACCCGATCGTTTGCATGTACATTCTGCGACCAGCCGGCGTCTGAAACTGGGCCATGCCACGCATCCGAACAAGAGATGCCGACCCTTGGACGTGTTGCATCCAGCCTTGAAACGAGAACTCATTGTGAGTGGATTCGAAAAGACTGAGCAGCATGGTTGCAAGTAAAGTGTGGTCTGATTTCGCATCAGAAGGATTGACGAGCGCCTTGTTGGTCATATTAAGAGCATCAAGATACCACCTGGTAGCCTCGTGCTTCAGTCCGTGATCCATCAGCAGGTTGGCTGTGCCCGCAAGACCAAGCGCGGCCATCGCCGTGGCCACGATGGGATGAAATCCAAACGTACTGAGATGCCGGTTATACGCCGCAGAAGATATTGGTGGCAGATCTACCCCTGCTGCGTAGTTCTTCATGAAGAAAGCGATACCTCTGTCAATGAGAGGGCATAGTAAGGGTGCTCCTATCGCATCTGAAATTCGAACAACAGCGCGTCGAGCTTTTTCAGCTTGCTCTCGTTCGTCGCGAGCAATGAGGGCTTTGGCTTTTGATTTTCGCGCTTTTTGTTCCACGGCAGCGGATTCATCCTGGAAGAGGCGATCAATTATCCGTTCGTACCCAGGACATTGGTGGCCCTTGTCTGCGCACTTGACACACCCTCCTGGCCTCTCATCACACTACAAGTGCCTCGTTAGTCATTCGGCATTTTGCCAAGGAACTGGGACAGGTGGATCTGGGGTATGAAGCTTGGCTAACTGGGTCCCTGGGGCTCGCACAGCTGACCGAATCGGGTAGTTTGTATGCAACGTGCGGACTAGTCGTAGTGCTGGATGTTCCAGAGCCTCGGAACTAAATGGATAGAGTATACAAGCGAACGTGGGGGATACAAAAGCTTCGCTACGTACCTTGATCTTGCGTTGCCTGCAAGTTTTACATCCCGTACTTGGCCTGCCTCGATATACCATACTGTGTCTGCGCGCGGCTGCGATCTACTGCCCTTCCAGTGCTGGAGCTTTGGTGTCGCGCTGCCCAAAGTGAATCGAGGTACTCGATTGCTCGCTATTGTACCCTGTCAAACGATGGTGCAGCACGCCTCAATACATTTGCGATGCACGTAAGAGAGTTGGTTGCTAGAGAGGTGAAATTCCTACGGGCATCGTACTGTGGCTTTGCGGAGCTTACGTGTAAGCACTGAATAAGAAACGGCTTAGCACGCTGTCTCTGTGGTGTAACTCGCATCGCTTTAAACGTTCCTGGTTAAGCTGAGGCGTAACGCTTTTCCTTTTCGGGGATGATGTGCGTGAGTGGTCGGAAAACTCCGCTTGTTCTTAATAAGCATCAACCAAATGGTAGCTAATCGTTGAATAGAACGAAGTGCACTACGAAGTCGGAAGTATCGCAAATATGGATCTATGTCTCGAGAAGGACAATTCTAAGCAGAGAACAATTAGCAAAGAAACTCGAATGTCTACTGTAGACTTCTACCATCCAACCGATCCTTTACACATTCTCGCATCTCACACACCCACACTCAAACCCCCAATTGCCCTTCAAAGTCTTCATCCTCGTACCCCTGCTCGACTTCCTTTCTTCACCACTCAAATACGTGATGCACAGCTCCTCGCCCATCTTGATCTCCTTCCCTGCGCGAAACTGCCACACCCTTCCCACCCTCGCTTTCTCAACGTTTGGCCCGCACGAATGATTGAAGTACGACGCGCTCGGCCAGCACCCGTAGCCGAAGAACTCTGAGCCGTCGTCCTCGAGGGAGCGGATGCCGAAGGAGTTGTGGCTGTCGCGCGAAGACAGGAGGAACAACGTTTCCGGCGTTATGTGTTCAAGGAGAGGGAGCGGACACACGGCGAGCATGTGAAGGTAAGAGCGAGTGAAGGCACTGAGGTCGTCGCAGCTATGATAGGGTGTGTGGTCCTGGGCGAGGGCGAGGACGCGATCCCACTTGGCGGGGTTGTTGTATTTCCAGAGGGTACCGCTGATGCAAAAGGTCAAGACGTCCGGGGAGATGGGCTGCATGAGCGCTTTCTGGAGGGCTTTGCGGTGCTGCTTAGTAGGCTCGACGACCTCGCCTTTGTCCGAGTCGTTGGCAGGTGGGATGGGTGAGCGCGCAATCCGTATCAATGCCGCCTGATCAGCCGCCCCCTTCCACGCAATCCGTGTCTCCTCCGCCTTTGGCCGCGGCAGTCCCACATCCACCATGTCCGCATCCTCTCTGCTCCGGCCCTTGATCATCTTCTCCACCGCGGTCCATGTCTCCACGCCGAGCTCGCCAACGCGGTCTCTCCATTGGTCCCTGCACTCCTCGGAGCAGAACGCAAACCCCACACTGTTGTCGCGCACGCTCAAATCCCGGCCTCGATCGTAGCCGAAGCATTCCCCACACACTTCGCGGCGGTACTCGCGAAGCACAACATCGACCGCGAGGTCATCGCCGAGAAAAACGAGCGTATCGGCGGGTATGTCTTGGGTGGCGAAAATGGCGCGCCCGGAATGAGGTGTGTGGCGTACTTCGAAGAGGCGCGAGGTGGGCGCTCCTGGGGGGAGCGAGGTCTCTTCTCCGCCCTCCATTTCCAGAACCTAATCGTTAAAAAAATATCGTAGAAATATTGGAAGGTACCAGCGCTGTATACGTGTAGTCTATGGTCTTTCGAAACACTTTCTATAATGTGACGAAGGGAAAAATTGACAGATGAAGCTCACAACTGGCGTCAGTTTGGTATGTCCATGATACCGATTCCAAAAGAGAAAGATCGTATAAAAAGTGCCATGGTTAGTTCTGTGTGCGTAAGGTGGACGAGAGAGTCGGGTCGCAGGGCGATGTGAGGGGTGATCAACGGAGCGGTATTGGAATTTTAGATCTGGACCCAGGGGACCGTTCCTCCGCTACGGAGATAAGATAAGAAAACGGAGATAGCAGTACAAGGCTAACCACGGTTTGCCCTCCTCTTCAATAAAAAAGCACATAGTGTTCACAGGGTTCTAACCTGTCTAAATTCCCGAATCATCTTGTTTCTCTGGGTTAAAGACGTCTGGGTCATCTTTATGCTTCGCTAAAAAGGCATCCCAGTGCCTGCACCCCTTCTTTGCAGGCTCAAAGGCAGCGGGCCCACCAATCCAGCTCGAGATTTCCTGCTGGCGTTCCAAGATCTGAAGCGACATACCTAAAGTGTGGAATACAAGGTCAGTAAAATAGGTAAAATTAAGGTTAATGGGTAGAAGTGGGTATTTTAGCTTCAGCTCGTTGCTGATGTCTAACAATTTTAGACAGTAACAACAGCAGAAACAACCACTTCGTACCCCGGCATTGCGTACCTGAGCCGGCGTGCCAGCCGATGTGACAGTGAAGGAGCCATGCACCAGGGTTGTCAGTCTTGTAGGCGAGAACGAGGTGGCCCATCGCGGGGAGCATGGCGGTATCGCGTCGAGGTGGGTTTTCAGTGTTGTATATGGAATTTGCTACGTCAAAGGGACCCGCGCCTTGGGAGAGGATGGCAAAGTCATGGCCGTGGAGATGGATTGGGTGGGTTCCCTTGATAATGTTAACAGATCCGAACTCCACACGAGTCAATGTATTCTGAGGGCACAGAGGACTCAAAACTTACTCCGGTAAGTTTGTTCGGACCGCCACCAGAATTGATGATAAAGTACACGAAGCCTTCAGGGTTCTTGTAAGGGTCTAAGCCAGTTTTCAGTACTGCGATTTCTCTGTTTATCGAATCGAACCGCCAGCTTACATGGCTCGAGAACGTAATCCGAGGACCAACTCGTGTTGGCGATATTCAAAAGAGTCGGATTGGAGTAGTTTAGCCATTGCGGTTGCTCCGCGAGCAGCCAGCGAAAAGCACCGTGGGCCTCTTTGCTTCTGTCGATGCCAACATAACGCACGTTCTTCAGTACATCGTTTTGCGGGGACGTCACCCTCCACTTGAGGTGAGGCTCAAAGACAGGGTCTTTGCAGCCAACAGTTACAGGCCACCTTGTTGTCTTGGGCTCATCCAAGCTCGCACCCTTGTAGCTGAGGATACCGACACGCTGGGTATCAGTCTGGTTAGGCGGATAGTTTTGTTGAGGAAATTGGCAAAAGGTGGAGTCCTCGACCTTACCATCGAAGTACTCTGTGCGTATCCAGTACTTTCCGTTCGTGGAAGCCGTCTGGTTGGCGCGAACGATGACACCGTACCGCTGGCCGATGCCAATCGAAAGCGAATTGGTCCAGAAGGGCTTGATCGGCACATAATCCACAGACACGACCTGCAGCATGTGATTGTCAATGGAGAAGTGGAAGTGGAAGTCGATGGCGCTATTGGTGATGCGAAGAAGATACTTCTTGCCTCTTTCAAATGTCGTCTGGAAATAGGAGCCGGTCCCCAGTTCATGGTTGCGGCCAACACCATTGAGCGTTATGAGATCCGCTTTTGGTGGTGCGGGAGAGAACATCGATTCGTGGAAGGCGTCGTACGCACTAGCATGGTGCCACTCGTGCACCATGATGGGGGCGAGTTCCTCATCCCAATTGGCGGTTGAGGGTCCGTGGATAACCACTGGGCCCAAGGACCCTTCACCGTACTGAGAGCTGTAGTGCGAATGGTACCAGCTGTGTCCATACTGCCTGAGTTGGAATTCGTAGGTAAACGAGCCATCCTGTGCAATGGGGCATTGAGTGATTGCTGGCTCGGTCAATCTGACATATCTCCGACACAGCTTGCTTTACTAACCGTTGGCGCCATCAAAGTTATTCTCATGGAACATGCGAAGGCCGTGGAAGTGCATGGTGGTGCCGTTGTTCTTGATTGTGTTTTTGACATTGACGACTATCGTATCACCCCAACAAGCTTCGACAAGCGGGCCTGGGAATTGGCCGTTGACCACTTGAGCAACCTTCGGGAAGCCATCTGGACTGACGACTTTCTCCGAGATCTCTAGATTGAACTATTTAAAATTAAGCGGTTATCTCAGAGACGTATGAAACATAGCAACACATCGATGGTGCTACCTACGGTTCTTTTGATGCCGACTGGAAATTCGTCTTCATAGTCGGTGTCAATATCGTATGTCTTGCCGCCTTTCTTTACCCAGCAGCTACGGTCTCTGTAACTGTTACAGTTCTGATATCCGGGATAAGAACAGGTGAAGCCCTTGGTGGCCTGTCTGGGCACAAACGAAGTCTCTACGGGATTAGCATGAACGAGTACAACACTGTTGCAGAGTGCTGCGATAGAGACAAGAGAACGAAAGAAAGACCCCATGGTCAGAAAAAGTATGACTTGGTGAACGAGTGAGAGCCCTGCCAGTGACAATGGGAACGTAGCAATAGAGAACCTACATGATTGAGGCCTAATATACAGCGCATTCTGACTCGGAGGAAAACATAAAAAACCAACCGCGAACGAGCCGTGCGCTAAGACCATGCTCGTGTTACAATCATACGTAGCAGCCAGTTCCACTTGCATCGTGACTGCCTAAATGACAGATGCTCAGACGATTGAATCTTAGATTGAGAAGGATTTGCGTGCGGTGGTCCTCCGTCTTTACTCGCAGTAACGCTTTGATACAGCCCATGCATTCAGTTGAGGTGTGTATACTTTGGTGACATCATGCAGGTGTGAGCGTTCCTTAAACGATGGCGATTGAGAATTCGCCGGTCTCCGAAATTCCATGCATTTCGTATGCAATCATGGATGGCCCGATATACGAGGGCAAATATTTTGAGTGCCCAGGTACAGTGGATAAGATTGGTGTCACCATCATTTACGGTTCGCGTCGGCACTCGTAGACCGAAATGCTGGAAGTCCAATGCCGAAGACCGGTGGCGGTGAACACCATCTCGCAGCGCAAATCTACAGGCGGCTCTGCAAACGCTGTTATGAGGTAATGTTATACATTCCGATTACGATGTTACCGATGCCGGCGTCAACAAATTCGTGCGCCATTTCTCAGCGCCAGAGTGACGTGCTGATTGCTCGCAAGGTTTTCGTTGCTTTTCCGCTGCATCATCATACTAAACCTGCTTCCTCTTGTTTCCTCATCACAGCCGTCGCTAAGGTCCTCGTCTCAGTCAAGTGTCTCTGCAAACCCTCTTTCCCATCAATATGCACCGCACGCCCAGTTCCGATCTTCTTTAGACTATCCCTCATGAGCATCTCATAGTATGCAATGTCGAAGAAAGTCGCAGGAACATTGACAAGGATCTGTGTGAAGATGTTGTATGGGACCTTATTACCAACAGCAGATCCAGGACGACTTATGGAAGCGCCACTGTCAAAATGGTGTGCACCATTTTCTCCGAAGCCCAGCGAGAATTGTTCCCCTTATATGTTATACGAAACAGACTGATTCGTACACTTTGCGAACGCGGAAATTCGCACGTCACTCAGCGCACACATGAAACCACACTACCAAAGCATATACTAGCATTCACGGAAACTAACCACAGGGTATTACCCAAACCGAAAACTCCTCAACCAACCATCAACAGAAGCCGTCGCCCAAGTTCGAACCGAGTCCCAGACCCGCCCAGGCACCTCTCACCCTCCTATCCCCACTGAATGCCCCCACCCCTCCGGCGGTCCAACCCCCCAAAACGTATTCCAAACAAGCTGCCCCCTATGCACAACGAAGAACGCACGCCCCGAGTCCCACTGCATATCAAACGGATTCCCGTACGTCTCAAACCCATGCATGTCATTCCACTCAGGCGGCGAAAAGCTAGTCATGACTTTAGTTTGCCCCTGACAGGCTGGATTCCCACAGGCGAGCGGGGTGCAGCGGAAGCGGTAGTAGGTAGGTCCGCCGTTGCGGAGCTGGAAGGACTCTTCGGCTGGCTCGGCGCTGCTTTGGTAGCGGTAGATTATGTCGCCGGACTCGGGGTTTTCCTCTGCGGCGGGGCCGAAGGCGACGAAGCGGCCGGGGGTGTAGGTCCAGCTTTTCGGGGGTATGACGGCGAGGTTGGTTACGTGGCCTCTGCGAAAGCTGCGTGATGTTTGGTAGGGGTGGAATTTTGACATGGTGGGGGTATTGGAGGTGTTGTAAGGGATTCTTGGTAATGGAGGTGTTTACGCGTTCTAAGGATAGTAATAGAAGTGTGTGTGTGGAAATTGAAATGGGCCTGGCTATAGGCCTCTTTATACACTCGCGGTTCCGTTGAGCAACAACCTTGCGTTCACTGTGCGTCTCCAATATCTCTTCAAGTTCAACCAAGGGAATATAAGGAACACGCTTCGTGGCCAGACAGTCAGAGCTCTGTGGACAGAACTGCTCCCGAATGGCAATTACATGACTGAGTAGCGTGACATCTCCGCCTATGGATCAGTCACACGAGGAGATGGCTACCTATCTGAAGTGTCATCCAAGTATGATCGTCCCCACCACATATGTATGACTAGTCCCTGAATCACACGACCACTCAAACACCAACCCACAATTCAGTCTAAAACAACGCATGACCCTGTGATGATTCAGATTATCAACACGAACCACAAAGTAGTCGACTGTTGACTCTTCGCGCGCTTCTGCAAACCGTGGCAAAACGTAACACAGGAACTCTGTAGGGTACTAAAATATCGATTGTTGACTCATGGCGCGCTTTTGCAAGCTGCGGAAAAACGCAGTAAAGGAACTCGATGGGGTGCCAAAATACAAAGTAGTGTCCTATAGAATAATAGACTCCTTGTGTTTTAGCACCCCACAGAGTTCCTGTATTGCGTTTTACCGCGGCTTTTGAAACTCCCGAAGAGTCAGAAATGGAGAATACGATAGTAGATAAATACAGACTATACCTACTGCCCAAAGGTACCACAAAAAGCGTTATAAATAAGCAAAGAAAGGATCGAGTAGGCAAGTAAAGCTTTACGGCCTAGCGTGAAATCTTAGTTAGACAGGTGTATGTCACAGTGCTACGCTGCAGCGCTGCGGCATCTGCCTGTCTTTAATTACCATCTCTCGCATGCGCATAGCCCTCTTTACCCCAACTGTTGGCATCTTCTCAAAAGTTTCTTCTTCACATCTTCCCCTTTTGGGTATCAATATACACATACTGCCGCTCACTATATATAGCTCTATCCACCAGACTAGAGACTAACCTACAACTCAGTCAAGTCTAAAACAACGTATAACCCCCTTCGCTCCACCCGCTGCCATCTTCTCAAAAGTATCTTTTATATAGACCAGCATGTCGTCCCCCTCACCGTACCACACCACCCTTTACCGTGCACATCTCCATCCACCAGACCAGAGGTCAGCCCAAGCTATACTCAAGCAAACAACACCACATATTGCAAACCCTAAACATATTCACAACAACAGCAACAAAAAAAAAAAAAAAAAAAAAAAAAAAAAAAAAAAAAAAAAAAAAAAAAAAAAAAAAAAAAAAAAGTCACAGAACAATATATGCACACTTCATTCTTGCTATCGACGTCACGCATGCCATTTCCTCGGCAATATTCACAGTATTAAAGGAGGGACGTAAGAAAGCCGTTTCCTTGACCAAGGTCCCAGCGATCCCACCTCGATATTAACTTCCTCCAAATGGGATTATGAACAGCGCCTGACAATGATTCGCTTCGGCAGGTGGAACCCTCGCGGCATGTATGGACAAAATGTTTTGTCTTTTGGGACAAACCGAAACACCAGGGATATAGTAAAAATGGATAAGAATGTCCGATTAGGGAAAGAAAGTGTGCTCATGATCGGGCCATTGACAAGCCGAAAGATTTACGTGGAAGGTGGTATCCACTTATAGGGCAAGAAGGCCGAAGATGGCGAAGACAATGGCAATGGCAGAGCCACCGATCTTGGCGAGTCCAGGTTCCAGAGCAGAGCCAGAGCTGCCGGTATTACCCTGATCGAAGGTGGCGCTGCTGCCGCTGCTCGAGCCACTGCTACCCGAGGAGCCACTGTCTGGTCCCGACGTAGCCTGGGCAGTGCTCGAGGGATCGAGGGGGGTATCCTGGCGGCCGCCGCCACCGGGGTTTCCTCCAGGAACCATGTTGACCGGCTTGGTTGACTTGGCAGAGGAGCTGGCCTTGGAGGCGGAAGCGGAAGCGGTGGATCCGGGCGCGTCCCCAGTGTCCATGAGGGATTCCAAGACGACAAGGTCGTTTGTGATCTCGACCGTGTTGTTGGTGGGCATGTTGCTGGTGTACTTGTAGCTCTTGGACCCGGTCGACTTGATGCCCGACGGGGCGTCATAGCAGTCGACGGTAACCTTGGTGACCAGGGCAGCGTACATGCCGTTGGTCATGTACTCGCTGTTCCAGTCGATTTCACCACCAGCCCACTCGATGGTTCCTTTGGCGTTGGTGGACAGACCGGCAGGCCAGAGCGACAGCATGATGCGCGAAGGGGTCTGAGGGTAGTCGAAGCGGCCAGAAGTGGCGTTCCAGGAGTCTGCGCGCTTCACGGTGCGGCCCTTGTTGCCGTCGACGGACCAACTAAGCTCGTCCTCGGACCAGTCGATGCAGTATTCGTGCGTCTTGCCTACGGTATCAGGAGAGACCTCGAGCTTCTCCATGTTCTTGTCTAGCGCTTGATTAGACTGGTGCGAGGCAAGTATAAGCTACGACTTACAGTTGGTGACACCTTGCGAGTACCAGTTGGACTGGGCGTTGGCGATGTCGTTGCCAATGAACTCAAAATCGATTTCGTCCTTGACGTCGGACATCATGATGAAAGCGGTCACGACACCCGGGCCCTGGCTGGTGGACATGGTGGCGCAGATCTTGCCGTACCATACGTAAAAGGTGGAGGCAAGCAGGGTTCCAACAGTATTCTCAGCCATGGTCAGAGCAACGCCGCCCGAGGGGTATTTGATGGGGTTGCCTTGTGCCTGCCAGTTGATCTTGGCGCTGTCGCCGAGGTACTTCTGGTTGGATTGCATGTCTTTCAGGTCGGTGAATGCGTAGTTGCCACTCTTGCAACTGGGGTTCGGCACGCACGAGTCGAAGGTGGTCGACATGGTCGGGTCGCATCCTCCCAAACAGAAGGCGCCGACACCACATTGGCCATAGACTGCGTCTGTCAGCGAGGCTTCAGGGTGGACATTTGCAGGTCGACGTACGGCCGCAGCAGGGCGTGTCAGCCGGGCACTTTTTCTGCCTCGTGCACGTCGTCTCGGTGAAGGCGGTTCCGGCGAAGGCAGCGGCCGCAATGGCGAGGGTGAAGGCGTGTCGGACCATTGCCGGGCGTTGTTGGAGTATGCGCGGGTGCGTGCAGGCTGTCGTGCAAGGTGGCTAAGCGCAGTGCAGCTGTCAACGAGTGCAGGGCGCCCGCGGTTCAGGAAGCGGGCGGGTGGCGGTATGCGGGCTGCTGTAGGATATATCTGGGGCCGCGCGAAAGGAGGGATAAGGAAGGGAAGGAGTGGGTGAAAAGGAGGCACGGAGAGTGCTGCGCGGGCGACGAGACAATGCGAGCGCGCGCGGACTCGTGGTCAGTGGTCAGGCGCCCTGGCACACGGCAAACGGGGTCTCTGGTGTGGTGTGTGTGTGGAGGAGGGCCGCTAAAGGGTTGGGTTCGGCGGGCGCCTTGCCGCTTTGACGCTCTCCATGCTGGCACAGGCTGTCGTCGCCTGTCACGCATTGTTTCCCGCAGCCTCGCCGAGCTGTGCGCGTTGCTGTGTTGCTGCGATGCATGCTGTGCCGGATATTGTGCTCTCCTCTCCACCGTCGCACCCGTGTCTCTTCTGTGGGAACGCAGGCGACACTAGCAGATGGCGCCGAGCACCGAGTTCAGGAGCATCAGCATCAGCATCAGCATCCACCCGTTTGCCGCGCTCAGGGCAGGCCAAGGGCAGGGCAATCGATAGCGTCTATTGCCAGTTGCTGTCTTCTGTTACCAGCACCCGCCCGCATCCACGTGTTTTGGCATGCACGGAATGTCACTGACCTGCACTTCCACATCCCCATCGTCTCGCCGTTGTTGTACCTCGGTGCAGCTTCGGCGCCCCTGAAACCGGTGCCGATGGTGCTTTCCTGGACACGAGCTGTGCCGCAAACAAACACGGCAACAGGTGTTGCAATAATTATTGAGCGTTGGTCTGAGCTTAACGCGATTCGCTGGCACCCTATATTCCCTGCGAGATCTGTTCTCCTCCAGTAGAATTGTATTAGTAAGGTATGAGTCATTATTAACAACAGGTGGTGCAATAATTATTGAGCGCTGTAATAATGACTTATACCTTACTAATACAATTCTAGTAATTCTACTGGAGGAGAACAGGTCTCGCAGGGAAGAATTAGGGTGGTAAAGTATTAGTCACTATTACAGCGCTCAATAATTATTGCACCACCTGTTGACGGCAGGCGCCGTGCTGACTAATCACTTGCTACACAGTATGCAATGCACGAGGTTTCCTCTTTCACATGCTACCATGCACTGCGTCTTCACCAGGAGCCAACTGCACCCTTCTTTACAATACCCGTGAAAGCGAACGCATTTCACCTACGGTGGCATACTACTTTACGGCACTCCTGTCGTTCGTGTCAACAATCAAAAAATCACATTTGACATTCACTAGCAAATCTTCACAAACTCTAGCATTCACCAGCAGATCTGCGTGTCATCACTGCCCCGTCAACCACCTCTTCACTCCCCCCTCCTCCACACCACGCCGCACCGCACACAAAAGCCCACCTCTGGCCCCCAACTCCCTCACACCACCCTCAACAGCCTTCCCAAGCACCACCCACCACAACCATGCCCACACTCCGAGCAACCCCCAACCCCACACCCCCCATCCCCCTCCACCACCGCTGGCGCTGCTGCCGCCCCTCCTGCGCCCACCCAAACACCCACACCACCCCCATCCACTTCCTCCCCTACTTCTCCCCCGCCGAAAACACCTTCATCAGAGCCCCCGGCTATTTCACCCAAAAGTGCGCCGCCTGCGCCCACCCCGCCTGCGAAACATGCTGTTTTCTCCAAGTGAGCAGGGTCGATGGCCGCAGTGCCGCGACTGAGACCGGGGAGAGGAGTCCCTGGGTCGAGATGGGCTATTGGGATCGGAGAGAGGTATGCATGTGATACGAGTACCACCAGAAGACAGAGCCTTTCGTGGGAGAGAGACGAGAGGGTTGACTGTCGAGTAGGATTTTGACACGGCCGACGTGGTGGGGTTAAGGAGGTCGGATGCGTTGCCGCCCGGGTCGACGAGGGAGTTGAGCGAGGCGTGGAGGAGGAATGGGAGGTGGGATTTGTGACGAGGCGCCGTTTTGACAGTTGGAGTATGGTGTGTTGCCTCAGAAGGGGTGATTCGATTTTTGCATCTGTTTGGTTTGGGTTCAGTACCTTGTTCAAGCACGTCGGGTGGGCTTTTTCGACAAGGTGTCTGCTGTAGAGCAAATCAGAGCACTGAACAATGAGCAGGTGCACGACCTTCGGCTTGACAAGATGCTGCTGGCGGCATCGGTGTTCTTGTACTGGGAGGTGTTGCCGGTCGGAGATGTCCATGTAAAGCATTGACGGATGCTAGGCGATCCGACTTGCGGCTGTGCCTTGACCAGACTTTGCCGGGCGGTAACGAACGTTGCCGTGCACCCTGTTCCGAACGGATGGGCATGCGCTTCTCATCGCCGATCCTGGGACACCATGGCTCGCTCAAACTTTCGATTCAGTGCTTTCCGGACAATTCGCAGTGAACGCAATTTGATGACTGTTCGTGTTCTAAAGTACTGTTGTCAGACTGCGGTTGGGGCGCAGGTTGCAACCATACTCCTCCGACATTCAGTGCCGATTAGGAGGTCTCCACATACCCTGCACTGTTGTCAACCAACACCCCACGTGGGCTGAGTATTTGGAAGCTACGCCTAACAATTTACGGAGTCGATGGGCATCGCGACGTTGTGCGCATGAAGTATCATACACTTTTCGCAGTCTACCGCCGCGAGGCATACAAACGATGTGGTGTCTCGATACCAATCAATGATGATTCACGTCCACTTTCCGAGCATGAAAGCCCAAATGTGCGGCTCTTGATATCGATACGTCTTGGTCGCTCCTCATCCCGCGTCGTCTGTGGGGTAGCATGTGGAAAGCGCAGAATGTAGGTGTTAACGGGACGATGCAACGAACCAGATCCACGATTCGAGATGAGAGCCTCGTAATCATGCTGAAATGTACACCTGCGTCTGGGAGTCCTGAGGTCGGCGATATTTGCGCGCGACACGCCCAAGACTCATGGCCGCGCGTACCATGATCGCGCCCAAAATCTTCAAGATGTCGGTGTTCAGACAGCCCACCTTGGAGACCCGAAGCCATCACCCGTACGCGCGGACGCCCAGATACCCGGAACTCGCTTGGCAAGACTGTGAAACCTGAGTTTGGCAGTTCGCAATACGATGCCGGTCCAGTTGTAAAGAAATATACGTTTAGAGCAAGGGTATGCAGTAGCTGCCGGGTGCAGGTCCGGCTAGCACTGCAGTAGTACTTTCGCGGTTCATGTGAAAGCTTACGAGCTGGCGATTCGCTGCACGTGCGCGGACCTGTAGTTCGCGCTAGGATATTTTACCCAACTGCGATGTTTTTGCTTTTGAACGTTCTTATCGCTACCTTCCACCGCCGGCTCCACAGACCCGAATTTCGATCTCTTGGCTTCAAATGCTTCCATGATGCGAATTGATTGGAGTCGGTGAACAACATGGCAGTAACGCAGGAGTAAGGCACGATTGGTGCAGGGTGGTGTTCGAGGGCCATATGAGATGACGTTGTACTCGTCTTGTCTTTAGGAATGTAAATGAGCTCGAAAGCGGAGTGAATGCGCAGTAGACTATAGCTGCATCAGTCAGCGGCGTCCGTCAAGACGGTCTCTGGCATTCCTCACATGTGGGCAGAATCTAGTACATCTTCCAGGGTTCACAATCAGGACGGGCGCACAGTATTCGTACCCGGTACCGATGCTGCGAGCATCTCCGAGCTGCCCAAGCCGAAGGTCATTTGTTCGACTCGGAGGAGATGCATGGTCCACCAATCTGAAACGACCGTGCTACTTACACACGTGAAGTGACAGGATGGCTATGGGCAGAAGGCGTCGGTAGCACAGCTCCGCAACCATCTGTTCTGGCTCCACAGTCAGCTCTCCTATCTCTACAAACGACCGCCCGTTTTCATAACCGTGATGCGGGGGCCCGGCGTGCCGACCGACCGTCAACCTTGTCAACCTTGGCGATGACAGGCTGAGTACGCAGCACCATGGCTCGTCATGACGGCCCCTGCAGTGGTACGAGTATGGCCTGGCCTTGGCTTGATGTACGGACGAAGAAGGCAAGGTTGATAGTGTCGATGTGGTATCAAGTATAAAGGAGGGCGACTCACTAGATCACTGCCGACCCTGATTTCTTTACCCCGGTTACTCCTTACTCCATTAGCCGTAACCTCCCAAATTCACACCGAGAACAACATGGGCCACGTACAAATGTCTGAGGAAGAGACTCTGCCAGCACACGTGGGCTCGAGTCCATATACCAACAATGGTTCCCGTCGTTCAAGCTCGAACAGCGTCCTCTCTTACGATGGCACGGCGATGCTGTACGGCGACTACCCTGATTCCGGCCTCGATGTATTAATTGTCGGTGCTGGCCTTGCCGGTCTCACCGCGGCAATCGAGTGCGTGCGGAAAGGTCACCGCGTGCGGGTTTTGGAACGCGGTGCAGATATCAACACAATGGGTGAGTGGCAGATTTCTTAGTCGCTCGGCTTTACAGCCAGGCACTGAGGAGACGGTGCCCGCTGACACAGGACCTTGACAGGCGATATGTACTTTATGGGCCTGTCCGGTACCAGGTTTTTCAAACACTGGCCAGCGATGAAGGCCGAGTACGACGAAATATCGATGCAGAGCTGTTTCTTGGAGACGTTCAAACATGACGGAGAGCTCATGATTCCCGCGATGAAGGTGTCCGAACGGTTGCGTGCCGTTGGCCTGAATCCGAACACGCCGCCCGGCGCTTTCCAAATGCGGCCACTCGTGTACAAGATGTTCATCAACCAAGCCCAGCGATTGGATATTCCGTTTTTGTTCAACAAGCGTGTCATAAGATATTTCGAGGACGAGAACAAAGCGGGCGTGGAGACGGATGAAGGTGAAAAGTTCGAGGCGGATGTGGTGATTGCGGCCGACGGCATCGGCAGCAAGAGCCAGACCATCGTGGGTGGGAAAGTACGAGCGGCTAGCTCCGGCCGCGCCATGTGGAGGGTAAGTGAAAACGACTATCCTCCTTCTTTCGACTCTGCTAACACAAGACTGCGTCTAGGCAGTGTTTCCTGTCGAAGTCCTCGACAAGGACCCTGAAGTAAGGGAGTTCTTCTCGATGAAAGGCGACGACCCTATCGTGCGCACATTCCTCGGTCCAGGAACCTACGGTCTCACACTCAACCGCGAAGGCACCGTGTGTTGGATCATCAACCACGATGCGACCGGTACCGAGAAGGAGTCATGGAGCCACACCGTGTCCTCCCAATCCGTCCTGCAGAACATGGACAAGTCGCTCACAGCGTCCACCGCCCCCGAGTGGGCACCAATCCTGAAGAAACTCATTGCCCTGACGCCTCCGGACACTATTGTCAACTTCGAGCTCTTTTGGCGCAATCCTCAACCGAAATGGCATTCACCTGGCGCGCGCGTGGTCCAGATTGGCGATTGTGCGCATAGCTTCTTGCCCAGTTCGGGGAATGGCGCAACGCAAGCAATCGAGGACGCCGTCAGTCTGGCGAGCTGTTTGGAATTGGGTGTAAAGTTGGGTGGCAAGGACGCCGTGCCCGACGCTGTAAGAGCCCATGTCAGGCTACGATTCCTGCGATGTGCGTGCGCACAGAAGCTGGGTTTCTCGAACGCGGAGCGGTTGCAAGACACAGACTGGAACAAGGTATGTTTCTCCAGCGAATGAACGTTACCCGTGTACCCAGTCTTGCTAATATCGGCGTGTGAACAGGTCAAGCTCGATCCCAAGAAGGCGCAGCCGAAGCATCCTAAATGGGTCTGGGCCCATGATCCGGAAGAGTATGTGTACGATAACTATGGTACGTACTCGGTTATAGATGGTCGCACGTGAAATCAACTCTTGCTAATACTGTACAGAGAAATGCCTCAAGGGTATGAAGGCTGGCGTACCGCTCGACCAGGATCCCAATATCCCACCGAACTATCCACCAGGATACAAATGGGAGCCCTGGAATATCGATGAGATCATGCGCGACCTGGAGCAGGGTGTTGCTGTGGAGCTGGGCTCAGGCAACTGGGACTGATGAATGCCGATGCACACTTCAATAAGTTAGGCGTCGGATGGGTTGCGCTGAGTTCATAACCGGATACAAAATGCGTCGAATGACATAGGGTAACTTTAAGCATTGTCTTCGTTAGGGTGCAGGTGATGTTATGAGAGCTGGAGTGCCACAGGCACACGGCACGCAAGTGGCGTAAGCACCTTCTCGAATGCGGAGTAAGTGCAAGCGTCTCGGCAAACAACACGATGTGCGTACGGAACTATGCAAGGTTATCGCAGATGAAACTTGACTTACAAAGTTATCAGTATAGAGTTATCAGTATAGAGTTATCAGAAAAGCAATGCACTGCACGACAGGACGCACGCAGGGCAGGGTCTTCATGCGCAACAACCACAGCCCTAACCTCAGAGAAGCTAGCTCCTGAATCGCACCCTTGACATGATCCTCAAGAGTACAAAACCTCTTATCCTCACATCTTATCGCGCAATGATTCGTCTGCTGTCGCTCGCATCTCGACACCGACTCACAGGAGCAAAATTTTACCGCGGCTTGATTGTACTGCTTTATGTGCAGTACCGAGCCGCTTACTGGAGTGAAAACCATTGATTCATGTACGTTGGGATTCGCAATGCTAAAATACCGCTCCAAACACGACAGTGGTATATATTGCGCCCGAAACCATCCAAACTCCAGCCAAACCACATAAAGACCATGTTTCACTTCAACATCATACCTTTCAGCTTGCTAGACAAGCTGGATGATGACGTCTTGGCCACCTCTTCCATCAGCACGCTCTTGATAGTCTGCAGGAAATGTTCCACAAATTCATCATCCCAGTATTTCTCATTGTAGCAGCAGCTGAAAGCCATCTGGTTCTCCCAAATCCAGTTGTGCACCATCTTCCGTTTGGTGAGCGTCTCGCCTCCAAGCCAGAAGTCCGTGACACGAACTACACCTTTGACTTGCTTGGTGAGCTGGTCATCGATGATACCGAGAGGGCCGAAGCGAGGCTGTGCGGTGCCGTCTGTCGACTCGTGCCCCTTGCCGTCAGCGTACGTATGTTTGGCCAGCTTCTCGTAGAAACAGGAGGTAGACTCGAGGTAGGGCTCGTATCCGCCGGCGTATACCGGCGCGAGTTGATTGTAATACGATTTCAGGTTCGTTGAAGGAGAAACTTCAACATCGGTGGTAATCGCATCGGTGCACACGGTTGGAGCCGCTTTGGTCTTGCTCGATTTCGGTATCAGGTAGCGAAGGTCGCAATGGAATGAAGCCATGTAGCTTTGAACCTCCGTGGGCGGTGCAAGTCGGGCAACAGCAGCAATTACAGCTGCGTGCATTGCGGAGGTATATTCCATGCCCGCGGACTTGGCGCCTTTGGTGATTGCCTTCGTTTCGGCTTCGCTGAATTTGAGAAAGCGGCGCCTTGTCGCACCCGCTCGATTCGGTTTGGCGTTGGGCGTGAGCTCAATGAGAGGATTGTGCGGTTCCATTGTGGCCATTCGTTTTTCGGCGGCTTCCTCAATCTCTGGGGTGAATTCGCTAGGAATGTTGAGTGCATGGTCGATACTTGGAGAGAGATTTCCCGCGCAGCCACCAAAGATGAGGACAGGGTCCGGGTTGGCTAGTGATTTGATAAGGTAGTTGAGGACGAAAATGGCCCCCCGGGCATCGAGTCGATAATGTGGCGAACGGACGAGTATCTCTGAGGTGTCGGGAAGATAATAGCACATCATTTGTTCGGTCCTGGGAAGGTGTCCGAAAAGTTCATCGATAGTGGTGTCGTGCTCGACGACAAAGGTTGCCGACACCCACAGTTGTACCTGGTCTGGGTTCCCAACTCGATACATATACGTGCCATTGTAGGGAAAAGCTGCAACTTCGGGATAGTTGTATCGGACTTGCTTCCAAGCTGTCTTCAAGCCTTGCACCGGGTCTCCTAATTTGGGGTCGAACTCGACTTTAGCAACGGCAGTTTTGGCCCAATTGTCGCGGTCAAGCGCTTTATCGACGTTTCTATTTAGAAGGTTGATCTTCTCCAAGCAGGATTGCGGACGCTCCCAGCGCCCCGGTCGTGTCTCTTTCCAAGTCAATGGCATGGCTTCTGAGATGTGATGTGAAGTCTCGTTGTAAAAACAAAAAAAAGTATCGCTCAGTCAAGTAGGTGAGAGTGAGATGGCCTGAGGTGGAACGATTATCGCGGCACACAAGAACGGCGACCATTCTTTATTTGTGGACGTTTCTTGAACATGCTAGGGGCCGCAGATACTAAGCAAGGTCTAGATTGGTAGCGTGTCAAAGAAGGTTCCTAAAGTGCGTACGGCACCGAAGGCCTGGGCGGCTGGCTAGTCGTCCGCTTCTTTCCCCAAACCGTGTTGGGGTTGCAGATTAGCGAGATGGCAGCATACATGAACAACATGCATGAAATCCTCCAGGAACGCTAGTCAATCATGGAGAGGTGCATCCAGCGGAATATATCTCGGGCCCTGGGGCTTACACGAGCAAGCTGAAGTGGATTTGAATAGAACACCCTGCTGCCCCTATGCCTAGGTGACATTGGTTGTTTCTACTCGCAAAAGTTCTACGAATCTTGTGTTGCTGTGGGGTCATGCAAGGTGATGCCAGAGGACTAGCCCGCCCCACCCGCAGGGCCAATCACTTGTAAGGGCCTATTCGGTCAGCGTGATCTAGGACTATTATAAGGCCAGGATATAGCTAAATAGGGTAAACACTCTTAGAATTAGATAGCTAGAAGAAACTATATAAATTAAGACTAAACTTAAGATACTAAGATAGAAAGGGTCCTAAAGAGGAACTCTTTATATACTAGGTATTTAAGATTTACTAACTAATCTATATATAGGCTACTAAATAAGGCCTAAGCTTAAAGATAAATAAATATTCTATAAAGGGATTTAATCTTAAGTTAAATTAACCCTTATACTACCCCCCTTTAAGCGTAATTTAGAATCTTAATAGTTCCTAAGGACTATAAGAATACTTATATCTATAAAAAAAAAGAAAAGAATAAATTAGTCTAGAAAGAAAAAATAAAAATAAAGAAAAATATTCTCTATATTTTTAAAAAATTTCTTATTAAACTTATATAGTTATAGACTAAATTAGAGTATTTTACTTTAATATAATTATATAGGGCTCTATAATTTCCTATATAAAAATACCTTTATTTAGAATTTTTCTAAGTAGTTAGCTATATACTATTATATATATATTATATAGGGTTTCCTAATCCTATAAGAAAAAGTTAAGATCTAGTTTAAGACCTTAAATTCCTTATTATAGTTAAAGACTTAAAATACTTAATATATAAAGCTTAATCCTTTATAATACTAAAAAGTATAAGATAAATATATCTTATAAATACTAGATAAGCTATTTAGATTAAACTACTATACTAATTAGCCTATTTTTAGGTAACCCTTTATTAACTACTTATCTTAATAGGTATATTATTTTTAGAATTACTATCTAAAAATACTTTATTAAGAATAGCTTTCTTCTAAGTATCTAGGTACTTAGAGGGCCTAGCTACTTAAGGATTAGTATTATAAAAGTTACCTATTAACTTTAAAATATTTCTAAAGTTAGATACTAGATACTATATATTATCTAGGTTATAGTCTTACTATATTACTTAGTATTAGAGTTTTTTCTAGCTTAGTTAGCTATTATAAATAAGTAATATTTCTTACTTAAGAATATTATTAACTTTAGTTAGTAATTCCTATAGTTAGTATTATCTAGGAAGTAGGTTATTAAGCGCTTTCTAAAAATAGTCTATATAAAATACTAAATAAATTTTTATATATAATAGTAATTTAAGTTTATAGAATAATCCTTTTATTTTTATAATATAGTATAAACTATATATTTACTTATTAAGTTTAATAAAGGGATATAATATTAAAAAGCCTTTTAGAGTAATATAGATAAAGTTACTAATAATAAAATTAGATAGTTAGTAATATTTATTAGCTTATTTTACTATTAAGTCTTATACTATAATAAGGTTCTAATAGGCCTAGTTATAAATTTAAGTAATAATTTTAAAATAAGTAGTAATAAACTTATAGGCTTATTTAAAACTAATATTATTAGGGGAGTTCTTAAATAACCTAACTCTATCCCTTTAGTCCTAAAAGACTTTAACTTTATAGCTAAACTTAATTTTATATAGAAAGAAACTAGTAGATTTATTAAGTAAAGAGGCTTATACCTAGTTTATTAAAGGGAGTAAATCTAACTAGTTATCCTAAAATTTATTAATAAATAGGTAGAGATACTAGTTAATATACTTATTATATATTTTAGTTTAGCTATCTATTTAGGTATAACTTATAGATATAAGTTTCTATTATATACCTATAAGGTAATATAATTTACTAGTAAAATTAAAAATAAACTATAACCCTTAATCTAATATAATAAATTTAGGAATATTAAAAATTCTTTAGATATACTAGTAATAAAAGGAGGTAGTCTATTCTATAATAATTATTTTATAGTATAGTAGTAAAAAGATATATTTACTTAAATAGTATATATAAACTATAATATTATTAAAGCCCTTTTAGTCTAGTAGAAAGCTTTTAAAGTTTATAGAGATATTTTATTATATAGCCTCTAAAATAGGTAGTAATTAAAGTAGACCTAGCTTCTTATTATAAAGGGGCTTAGTCTAGTAGTAAATCTTATAATTTTATATAAACTATTTAATATCTATATATATATAGCTCTAATAGTATAATTTCTAGATAAGTTTATAGGTCTTTTTAGTACTAGGGTATATAGTTATCTAGTAGAAATAAACTATATTAATAAGGATTATTTAAAGCTAACTAGTTTTAGAGATAACTAGGTAGTCTTAGTATAAAAGAAGCCTAAAAGGTATTCTATTATATTTACTATTTAGTTTAAAAATAGCCTTTTAAAGTAGTTCTAAAATTAGGTTAATATAATTTACTTTAAGTAGGTAGTCTACTAGTATAATAGGAAAGTTTTATAATTTAGCCTCCCTATTCTACTAGTTTAGTTTAGTAGTAATAACTAATACTACTACTTTATAGTCCTTATTATTAGTATTATTATTAGTAATATCCTATTATTAGGGGAAGAAATATATTATATAGACTAATTTAGCTTTTATCTTTTATATAACTAGTTCTTTCTATTTCTATAATAGTATATTAGCTATAATATTTATAGATTTAGAGTAAAATATAATTATATAGTTATATTAGAATAATACTTCTAACTAATAAGTCTAGTAAGATATAAGTTCTTACTTTATAAAGAAGTATTTAAATATATAATAGTCTATAATAATAGTAAATAACTCTTTTAACTATAGACTAATAAGCTAGGCACGCTATATATATAACCTACCTATAATAGTAAATATTTTCTTATTATAAATATTATAATTTATTTCTACTAATTTTATTTTATATAAGTAGAAACTAAAAGATTTCTAGATTTTATTATTTTATATCTATAAAATAGCTTTTATAATAATATTATTACTAGTATTAGTCTCTATCTATATCTTATAGTAGGGGGAGTACTATATAATAAAATTATTTAAGTAGAAAAAGTCCTTTATAGCTTAAAAAGTAGTATATTTCTTATTTTTAAACTTATACTAGATACCTTTTTTAGTTAGCTTAGTTAGGGGTTAAATAATATATCTATAGTTTTTAAGGTAGACCTAATAGTAGTTATAGAATTCTAAAAAGGATTAGAGGGTATAGAGGCTAGTAGGTTCTTCTTAGTTCTATATTATAGTTTCTTTCTTAGAGTCCTTATAGATCCTATTAGTAGTAATAATAAAGTCTAAGAATTTAATTTCTTAAATAGTAAATTTACTTTTTTTAATATTATAATAGAGGTAGTACTCTTTTAGCTATTTAATAACTTTAGATATATAAGCCTTATACTCTAAGGGGTTCTTAGAGTAGATAAGGATATTATTAATATAAACTATATAAATTAAGTTAATTATATTAGCTAGAATTATATTAATAAAGTATTAGAATAATACTAGTTTATTAGTTATACTAAAAGGAAGAATATTATACTTAAAGTTACTATATTAAATTTAAAATATAGAGAGGTTAGAGGTATATTTAATAAGTTATATATAGTAAAAGACTTATTATAGGTCTAGTTTAGTAAATATATATACCTTAAATAGGTATATAAGAGTTTCCTCTAATAGTAATATAAAAATAATATTTTTTTTAGTAATACTATTAAGCCTTTTATAATTAATATAAAGATATTACCCCCCTTTAGACTTCTTTATATATAAGATAGGGGAGGTAAAGCTAGTATTATTAGAGGAGATAAACCCTTTCTTTACTATATTCTAAATATATAGGTATAGTAATTCTAGCTTATTAAGGGATATAGGATATAGTAGGAAAGTCTTTAAAATACTAATATCTTTAGTAAAGATAATATTATAATTAATACCTTTCTATTATAGGGGTAAGGTATTTACCTTTTATTTACTAAAGTAAGAAATATCTATTTTTACCTATCTATAATAAGGAAGCTTAGCTTTAAGTTTTATTAGTAGCTATTTTTAAGACTTTTTTAGAGAGTTAGCTATAGCTTCCTTTTTATAATACTTAGTTTTTATAAGTTTAAGTAATTTATATTAATTAATAGAGCTAATCTCTATATCTTATATACTAATTATAAATATTATAATAGAAATAGTTAAAATATTAATACTAATCTTAAGGAGCTATTCCCTTATTAGTATTTAATATTTAAAGGGTTCCTTTAGGGGTAATAGCTCTAGATTAGATAATACTTTATTTATTTTATATAAATCTTCCTTATATTAAAGCTACTCTATAGGGTAGAAGGTAGTAATAACTTAGTCCTTTAGATAATTTTTTAGTTTAATCTTTAGCTCTTATAAGAGTTTTTTAGTAACTTATTTACTAGGGTCTCTAGTAGGATTAGACTTAGTAAAAGTAATTAATTCCTCTAGTAATAATTTATTATTATATAGTAATTTATTACTATATCTATATACTAGGGTATTATTTTTAATACTAGACTTAGCTAATTACTAACTCTTATTTCTAGACTCTAGTAGTTTAGTTTTATTACTATCCTTATTTAAAAATATATAATATATTATAATAAAGTCCTTATCTAGAATAGGCTTTACTAAAGATAGTTAATAATTATTATAGTTTTAGGGGGTAGCCTATACTAAAGAGATAAATAATATTATAGACTTTATAAAGATTTTAAACTCCTTTATAGGGGAGTATTCCTTATAAAGTAATTATACTTATTAAAGTTAAATATTCTCTTTTTTAAAATTAGTATCCTATTAGTTAGTATTAAATTAATATTCTTTATTAACTAGTAGGAGTAGATAGTATAGTACTATAAGTAGAGTAATAATCTATAATAATATATTATCTAGCTATAATAAGTACTAGTTATAATAATTAATTAATATCTTAGTATTCTTAAAGAATTTTTATTTTATAATAAGATTATAGTCTCCTATTTTATATAGAATAAACTATATAATTATAGGGTATCTATTAATATTAAGTACTACTTAAAAGTAGTAATTAACTAAGGTAGCCTTCTTACTAGTAAAACTCTTAAGAGGGATTAGGTATTTAAGCTATATTAACTTAATACTAAGTTAGTATTTTAGTACTTTCTCTAGCTATAAGGTAATAAAATTATATATAAATATATTAGAATTAATAAGGTTATATATATAAATCTTATATCTATTATTTTAAAATATTATAGAAAGTATAAAAGGTATTCCCCTAAATAAGTTAGAAATTTAAATACTTTTAGGGTTAGTATAATACTTCTTAGGGTAGAATACTAGCTTCTATAGGTTAATTAGTTCTATACTTACTACTTCTATTAAAAGTACTAGCCTAGAGTTAACTAGTACCTCTAGTTTTCTAATTTAAAGTTTAACTTAGAGTCTTTATTAGAGGTATATTTATTACTAGATTTTAGGAAGAAGTAAGCTTTATTTTTTTTTTAAACCTTTATAATAGTAGTAATAGTATACCTATTATAGGGTTTAATAAGGTAATTATAGTAGATATAGTCCTTAGAGAGGTAGTTATAATATATCTAATTCTTATAATACTACTCCCTAGAGTACCTATATCTAGGGTTAGTAAATTAGTACTTTAAAGTTAATTTTACTATAATATCTTTAGGTAGTCCTATAGTATAATAAGGAGCTAAAATAACTATTTATAATAAAAACTCCTTATAATAGTATAGGGTAAAGAAAGTAAGTTAGTTATAATTAGCCTAATAGTTATACTTATAGGCTTTATATAACTTATAAATAATAATATAAAATTTATTATAGTTTATAGTAGGGTTAATAGTATTCTAGATAAGCTAGTTAGTAAGCTTTATATAGAGCTTTTTATAGAGTATCTCTTTAGAATTATTAGAATAAAACCTAGCCTAGTTTATAAATATATTATACTATATAATAAATAAGTTTATATCTTTTCTAAATAGAAATATTATCTTCTAGAGATTAGTATAGGTATTAATATTCTAGTTTAGTAATATAAATATAGTTTAGAGGTAGTTATATAGACCTATAAGAGATATAATTAATTACTACTATTTCTAAATATTAAAAATTTTAAAGGTATAGCCTTTTAGCTATATATTAATATAATTAGTAATAACTATAATATATTCTTTAGAAGTATCTTACTAAAAATAGTCTATATTAGACTTAATTTTAACCTCTAGTAAATAGAACTATAGCTTAAATTAAGTTTTATTACTATTAAATTTATTAGAGTCTAGAATTTTAGGGAATAGATATTTACTCTAGTAAGTTTAGTACTTTATATAGTAAAGATTTAATACTTTATAAAAAAGTTTACTAGGAGTATTTACTCTTAAAATATATTAATCTATAGTAAAATAGCCTATACCTTACTAACTATTTATTTTTAAAATAACTAGTTTAGTATTATATTTAATAGTAGGTACTAGCTTAGTAGGGGAAGTACTAAATTAGTAGGGTAACTTAAAGCTATTATTACTATCTAAATTACTAATTATTACTTATATTAATTAATTCTTAACCTTAGTAGTTTTTTTTAATTCTATAATCTTAGTTTATAGATAACTATTTTTCTTTTAAGTCTATATCTAGAAATCTATTATAATATTAATTTTATTATTTAAATTAGTATTTTACTAGACTAGCTTTTATCGCTAGTTCTATACTTTATATATATAATAGGATAAGATTATAAGCTATAACTTTATAGTAAATAGGGCTATATTAGTTTTAATATAGTCTATATATATATTAGAAGTAGTAGTAAACTCTAGACTTTAATAGTTTAAAGTCTCTAAGTACTTTCTATCTAAAGTAATTAGGTCTAGAATAATTATATTAATATTAGTAAAAGCTATATATAGTTTAGATACTTTCTTTAGCTCTTATAGTCTAGCTACTTATAAACTAGTCTTAAAATTATCTTTTTCCTCTTTATAGTTTCTAGTTTTAGAATTCTAATAGAGGTCTAATTCCTTTTTAATTTTATTAATATTAGCTAGATATTCTTTAGTACCTTTAGGTAGTTAAATACCTAGTTCTAGTAGAAAAAATTTAATTTAGAAGGATAAGTCTTCTAGTTTATAGGGAGGTTATATATTAGAGGCTTTAGTTACTAGTACCTATTCTTATATTAAAATAGGTAAGTAACTTTAAGGTAGTATATATAGTATTTTACCTATAATTATACTATAATAGGGGTTATTTACCTTTAAAATATTATTAAGGTTTTTTTTATTAAAATTAATAGTTATTATTACTTTAGTAGTGTAGCTTATAGAGTAAGTTTTAATATAACTTTAAAGAAAAGATATTAGATTCTTATTAATAGACTATTTAGGTACTAGAGGTTTTATCTTTATATACTTAGTTATAAGTAGTAATATAGTAGATATAGAGCTATTTAGAGGTAAACTAAATAAAAAAAAAGGACTATTTAAAATAAAAATATTATATAAATTAATATTTACTATAAGGGTAAAAAGTAGGTTTAGGTAAGTAAAGTATAAGTAATAAGTAGGTAGTTAGTCCTATTTTAAGCCTATTTACTAAAAGTATATATATTATTTTTAGTATACCTATAGTAAGTATATATTTTTACTTAAGAGGAATTTAACTTTTATAGTAGTTAATTCTATTAAAAGTATCTAATATTAGTAAGTCTTTAAAGGAGTTTAAAAAATCTAGGAGAATATTCTAGTACCTTAATAGCTAGCCTTTAATAAGGACTTTAGAGAATATTTTAGTATCTTAATAGCTAGTCTTTAATAAGAACTTTAGAGGATATTCTAGTACTTTAATAGCTAGCCTTTAATAAGGACTTTAGAGGATATTCTAGTATCTTAATAGCTAGTCTTTAATAAGGATTTTAGAGGATATTTTAGCGCCTTAATAGCTAACTTAAAGAAAAAATTTAGGATTTTAATAGACCTTTCTATACTTAAAGAGCTAAAGGTAAATATTATAGTTACTAATCTCTAGCTAAAAGAAGGGGTCTTAAGTTTAATATAAGGCTAGAATATAGCTAAATAAAGTAAATACTCTTAGAATTAAATAGCTAGAAGAAACTATATAAATTAAAACTAAATTTAAGATACTAAAATAAAGAGGGTTTTAGGGAGGAGCTCTTTATATACTAGATATTTAAGATCTACTAACTAATCTATATATAGGCTACTAGATAAGACCTAAGCTTAAAAATAAGTAAATATCCTATAAGGGGATTTAATCTTAGGTTAAATTAACCCTTATAACTATAATCTCACCTTACCTACTAGAAATAGGTAAATTAAGGTAAAAACTATTATAGTATATAAGCTAGTATAACTCTATAGATAATAATTAGTAAAATATATCTTTATTAGTGCTAATATAATTTTATAATTATACTTTCTTAGGTATAAAGGTATAAATTTAATTATATAATAAGTTTTAAACTATTTCTTATATAATTTTAATATTCTAGTAACTTTTATAGTATCTAGTAAAGAGAGTCTTATAGACAATATAAAATAGCTAATAATAATAATAAGTAATTAATTCTTAGTAATAAATATAATATTAGGAATAAGTTATAGAAAATCTTATATAGCTAGCTATAAGTAAAGTTCTATAGTAGTGCATTGCCATAACTGACCGAGATCACGTTAAGATCACGAATCCAGATCACACCGACCGAACAGGCCCTAAGAGAGGGCTTCGCATACCCTTCGATTTGATTGACTGTACTGGCAAGTTATCGCGGCCTCCCAAGCATTAACTTGAGACAATAAGACGGAGTGTGTGCAGCCAGAAGTACGCACCTCTAACCAAAAGCACCTCAGAGAAACAGATCTCAAGGATCATTACATGAACAATCCAGGCTCGGTCCGACTGTAATGGTGCCATTACGATGATTCTCGGAAAGCTTAAAAACGCGGCCCAGCGAATTGGAACCGATCCCGCTACTAGAGGTGCCGCACGACTCAGATGTTCTGGGGTTCGCCGAAGGCGGATAGTTCTCGTTTGCTCCACGGTGGTTACGACACGTACTGCCGTGCGGCTATTAAGGTTGCAGGAACCAAATCGATAGCGTATACATAGTGGCCCAAGGACATGTGCATGTTGACATGCCTCGGCAGGGCGGGTGCGTGTGCGTGTGATAAGAGTGACAAGGCATGTATCGCGACTCCAACGGACCCCGGGGATCTCCCTCATTCACACGGTTTCGCTTTCTGCTTCTGTATTCGATCTAGGATCAGCAGTCCTTTGATGCCGAGAGTGCTGAGTTTCTAGGCGGTGCGTCCTGTCGTCCGTTCGCGGACTTCACCGCGCGGCTGAGAGCCAAGTGTGGGCCCAAGTCCGCGCTATGTACGTTTGTCAAGCGTATCCGAAGTAACGCCACAAGCCAACATCCCGTTCCTGTCGTTCACACCACACTCAAAGAACTCGCACGGAAGTTCCCCTTGTGTACTACAAGCAGTGTCCTTCTGGCAGCCGATGGCCCTGGTTTCAGACATTCCAACAGCCGCAGGTCATACCGGAATAAGTAGATCGTGCAGCATCGCATTCGGAGATCGCGATCCACACGCATCATCTGCACAAAACGGGGCTGTCCGCCTTGCATACCAGCACACAGGCCGGAATGTCGCGGAAAGAGGGAGAAAGGCAGTTCGTATCATAGAAACACCGTAGGCAATACATTCAAATCCAGTGTTGCGTGCAGATCTAACAATCCCGGTATTTTCCTTCGTCTACTATGTATGTACTATGTACGCCTGTGCCCGCTATCGCGAGATTGGGAACGTATCCCGGAGACGTGGGCCATGAGTTCAAGCTACCATAGAGTTTCGCTCTCGCCGATTGAGCTACTGACAAGCAATCCAACTACAGCTCAGAACGGAGCGTAAAAGTGGGCCAAAAGGCATAGCTTATATGATTGGTGTGAATTTCAAGTAAGTCAACCGGGAAGCGCAAAACTCTACAGAATGTCTGCCTTGCCGTATTAGTATGCGCGCAAGCAGGCTAAGATACTTCAGGTCCGTATTGTCCCTCGATAGTTCGCTTTGATGATATGCCCTGCGTATCCCCTTGCGATGCATATGGACTAAAGCGTTCTAAAGGCAACTGCAGTTGCGATGTGATTCAAGGGTCCAGATGTTTCTGTGTCCTGGGAACCGAAGATCACACGGCAGCATTGTTGTCGCATCTCCTCCACCGCGTGCAACAAATGCGCGCGTCCACTGCCAACAAGAATAAGCTCATAGCAGCGATTCATTTGTGCGTCCGGCCCCCGATTGAACACTTCAATGCTGAGTCGGGCGGGGCATCACTGTCGTCGCGAGGTAACAGTTCAATGCTATAAAAGGAGCAGATCCTGCAGCAGATCAGCCCGCCAATACTATACTACCTACAGTGCACAAGGTAATTTTTCTTAAAGGCTTAGAGGTTGCTTTAACTAAGGACTGCAATGCCGCATTGTGTTTTTGGTTGCGTTGCAACACTGCTAAACTACGGTCGCGGACGACCCCTACTTAGCGCTTGAGTGGCGGGGTAAAAACATGGACCCAATTCTCCGAGAGAAGGTTTTTGACGATTTGAACGTGAACGGTGCGCCAACCTACCATCAATCTTGGCCATATAAATCTGTCGAATTTGCAAATTCTCATCAATTCATTGGATTGTGCCCCAACCTTCAGAAGGTTGTGTAGTGTAGCGGTTATCACTCCGGATTCTGATCATATCAGGATATTCCGGCAACCCCGGTTCGATTCCGGGCACGACCTCATATTTTGCATCTTTTTGCTATACATCCTAGCAACAACCGCGTGCTCTTCTCCTCTCATCGAGATCAGATGAAGATGGCGGCATTAGCGACGGTGCAAATTAATATAAATTGTCCAAGCTTTTTGTAGTGTTATCATGGAAAATCGGAATGTAAATAAAGAAGCAAGGGACCAAAAAGACCATCTTTAATTGTTAAGTGAGAGTACGCACTTGAACCGACAGCATATAACGTGTGCTGTGCCACATTGAGGCTTTAGTCGTGTCGCAGTTCAGATGACGTTAGCCGTGTTTCTTGAGATGTAACGAAATAGATGTCGCAAACTTAATGGCTGAAAGCAGCTACTGTATACTTGTGTTACATCTATACAGTGTAGCATCCTTCCAGTGAATGCAGATTATCGTGGGGAGGTGTTGGAACTCTGTTAATGAGAAGTGTCTGGAAGTGTACTGTGTTGTCGATCTCTCTCAAATATCTCATGTGTCTTAAGAGGGAGGGCTTAATAGCCTATCTTTAATCAAATATGATACTTCGCGAGCTTGGGCAAGCCGCGGCAAAACTCGATAAAGGAACTCGGTGGGGTGCCAAAACACAAATATTTCAAACAGCTCAAGCCTATCTTTAATAACCCTCCTAAACAGAAGTATATCGGAACAGATTGTTGCAACTCAAATCTACGTTAGATGTGGGAAGAGACGAGATAATAACATACTGGCTGCGCACAGACGCTGGGCGCGCCTTAGCTGCTTTTTTGGTCCCCCTTTGTTCGTGCATTGGCAAAGCACAACGCGCCTTTTTGTCCCCCCTACTTCATTGAGTCACCCTACCTCATAGTGAATCTCTACAATATAACATACTGGAGTTCCCCGAACTTCTGTTTCCACAAGTTCGAAGTTTTACCGGCGTTCAGAAACCGTCCTGAATAGAATGGCAAGGCTTGACCGAAGCTACCAGTACATTGATCTCATACGTTTTGTCAAAATTCATCATTCATATCTCAACTTGAGGTAACAAAGCTTTGAGCGGCAGCCATCGATCCCCGATTCCATGCTAAGTAATCGCATATCTTCATCCCATCACCCTCTACAACTGCATCCCCCCGTTAGTCTTGATAATTTGACCCTGCACCCACGTATTATCAGGCCCAACCAACCACCCCGCCGTCCTTGCGATATCTTCTGGCGTTCCCAATCGGTTGAACGGATTCCATGACGCCATCGTCTTAATCAGCTCTTCGCTCTTGCCGTCCAAGAACAACGCTGTAGATGTAGGCCCCGGCGCAATCGCATTTACCACTATGCCTTTACGCCCGAGATCCTTCGCAAGCACACGCGTCATCTGCTCGACGGCGCCTTTGGTGGTGACGTAGAGGAGATAGTTGGGCAGGATTTGCGAGAGGCCGGTGAGAGAGGTAGAGAAGAGGAGGATGTGGCTGCCGGGGGCCATGTGGGGTGCTGCTTTCTGTGTATATGTCAGATCCAGTCCCGGTAGGGCAGGGGAAACTCATTTGGGTAATCTCACCTGCACCAAGAAATAAGGCCCCTTCACATTCAAGCCCACAACTTTGTCAAAGTCCTCCTCGGATGTGTTGTCCAACCCTTTCCCCGTTGCTCCTGATGCAGCGTTTGGGATCAGAATGTCGATCTTGCCGCCGCCCCATGCGAGCGTTTCGTTCACCAAGCATTCGATGTCTCTGAGGTTGCCGGCATCTGCTTTGATGGCGATGGCGTTGTCGGAGCCGATCTTTTGGACTAATTCTTCGGCGGGTTTGGCGTTGGAGGAGTAGTTTATGACGACCTTTGCGCCAAGCTGAGCGAGATGCAATGCGGTTGCCGCGCCGATACCTTGCGAGGCACCTGTTATGAGGGCAACCTTTCCAAGGAGAGATCGTGAGGCAGCCATTCTTTGCTGAGAGTATGTAGTTGGCGTTCGTAATGCGGAATGCAATGGAATAATTTTCGCTGGGCGGACTTCCCTTTCACACGTGAATGGTTTTCTGATTGTTGACTCAAACTACAAAGTAGTGTCCCGTAAAGCGATAGACAAATATGGACATAGACTGCCGTCCAAAAGTGATACAAAATTCACACGTGAATATAGGACGAGGTTTAGTAGAAACGATGCCTTCTTCAAGGAAGATCGAAGAATCAGTAACAGTTTGAAATGGAAGGAACATCAGGAAAGGTAAGAACCAGCCATTTATACATTTCCCCGAACGATGCCCCCATGAATGGCTCTCTACCGGACCGGACGAGAGCCAGTCGTCACGCATCCGGGGCCCAAATCTACTCCGCCTATCGCCGTGCTCGGACCCACACTACTCTGTATATCATGCCTCTGGGCCAATTATGACTACCGTTCAGATACCGGTGTGGCCCAAGGCGCCCCCTACTATTGTGGTAACACCGGCCAAAGCGCAGTCTCGCGGCCCCCTCGCGCCGCCCTCGCATCGCCTTCGCTCGGCTTGGCACCGTTTTTTTGATGCTGTAATTTGATTGGCCGATGAGGCGAATCCTTTGCGCCTCACAGAGTTCCTGTACTGCATTTTGCCGCGGCTTGCAGAAGTTCGCGAGGAGTTAACAATTAATTATGTAAATCAGCAATAACATTGAAAATCATGTGTCAGCATATCGGGTGGGAAGCGGATGCAGCACCTTAGCCTGCTATAGGACTAGAGCAGGCGGTGACGCAATAGTACCCTAGTGTACGATCTCCTTTGGAGAGTCGTTGATGTCGAAGTCTCGGTACTTGCGATCTAAATATTTTTATCTGCGGCGCTTTAACACTCATGATGGTCTTAAAAACGAGATTAATAAATTGATGAACTCGAGAAGCGTGGCAGTTTGTGTTGATGTGAGCGTCAAGTACGTAATTAAACCAACACTTTGGAACCGTTTCGTCTTCCAAGTCACCCTAAGAGATGCTATCAAATGACTCACTTGTAGCGGTGATGGACTCTGGGAAGCTTTTGGCTGGTATTCATGTTGATATTCCATCACCTGGGGCTAAATCTACAGCGAGTTGAACAGCAAGCTTTTTTCGTCTCTGCCAAAGCACCACAAGAATTGCCTTGGTCGTAGACTCATGATATCGTACATCGATTCGTAGAAGTGGTCCCGCAGTCTCAGAAGCCACCGTACCCTTGCATGGCCATATCCGGGGGAAAGTTCCACATCATGCTGTCAGGGATGAACAGCGCACTCAGATCAGCATCCGAACCGGTGCTCAGGTCAAATTGAGTGAAGTCGAAGTTGGGATCGAAATTGCCCTGAGGCATGCCCATCATATCTGGCGCAAGCTGCTGATTTGGTATACCTGGGTACCACCCTTGCATTGCTGCTTGAGGTGGCGCTTGTGTTTGCTGCATCTGAGCCTGGGGTTGCTGTTGCTGCTGTTGCTGCTGTTGCGGTTGGGACGGAGGTTGGGAAGAAGCCGTGTTGCTGCTTCCCATCGCTACCTCGGACAGTAGGTGGAGGGGTGTCTGGTTTTGGGACGATTGCCGCGAGCGTGGTTTCGAGGTCGATTTGACAGTGGAAGAGCGTGAATCATCGTTACCATCGGAGGATTGCTCGGTCTTCGATGCGCCTTCTTTGATGTGGGCGAAGCGCTCCTGCAGTCGCTTTGCTACAAAATAGAATTTGCCATGTGGCGACTGGGCGTCACGAGATACAATGGCGTTGAACATCGTAACTAAGCGCTCGGTGTAGGCTTCGATTTGGAGGAGATCTTTGTTGATGAAGTTTCCGACTTCCCCAGAACTCGTGACTGATACCCACATCTTCATCAAACAGACGATGGCGTAAATTGCTCGTACACCTAAACGACCAATCAGTTGGGTACCTACACCACTGTCAATCTAACTTACAGAAAATAACAGGTAGAGTCAGTAGAGTGTCAAGCGGCACGCTGAGGATGGTGTCGAGAATGCCATGGGTGGCCGTGAGACATTCACCAAGCGCACCTATGTGAGCAGGGCCCACAGCTTCTTTGGCAGACACGTTGGAAGCAAATGTTTCTTGTGGGAAATGTGGTTGGAAGTCAGCGGGACTTTGGTTGTGGTGTAGGGCAATCTCGTGCATGTATAGATTCGTAACATGCTCAGCAAGTCGTAGAGCAGCTATGGAACGTTAGCACATTTTCGAGCTGGAATGAGCTTGGAAATCAAACTGACGATCAACTTCTTTGAACAGAGACGCGTTTTCGTCCCTGAGCTGTTGGAGTTCATTCTCAAATATCTTCAGAGCGTAGATAACTTTCGGCTCTGATATAGCTACTTCCACAGATGGATCGTCCATGCAGAACTGCACGGAGATGTTCTCGCCGATGTGCGCCATCTTCACATGCTGGCAAAGAATCTTATCAGAGGGAAGCGCCTCGGCAGAAGTCTCGAGAAGCTTCACGCTTTCCTCCATGTATTTGGTCCATCGCAACAAGATTGGTCTCCGGAGGACCATGGTGATGCTCATACAAAGATAGTAGCAGACAAGAAACGTTCTGCGGGACTCAATGCTGCTAGTGTTGGGATGACATCTTCGAAAAGGCCCAACGGCCAACTTCATAACAGTTGGTGTATTTCGCCTGCCGAGGCCAAGATCAAGCGCCATGACGGCAGCGCAGTTGACCATCATGTAAAAGTTGTGTTGTTCGTAATGGAGCGGTGGTCGATACCACAACACGCCGACTTGCAGCGCCTGGACAACTTCGAGTGACTTCTCGCCATTCCGCCAGATGATGTCGGCAAACTGGTCCTTGAGGATTTTGGTTAGGTCACGTTGCACATCCTGAGAAACCAGCTGTTCAGCAGCCCCGTGGGACGATCCGGCCAAGATTGAGAGAAAGAGTAATGGTTTCTTCTCCCGCAGTTCTCGCGCAGTGGTGCCCGCTGGGAAGGGCACTGCAGGGAAGTGTGGACAAATCTCGGCCACGTATCGTTGGAAGATGCGCTCGGCGGTTTCTGGGGTCATAAGACTATCGACCAGCGTGTTGATGTTGGAGTGATCGGTGTGGATGCCCTTCCTTCCCGTGCGCTTCATGTCGATATGCTCGATCAAGTCGCGATGGACAGCGTCCATATCCTCCGGTATCGTGGCGTTGTGGCTGCTTCCGTCGCCAAGTTTCCGCCGCTTGGTTTCAGACCCACGCTGCATGCTCTGAGCAGGACCGTACCCTGGCGGTATGTCTGGGTACTGCTCTTGTGCGGAGGGTGCATTTGACCAGGCATGCACCGTGCTGCCCGCCCGGAAGCCCGCCTCCGGTTGTAGGTAGGGAGTTGGACCACCACCTTCGTATTGTGGCATGCCAGGGTAGGTTCTGGTGGGCTCGGGAGCGCCCTTCTGCGCGTGCAGGGTCGCGGTAAGGGCATCGATCTTGCGCTCCAATTCAGCAACTCGACTGTCGGCCTTCTTCTGACGCTTGCGTGTTGGTGGGGTTGTGATACTGGTAAGCCGATCAGCACGGAGCAAAGGGCGTATGCAGCACCAGGTCAAAAGCGTGGGCACTGCACTGCACCTCCTGGGACAACACAGTATACACAAGCTTCTGACGGGGCTCTGTAGCAGACAGCGATATCTTACCAGGCGCGATTGGCCTTCGCGCATCGCTTGCACGATTGGTCCGGCCGCTCTTGGTCGCATCGTACTTTGAGTCCTCGGCAGGAATCGCAGGCGCGTGGTCTCTTCAGATCGTGCGGGGACTTGCCGGAGCCGGGTGTGCCCTGGGTTCTGTGACGGTGTCAGCATCGATCTTCCTACAACGCTGCGTCATCAGTCTGAGTGCTGTACTGCGCATTCTCGACCCAGTACTGTTGGGACGAGTGGAACGTACCCGTCGAGGTCGCCATCGTCGTGATCATCCTCGTCGTGCGATTCTTCTGGGCCTGTCGGCGACGTCTGCTCGAAGGCCGGGTCGATATTGCTCGGCCGCGCCTGCGCATTGTTTGGCGTGGGTAGGTAATATGGAGTCGCGTTGTTTTGCAGTGGTTGCGCCGGGCCGGCAGTGTACGACTGTGGCGCAAGAGAACGCGGTGGCAGAGAGCTGAATTGCTGCAGCCGGGGATCTATCGAAGGATCCGCCATGGTTGCGATACTCGTCGGCGCGTCGGACAGTGAACAGACCGTGGACCGACTCGAAGGCGGCACGGCCGGGGTTGGAGAGTACAAATGCACTTTGACGTAAGCGCGACGCCAAGCCTTTCAACCGGAAGGCCGCAAGGCGGGTGTCTTGGGCAATGTAGGAGTACACATACAGGCAGTGGCGAAAGCGCCAAATCCAATTGGCTACGTAAACTACTATCAGGAGGGAAATAATGACAAAAAGATCGAGTTATCGAGTGTAGTAAAAAATGTTAACAAAAAGGTGCTTCCCCTAGCTAACAGCTCGAAAATAAACGTATTTTAAAAAAAAAAAGAGTTTATAAAAAAAAGGTAAAGATCAGGGTGGGATTTGAACTGGGGTTGTTGTTATACATATATACAAGTGCACCCTCCGGTCTGGAACTCGTCGGGTCAGTGTCAACTCGAATAGCGCAGCCTGCACGCACTGCCGAGTCACAGGCCAATTCCCCATCCCGTGAAGTGTAGCTTGGCCATCTCGTTTCCGACCTTCATTTGAAATCGGTGACATGCCAAAGCGCAGGAGAGTGCTGAAGGCTTCAACATCCGGAACACCTCGAACGAACGATTCGTTTATGACCTGGGGCCATCGTGTCCACTCGGTACCTGGCTCAGCGACTACTTTCTGTGCACCAAGGTATGCACAGTCTTACCTACGTCTGCCACCCTTGCCGGTTCATCCTGAACTGACTGGGGGGATGATGGCCACCTCATCGCCTTCTTTGATCACCACCCCAAGATCAGGGGCATCATCGCCATCAATATCGATGTAGGACAGATTGACTGTCACTGCGCAGCTGCTCAGCACCTTGTCCTTGATGCCGGGGTACAGTTCCTCGAGCTTGGAGAACAGATCTCGAGCTTCCACCGGAGCAGACAGATGCTCGTTGGCTCTGTTCGTGAACGTCGACGCGGCGGCGAAGTATAATATCGAGAAATGGCCTGCAGGGGCTTTTGATGGCGCCATGGCTGTTTCTGTGTGCTTGGGTCGTCAGCGTGGCACGGTGCGATGCGTTGTGCGTGGAAGAATCGAAAATTGGGTCAGAAAAAAATTTGCTCCGCCCTCCAGCGCAAAACGCCAGTCGGATAATACATGCTATAATTTTTATACTCATCACATAATTGACAAAAGTGAGAAAAACAATGTAGAACATACCTTTTGCAGTGGGTGGTGGTGGAGGAGAAGCAGGGCATGTGAGTGTTCAAGACCTTGCGAATCTGAGCGCTCGGACCATCCGACGGGTCGCGCCTCCCCAACTTTCTGAGATTGGGAACTTCAAGAACCGCCTGCATTCCACAGAATCACAACATGATACGGCTCAAATCATCCTGGCAGACGCCAAATATCTGTTGGCAGTGTCAATGGCGTCTTTCGAACCAACGACGATCCTTCACTCAAAGGGCTTTGCGCAAGGATGGACTTGCGCCGAAACTCGCGTCGCGCCTTCCCCGACGCGCTCTTCACGATACCAGACGCGTATGTACTGCGGATTTCTTCACGTGCAACTGTCAAGCTGACCGTCCAAGACCTCGCAAGCTGTTCTCGCTTCGTCCGTGGAGCCTTCGATCGACCCAACATTGCTGCACCCAGGCCGACATAAGCTCTCTACACGGCAGCATCTCGAGCAATGGAACAAGACTTTCGGTGGGCCAGATGATCTGGAATTGAGTGCCTTCGAAAAGCATCCGGCCCATGGCGACATTCAGAACACCATGGCCAAGCTCAGCTTTGGAAGCAAGGCCGACGAGGACGTGGAAGGCGATGAACAAATACGGGATGATGAGAATGACGACGACGAGCTCGTGACCATCGGACTTTTCTTGTCGCCAGGAGACGTTGTCGAGCTGTCCCAGCCCGGACGTGAACCAGTCTTGGCCGTGTTTGTGCAACAAATCGAACTCACCAGCCAGTTCTACTCTGTCAACGGACGGTGGACACTCTCTCGACAGGGCCGCATCTCCTTTGCTGTGCCCGGGGCAATCAATCCCGCCTTGTTGGAGCCTTTAGTTCCATACATGCCTACCGCGACGGAGGGCGTACAACCGAAGCACAGTGTTCAAGTACCGCGGGACATTGGTGCCCCAGTCCAGGAACTGCTTTCTGAACTCACGGAAGAATCAGAGCGCATCTACCGAACGAATGCGCCGGTGCTGGATTCTGCTTACTCTACCCTAGCCGATGCCACCCGCACCCGTATGATGACATTATCGCAGATTGCGAAGACGCTGCTTGGGAAAGGTGACCCGACATGGTCGCCATCTCCGTCCGCCTTGCTAGCAGTACGAAAGGCGCTTAAGCACAACGAGTTCCGATTTCGCACGGATGCAAACACTCAACGCTTGACCAACATATTCGCCATCAGGCCGAAAGTGGATGTCGAAATGGTGGAAACGGTGCATGAATGGGTCCGAGAGTACCGGGAACACGAAGCCGCGCTCACCAGCACATACGATAAGAAGCAGCCAACCCGCAGCGCCGGTGCTCGGTACATCCACCTCTTTGTGAACAAAGCCCAGCGACTTATCGCAGAAAGCCGACAAAGTCGCGGATCGAAGCTCGGCTTTGTGGGACCTGATCGTTCTCACGAATCATCCACGCAAGACTCGCCAGGTATAAAGACCACCTTCTGGGGCGATGATTTTACCACGGCCGATCGACAAATCATCAGCTTTTTGCAAGCTTGGGTACTCATGGATCAATTTGCCAACATGCCGAACCTGCATGCGGCCTGCGCTTCCATTCTTCAAGCCATCGGTTGCTACGACCTCGTGCAGTCGCCAGTGAACCCGCTCTCCGCGATGGGAAGATCCGTGGGGCAAATGCTTTTGCAAGAGATCGGAGTCACGACACCATTTGAGAATCGTGTTATATATAACGAGAATCTGATGTTGCCTACCGTCCGTCTCTCCCGCAACCTAGAGCTTCTCAACACGAAAGCCGAGATAACTAGGAGAAATCCAGATTTTAAGGATGCCATGGCCGACATGCGTCGGGACTGGGGCGCAACGACAGTTTACTGTATCGATTCCCTAGGTGCCCACGAAATCGATGACGGTGTTTCCATCGAAAGAGTACACGGCAAACCCTCGGAGTACTGGTTACATGTGCATGTTGCCAACCCAACGGCCTTTTTCAGCAAGACTCACGTTTTGTCTGGCCTCGCTGCTCACATGACAGAGACCATCTACACGCCAGAGAGGTCGTGGCCTATGTTACCTTCATGGGCTTCGCAAAACTATTTCAGCCTTGGCAGCAACCGGGCTGTGATCACGTTTAGTGCTCGGGTTGACGATTCCGGAAACACGCTGGAGAGCAAAATTCAACACGGCATCATCAGGAAGGTCGTCAGCATCACCCCGGAGGAACTGGCGATTTATCTGGATGAGCATTCACCGGGAGAGGCTAAACGTTTAGTTGTTGGTGGCGGTCACGTTCCCGTCGATAAAAAGAGTCGCCCCTTGCCCAAATTGGCTCCTGAGCAACTTCAAAATCTCCGTGATTTGTATGCAGCAGCTCGGTCTTTGTGGAAAGGACGCAAGGCTGCTGGTGCGGTCCGACTATACAGCCGAGACAAGGCAGATGTTTCTGTCTATCAGAAGCCTGATGCAGGAGGCTTAACGTGGATGCCTCCATCCGTTGAAAGAGTACGCCGAGTGGTAGGCGATCCCATCATCGAGCTTCGCGGCGATAAACCTCACGACAACGCTGGATATTTTGGCGAGACTATTGATACTAGCAACATTGTTGAAGAGATGATGCTTCTTGCTTGTCGCACGGCAGGGTCTTGGTGTGCTGAGCGTGGTATTCCCGTCATGTTCAGGGGCACAGTGGAGTCTCCAACCGCGCCTCTCTCCCTAAAAGAATTCCGCGAAAAGGTTCTTTACCCAGAACTTGAGAAAAACGGCCACTTGACCATGCTTACTGCACAAAATTACCTTGGCGCTTTAGGCCGTTCCATAGCACATTCTTCGCCTATTCCACACCACGTCCTTGGCGCCAAAGCTTACATCAAGGTTACCAGCCCGCTGCGGCGATTTAGCGACATGATTGCTCACTGGCAGATCGAAGCTGCGTTGCGGTATGAGGCACGCACTGGTCAGAAGCTCGATGCACGAGCACTTGCGGATGCACCCCGTCCTATTCTGCCATTCTCTCATCGCCAAATGCAGGAGTCCATCATCACTCTTTCTCCCCGAGAGAGGGTTATCTCAAAAGCGAACAAAGAGTCCAATGCATTCTGGGCGGTGCAAGCATTCATGCGAGCGTTCTACTACCAGGAGGCTCCTTTACCAGATACCTTCACAGTACGAATACAACGAACAGATCCAATCCACGGGTCGAAAGGGTGGTTTGAGGGGTACCGTATGAGTGTCATTCTTGCAAGCAGCGCGGACGGAGACTATGAGGTTGGCGATCGTTGGGAAGCGAAGATCAGCCATATCGATTCGTTCAAGAGTCAAATACACGCAGTACCAATCCGACTTATCAGCCGAGAGGGCCCAGCGTAAGAGTCGAAGGTTCGGTTCAGACAACCGGTAGACAGATCAATCGATTGTTGACTCTTCGCGCGCTTTTGCAAGCCGCGGCAAAACGAAGTACGTACAGGAACTCGGTGGGGGTGCCAAAACACAAAGAAGACATCAATATCAGCTCAGCATTCGTGAAATTGGCGAAGAATGGTCGGCCGTGGAAGAGTCGCTACCATCTGAGGACTTTTGCCCCGGCACGTGTATTGTGTGTAACCTTCATCGCATGGCGTCGCTAGTGCCTTAATGCTCCGCGAGCCATCCTCTGACAAATGATCCGGTTTCGGCGATGTAGACACTCGAGGGTAGTAGTTGCGGTATAAGGCGTTCAGTGCTACAGAACCACAACCTACACGGGCGACACGCGGAGCACTTGACTTGCATCGGCGATGTGGTATTTGAGATTTCGAACAGCGAGTCTGGATGCTGACGACGTATCGGTGCTCGTCGAGGTCATAGGGAGGAAGAGAACAATGGCCGAGTGAAAGTGCAGTGTTAATCGCCAGATGCATCGGCCACGCCTCCAGCATTAGCTAAATGCCACAATAACACGAACAGCGGAGGAGCTAGCCGGAGGCGCATCTGTCTGAACCGCGTTCCCCACTCGCACTTCCGGGCACTGGCGTGAGGGCTTTCTAAGCGAGAAAAAGAAAGCAAGGCGACAGCACCCGGAAAACGAGGCAGTGGCCACGGCAGGCCGGTAGATGCAGCACAGCCGGGGAAGGGTCTCCAGAGGACCGGCCCGCTTCAATGGTAAGCGTGAGATCTGTATCATGCGGTAACGTATTATACCAGACCCGGCCCGCTGGTACCCATGCCACCTTCCCTGGGTTCCATCACTTGGCGATAAGCTTGTGCAACTCGATCAGATGCCTGTGATCAAATAAGCCAGCGGCTTTGATGCACCAAGACTAGCATGGTAATACGAAAATCGGTCGGTCATCAACTCTACGTCTCGGCGCGCTTTCTTTTCGCTCCAATCGAAAGTGCCTTTGGCCGAATAATGAGGATGAATCTCTTATCCTGGCCTGTAAGTCTTTCGTCGGCGTCCATATAGGGCAAGCAGCTTTGTGTGGGGTCCGTACCGTCAATTGGACTTGTTGGCCTAAACCAGTCTCCGCCTAGTCAAGCTTTATATAGCTCTCTCACCTACCACGGCCGTACTTCTCCGAAAGACCAAGTCCACATCGTTTAGTACCTTTTCGAAGTCAATCACCTGGATGTTGCCATCAGCGCTACGTGTAGGTCTCACTCAAAATGACTGAATCAGCACTTGTGCCCGGTCTCAAGAGAAGACACCAAACCCAACAGTCTCGTCAGCTACTGTCGTGCACAAAGTGTCGCGAAAGAAAAGTCAAGGCCAGTAGGCTGCTCAGCTCAACTCACCGAGTTTGCTAATTCCACACAGTGCGATCGAACCAAGCCATGCTCGGCATGCTGCGCTCGAGGAGCGCCGAAGGAATGCCACTTCGTGGCAGACGGAGGCGACTACGCCCCCATTCAACAGTCATACGAGATCCGGAAGTTGCGTGCTGAGAACCTTCGTCTGAAGGAACGGTTACGGGCCTCGAAGATTCCCCTAGAGGAGCATGAGTCCGACCATGGTGGCTCGCCGGACTCGCAATTTGGTGAACGGCCGACCGGGTTGTCGCAAAGACGTCGCGCGGCCAAGCAGAAGCGCTTCCAGGGATCCGAATGGTCTGACAGCATCTATTTTGGTAGCCCAGGACTTGCCAACGTCGTGACAGATGTAGGTGCAAACATTTCATCGGGTAACCCCACCTGACAAGCAGAGCAGTTCGCCACTATCCACCTTGCTCCTGGATCGTCGCAGTCTCTTGCGCACCTTATGCCTCGCGGTCCCGATATGTATACTTCCAAGTCTCCACCTCCTCATCCATTCCCGACATTGTTCAAGCCAACACCCGAGGAGTGTATTCCGGAGCTACTGAGTTGTCTTCCCACGACCGAGGAGCTACTGGAGTATCTCAACTTTTTCGAGAAGCGAGTCCATCTTTGCGCATTCCCTCACATTCCAATGGAAATTACACGGGACGAAGTGGAACGCTTTCTTTCAGATCCCCGGAAGAATGCGCAGATGTGCCCTGATATGCTGGCACTTCTTTTTGCAGCTTTGGCCCTGGGCTCCCAATATTCGGCTTGGGACAGATCCGGAGGCCAATGGAAAGCAGACACCATGAAGGCAGAACTACAAAGAGGAAACGTCTACGGTCAGTGTTCGAGCAAACCTTCGTTCAAACGAATCTAATAGGGGAATCAGTTGCGGCAGCCATGCAGGCGTTGCGCATGGCCTCATTCATGCATAAACCATCCCTACTTGGTATACAGGCACTCATCATGATCGGTCCCTTCCTGACTAATAGTGGACGCTTCCTCGATGCATGGACATTGTTTGGAACTACCATTCGCCTCGCACACTCCATCGGCCTGCATCGACATCCCAAATATCTTGACCCGGCTCCACCCACACAAAGGGAATGCTCAATCCGGCAAACAATATGGTGGTGGATGTTGCACTTGGATCAAGAGTATTCGATGACTCTAGGTCGCCCACTCGGCATCAGTGGCATTGGAGACTGCCCTCCACCGCATGAGCTTACAACGAACCCACAGATGCTACGATTTGGAGAGTTTGCCAACCACTTCACCCTTTTGGCAAGGCAAATACTGAGCAGCGATCGCCTTAGCAATAATAGGATCGACGAATTCACAGATCAGCTTAGGAATCTCCTCGACACCATGCCGGAGATGCTCCAGTTCGACGAATCTTGGCTGGACAAGAACAAAGAGATACCAGAATGGCCACTTGGGACCATGGCAGCTGGTGTGTCATGCCATAATTTGGTCCACCAACGCTCACGTGAGTTGCTTACACATACAGTATTCTACTGCAAAACCCATACCTACCTGATCCTGCTCAATCGACAACGCATCGAAAAACAGACGGCACAGTTCTTCCATCACCAGAACGTATCGGCAACACGCGCGACACCGGCATCTTTCCAACCCGTCAACGCATATCCCTCCGCCCCGGGTTCTCCAAAGGCCTCACTGAGGGGTCGAGCCTTAGTCCTATCATCATCCCAGGATCTTCTTGCGGCCTTCCTTTTCTTCCACTTCCGAGTTCCAGCTGCTCAGATCACCTGGACCATGGGTCAACAAGCGTTCAACTCATGCATGATACTGCTACTCGATGCAATGGAAACGGGAGAGCTCAGCCGGATTGCGAAAGTGGAAAAAGCATACGTTGTGTTCCAGCAACTGGAAAAGAACGGGGTGCATGAGCTCGCAAGCATGGCTGTAGAGAGGGTGAGCTGGGGTCTGGCAGAACTGGGGCGAATGAATCGCGCACCCGACACACACGTCAGAATGCATCCGCCCATATTGTCAAGAGGCGGGGTTTCAAGTTGCGATGTCGATATGCCGGATGGGAATGGAAGTGAGGCTCGACAGGGCTCAGGCGGCGTGCATGATACCGTGATGGGTAACACCGGCATGCTCCTGCTCGAAGACCCCGGCCTCCAGTCCTTCGTCCCGGAAGCTTTTGCGCCGTTGACATGGAGCGTCTCGCGGGGCTTTTCAGAAGGCGGATCTTCGCTTCTCATGCAACTGAAGGAAGAAGCAGGTCAAAAGCAAGCCGAAGAGGTGCAATTGGATGAGACGAAGCCGAGACTGTATGATGAAATTCGGGATGCTCGATCCTCGGAACAGAGGCATGATGCACCAGGGACCCCAAGATCGGCACCAGACCGATTCGCAACGTTTTCGACAGCGCCCTCGCAGAACTTTCAGCCACAGGGTCTGACAGCTCCGATTTCGTCTCCGACGTCTGCCACATTCCTGCAAGAACAGCATGGTCACCAACACAGCATGGGAGGCCCGCCGATCGGTTTTCATCAACAACCCCCACCTCACTTGAGACATCACTCGTACCCGTCGGTACACCAGGGGCCTCCGCCATGCATTACATCCGAGCCACAAGGCACCGACCAGTGCGGGGAGAGTCAGGGGCGAAGATACCAAAGTCAAACGGCCAAGACCGGGGGCAACTGGAGCGAAAAGGTGGATGCCGGCGAATCGCATCGAATGATGTCGCATTTTGCTTCCCCGCGGCCCTCATTGCAAGCGTTACCAGCGTACACGACGACGTCAGCTCCGGCGCAGTTCATCGGTTTCAACGGCCCCAACGTGCATCCATCATGGGCGGCTCGGCCCGCGGCACCGTCTTCGAGTGCTTCAGAGCCCACGCTGGCATTCTCGCAGTTGCTCTACAGAAACCAGGTCACCCCTGCTTACACGCAGGAGAGTGCTCCGATGACTACGTGGCAGCACGCTTTTCCATTGCACTTATCATCCACCAGCAACGACCCTGTACCGGCGCCTACAGGAACTCAGGCTGAACACTTCGTGACGATGGACGGGTGGGCATGGACTGAAGGGAATGGACCCGAGCAGCGGCCTCAGTAGATGGCTGCGATGCACACCGCAACCGTTCCCGCGACAATCCTTCACTGTATGTATGTTTTGTTTTCCAACGGATGTTGTGTCAGGCCCTGTACATTGATCGCATGCGCTTTCGCAAGGAGCCCCTGGCCTCGTTTGTTGAACGGCAAGAGTCGCTGTGACATGCCGTTTTCAGTCTTGTTTTGATAGAGACGTATTATTAGCAGATACTGGCACAGTATGGAGAGTATCCAGCGATACAACAACGCACCAGATTACGCCGCAACGAGCGCCTTGTACATAGCTCGTTCGTCCTTTTCTCCGGTCCGGCGCCCTCTGTAACACCTTCCGTATACGAAGAGTTCGGTTCCAGTTCCAGGGAACAGGTTAGTCGGCCAGGAGCATCCGACGGAAAAAGCAAATCTAACGCACACCTGCTCACCCACTCAACTCGTGCATACGCTCCCTCTCCACGCACGCAGATTGAAATCTCCGCCCTGAGCCTTGGACGACAGCGCCATTGGGTTGCGCCAGCCAGTAACGCGCAGCGCGCCTGCGTCGATGAAATCCGCGACATTGGTCATGCCGTGCTCGTACGTGGCCTCACTCCCCGAGTCGCAGCCTTGTCGCTGGAAAGGCCAAGTCGATCCCAGCTGACTCGTTCATGTCAACGCCGGTGAAGGAGGCTGAGACGAGCCAGCAGATGCAGTATAGCTTGCTCTCGGTCACGCCATCGCATGTTCTAGCGTCCAAGTATCGAGTACGGGCCCTTCCTGACCATCCTAATTGAGCGCTTCCGTACGTATGGTCGGTGACAGGCGTTCGGCGGCACCACCAGAGAAGCCTGGACCCAAAAAGGAAGTTGGTCTTTTAGCGACCGAAGATTCTGTTACACAGTACCTTTCGCTCTGTATCCGAAAGGTCGTCGTCGCGCCACTGGCATGTTTTTCTACCCGTCGACCTCAGCGAAGTGAGGCTGTGGCCTATGTCATGCAACTACGTTGGCTTTGGCCAAGACCGCCAATGTGGACTGCGATCTTGCAGCGGGGCGGCAGATACGCGAGCCAGCGCCGCAGGGAACGCCAGTGGGACCAGACCACGCCGGATGTGACATCTTCAGCCCCATTCTAGCGGAACTTCTGCTGCTCTGGGACACCGAAACGTGTAGTAGCATCAGCGCTCACACGCTACGTAATCGTTCATCACTGATCATCATCACACAGGGTCCAGTCCGTCGAGGCAACGCGAAGGTCATCATCAGAATGTTGAACTTCGTGGGCTGTTCACTAATCAGTCCAAAGCAATCGGGTTTCAGTCGTGGGGTTACACGGCGAAGTCGCTGCATCAGAGGCAGTCTAGCGTACGCGAAAGAAGGATGATGGCCTTGCATGCTAACACTTTATCAGGACTCTCCGCTTCGCGTGACATTTTCAGGAAACAAGGTACATCTGCTACGTTTGTGTCTAAGCAGATATCGGAACGCCTACTGCAAATGCTCCACCTCCCTGCTTTAGCGGCAATGCGGCATTAAGACCGCTTGTTCGTGGCATCTCGCACCGCGAGAACGACGATACTTACTAGAAGCATACTCCGCAGTAGGAGAAAGTGGCAAGTCGATTCGGCTTGCCCGCCATACTGGCCACTCTGCGCTGCCGGATGGACGCCGCCGGCGTGGTGTTGCCGCCACCCATTGGCCTTGCCGTACTCCAAGATTGCCTTTCATCCAACGATAGCTCTTCAATACCTAGATCGATAAGGCGCTATCCGAGTCAGATCTACAGCATGCGTTACGCGACTGGTAAACTACTACCACGCGCGTCCTCATCGTACGACTTTTGCATCGGCAACCTCAAGCATAGTAAACTACGCGGGGTTCAAATCCTTCGGTCGCATCGACATGCTGGATGCCCCGAAAGGGGTCCAGGCACTCCCGTAACTCGCTTTCGTTTTCGCATCCACATGCCGATAACGAATCTCAAGTTACTGACTACTCGATTCCTTTGGACTTCAGGATCGCCTTGCCACACAGCCCTTTTCGTATCCTGATGCAACAACTCAAATCACAAACGATCTTTCTCAGCTTCTCCATCATAGATGTTCAGCCACGAGATCGAACCTCGTACCGACGTTCGTCGGCAAGCTCCATGAGTGGTTCGCACGAGATTGAGACACCCAAAATACAACATCGTTTGACGGGAAGGCACTTACTACGCGGCCCGCCGCAAGCAATGACGCTGCATGGCTCTTCGAAATAGTACTGCGTTGCACAGTGCTTGCCTTCTCTCTATACCCACCTCTCGTACGCCCACACCGCTACTTGGACGCCCGCCACCCCAATCGCAGGTCCGCACCACCATCTCAGCTACACTAAACCCACCGCCTTCTAAAAGAACAATGTCCCCGTGCCCAATGATTGCGAGTTGCGCTTGCGAAGGGACGGCGGTGCTGTAGCGTTTCAGCGCGCCGAGCTAGATCCGTAGGCGAGATCTCGCGAGACCCTGGCTTTCAGATCGCGGGTCGATAATGCAAGAGAGCGCCTCGATTGATCGGTGGGGCCGGGGCGCGGTGCGGCGCGATGCACTTCCCCGTGCCGTGCGCGCGCGAGCAAAGTTAAGGGGCATCGCTCTTCGTGATTACCGCGTATTTGATTAACCAACGCGATCGAGTAGACGCAGCGGCGATGCTGGCTTTTGGATATAGCGCAGGGAAATCGAGGCTGCCTTTCGACGAATGAGGTCCCAGGGTTAGAGGAAGGGAAGTGCGAAGGAGAAGTTTCATCGCTGGGAGTGACTACATTGACTAATCGAGAAGGGGTAGCATGGCCTTGAGGTGTAGCGACGAGGGTGTCGGAACGTGCTTTCGACGAATGAGAGAGAGAGCTCCGCAAGCGTAGGGTGTAGTTTGGATGTGGGTACCCTATGAAATCAGGGTGTTGGGCTCGCGTTGGGCGTGAGTCGGACGGACTTTGACTGCTCACATCTTCAACGTCGATGTAGCTGTTTGGGTGGTAGGGTGCTGTACTGTGGAATCGAGGTAATGTACGGTACCATCCTGAGTATGTAAGCTCCCGCCGAAGACGCTCTATAGCGGCTCAAAGGGCGCTTGTGGAGATGTGATAGTCATTGCTGTACCGTCGGGATGGATGAGTGCGGCTCTGGCTGCGGGGTCACCTGCCGCCTTAGGTGCAGCAGTCAGTGAGACATCATTCGTCTCCTCGCGGACAACGTTCGAAGAAAGTAGCAACACTCTTTAGGAGCTAGTAAGTCAGGTATCTGTTCTAGCAGCTGGGGGAGTCCGCCCAGCGTCGGCGGAATGCTGAGGCGAGAGGCCTACCCCTGGGCCTGCGGAGTGCGCAGCATGGGGAGCTTTGGAGCGGTGCAAGACCAGGTTGCGAGGATTTGCAGCTGACACAACTGCGGTTGATGTGTTTGGTGCACGCAGTCTGGGTACGACGGGTTCAGGCAGGTGTTTGAAAGACTTGATGCAGGCGATACTATAGGAGACGGAACAGACGAGCAGCGCCCGCAAACACCGCTGCGGTCTTGCTAGCACCGAACTGCTTGAGCCGCACAGTCAACTTATGATCCATCCTCCCTGTGCACCTTACTAACGACCGTGGACGTCTCGAGCATGCGCAGAGTAGGACTTGGACGCTGGGGATGGATGGGGCATACCTCAACTTTACGTAGCATTTCCCATACACGTCGCCGTCTAAAACATTGCTGCACCGCGGAGAGCCGACCACTTTCCTACCAAACTCACATCCTACCCCGTGCAAGCAAACACAACCCAACGCGCCTTGCTCCCCCATCCCCCTCTAACCCACACACCAGACCCACCGCATGCGGTTCTCTGTTCCGTTTCCTTACACGCGCACCATCGCCGCGCCCACTACCCGTGTCCACCGCGCCGCACGCACCCTTCTTCCCCATCCCAACACACCTTCTCCATCCGTCCACGCCTTGTCTTCACGCCCGTTAGACGTATCGGGCGGGGGATGGTACACGGCGTTGTGCCCAGGGTAGCCACGAGCATGAGCATGAGCAGGCGGGCGAGCGCGAGGGTCAGGAGAGACGGGAGGCGTGGTATGTGCAGGGTGGAAGTGGAAGGGAGGCGTAGGGTGTGGATGAGAAGAACTGGTTGGGAGGTATATAGTCGCCGGGCGAGACGTGTCTGCGTTGACGGGAAGAGGGGGGAGGGGACAGACATGTGCTCTGGTCGGGTCGTGGAATCGATACGCGGCGATCGAGACGCCACGACACGACGCAGCATGTTGATGGGTGAATGCTTGTGTTGTCGACCTTCCATCCCATCCTATCCCATCCACGGAGAGAAAAGGAGAGTGCGGAGCGGAGGAATGCACCAGACGAAGGAGGGAGCGGACGGGCGAACGAACGAACGAGCTTCGAAACTCCACACGGCGCCGGCACTACGGCGCGAGCACCCACGCCATCACCGAGAAGAAGGGTGCGTAGTGATATCGCATTACCAACGCTACACTAGAACGCCCAAGCCCAAGTCCAAACCGAGTGCCACGCGTGTTGATGCGACGAGCGTGTGCCATGCCATGCCATGCCGTACCTCTGAGCCGAGCGAGCAAGCCCTGCCAGCTGCGCAGGTACAATTTGTATTCAAAGAAAAGGGGAAGGGGGTATATCAATGAGACGCCGGCAAATTCCATGCGTGAGTAGTCCGTCCGAGCCCAACGCGTCAAAAGGGGCAAGGGGAATGCCGCTGCAAAAAAAAAGACAGATGGTAGCATCAACTGTGCGCTTCCAACTAGTACTGCAACTGGTGCGTCGGACACGCGCCTCTGCCCTTCTTGTCCCACCACTCCTTGATACAAGACTGCACCCTTGTTAGCGTCGTGCATGGCCGACGAGGGGTAGGTAACGGGGAAAACTGCACTCACCTCATGGAACTTGCACCAACACACCAGCCGCGCCATCTTATCACCCGCTTCAAACTCTTCAAAGCAGATGACGCACTCGGCCTCGTTGCCCTCTTCGTCCACGCAGTCCTTCTCCGTCGCCACGTACGGCACCATGCCCCGCGCCATCATGCTCATCCGGTTGCTCGAGCCCTCGCCGTTGCCCGCGGCACTGCTCATACCGCGGGTGCGCTGGCTGGGCAGGCTGGTCGACGATAGATTTGCGGGCGTCGTCGCTGGCGGAGGCGGCGATCCGGAGTGGAGAGCTATGCACTCCTCAACGTGTTGAGTGCGTGCGGTTTCGTCGCCGTCTGGGCCTTTCGCGGGCAGTTCGTTTCCGCAGACAGGGCACTCGTCTTCTTCTGCTATTTGTCGGCGAGGGGCGGGCTGGGGTTGCGGTGGTGGGCCGGGGATTGGAGGGCCGTGTGCGAAGAAGCTGCGTCGTGATCCGGGCATGCTGTGACCCGGGAAGTCGTTGGAAGTGGGTTGAGGGTTTGAGGTGAGCAACGAGTATGAATGAAGTCTGGTCCGATGGTCATACGAGGGCAGCTGTCCATATCCTTGGAGAGGTGCTTGAGTTGGCGGCCACTGGTCTGCTACGCGGGAAGCCCCATGATAGCTTGTCCTCCGATCTGTGAAGAGGTCGCGCGAACGCGGAGCTTGGCCATCGCTGACCGTGTGCGCGCTGTCACTGACACTGTGGGTAGATCTATGTGGAGGGCGGGGAGCACGTGGGGGAGCATTCGTAGGTGCGAGGTGTGGTGATTGTGCTGTTGGTGAAAATAGGGGGAATGGAGAGGTTTGGCCATGCTGCGGGGGCGGGCCGTAGTTCGGATCAGGTACACAGGGATTGCATACGCGGACCTCCTCGCCTCCACCTAGCGCTGGGTTGCCGAACGGGCCGAAGCGGGACATGTGGTGGTCATCGTCTTCGCTAGTTAGGTCGATGATATTGGGGTTGTCGTGGGGCGGGTGAACGATGTACTGGCGGGGGATCGTGATACGATGCGGTGAGCACGCGGAGCAGACAACTCTGCCGCATTTTCTGCAAATAGTAAGCATCGCGAGCAGGTGTTACTCTCATGGTTCTCAAACACCCAAGTAGGTGGGCTGGAAGCCGCAAACACAAACAAAAAAACAAGGACGTACCTGCAATGGTGCTTCCTATAGAAGAATGTGAAATGGCTCCCGCAAACGAAGCAGTGCGTCACCTCCGAGTCCGGCTGCCACCGCGGCAGGGCAAAGTCGCTGTTTCTCCTGTCTGGGCCTGTGAGCGACTGTAGAGACGGCCGCCGGGCGGGTGCAGCTGCCGGCGAAGAGCCCAGCACCATTGGGTTGGTGCTAGACCCCGGCTGGTCCTCTGAATGCATCCGTATGCTCGACGGCCGCCGGAACGGTGAGTCTGCCGTCGTCAACCTCCTCTTCCGCTCTGACGAACTCGGCGAGGAGCGCTCCTCTGTGTGAGCCGACGGGCGCGCAGGGAACAGGTAGTACGGGTCTTGAAACGAATCGGCGGGCAGCGGCGGCAGCGGCGCGTGGAGGTTTGGTTGCGGCGGGGCGCGTGGTTGTTGAGCGCTGGCGGTTGGGTCGGCGCCCGTGTCGCGGAGGAAGTCCATCCACGTCTGTCCGCCATATGCAGCGTTCGGTTGGGCGAGAAAGTGCGAGGCAACGGCCCCGTGAGAATGCGTGCGCGGTGGGTGCATGCTCGCCGCGTCTCGGGCCGCTGCGGAGCTGTGGTTTGCACCGTCGAGCTGGTGGCCCAGGTCCGGCGAGCTGTGCGAGAAGGCGGCCCTGCCATCCATGACACGAGGCTGGCGGTGCCCGAGAAGGACGCTGGCGTGTGAATCGGCCGGCACGACGTGGTCGGAGGCGTCCGAGGACGACGACGACGACGACGAGGTGCTCAAGGAGCGTCGCTGGAGGACGTGCGGCGTTGGGGAAGCGGAAGCCATCATAACATGCCGCCACTGCGTTTAGTAATGCGCTTTGGAAAGGGTCTGTAGGCTTCTGTGAGACAAGGGCCATGCACATCAACTGGGGCACGCTACTCTGCTGCTCGCGCCCAGCGTCGCTGGTGAATCCAGGCCGCCGTGTGACAGACGGTGGTGGGTCCGCTGTCGACGGGTGAGGGGCGATGCGCGGGAAGAAGGCACCGACGATGGCAGTCCCTCAATGTGTGATCAGGTGCAACTCGGGTATCGAGGGAATATCAAGGCTGATCCGCTCCAAGCGTGCGTGACGAATGCAGCTTGGAGGGCATGGGGGAACGACCTCAGGCCTCGAGCGAGGTGCCTTATCGCCGGGAGCATTGTGATGCATGCACTCGGGCACGGTTCCCCCTCATCACGCGATTGGAATAACAAACTTCCGCCCATTCGTCCAATGCATCCTTATCCACCGACACAATTCACAGTCGCGAGTATTCAACGAGCCAAAGTCAAATTGCTGTATTATGTACTCACCTATATGCGGTGTTTCTCCTGCTGGCCGTAGATGTACAATGCAAGTGCGCGACCTCTGTAACCCGACTGATCCGCCCCAAGAACGCTAAAAACACCAGGAATCCCCTTTTGATGACGATGACTTGTACAATGGCAAGGAAATTCGTGACACAAAGCCTACTGGGCTTCGGATTACACTAGGGATGGTATGGTGTTGTATGAAAAACCCCTCGCTTCCTCTTCCCTCCGAAACCTTGTACAATGAATTCAGAATAATTTAGCAGAGTTAAACATGCCCACATCATGGGCGCCGGTTATTCAGGCTGCCTTGCGTGCTGACGCTTCTGCTTCGGTCAATGATCTCGGCAGACGTTTCGAGATGGCTGCCTGCAACGTAGTTGTCGTTTTGGATGCTGTCGCGGGCCACGCGCTGATGCACGTATCCTGTGCTCAACGGCCGTTCTCCACTTTGGATGATCGGGGGCGATGCGAGCACGTCTACATTGCCCAACGCGTGGTAGTCGCTCTCATGCGTCGGAAACATACTCGAAGCTGCCGAATGGTTCGGACTAGGATCCGGCGATGGCGAGGGATCCGTGGACCCAAACGGTAATCGAATGGTGAGGGTGTTTTGTGCTGGGTGAAGTCGTTGGCTTGGAGTGCTTGCAAGGTGCGCAGATCGTCGTCTAGGTGACCTTGGCGGAGACGCCGTGACCGTCGATAGTCGGTTGCTGCTCTCGAGGATGGCTGCCTCTGTAGAACGACTTCGCCGAGAGCTCTTGCGTGGTATCGTGGGAGCGCGACTCGGCGGTTGATGTCTGGACACGTGCGATGCGCGAGACCCAATTCTACTGGGAAGCTCGATGCCACCGCCAGTATCGATTGGACCGAGCGAAGGAGCTAGATCAGATACTCTCTTGTGCGGCGGGATATCCTCGTAATCGTCGTCACTACTTTCGTCCAACTCACTAACGCTTGATCGCCTGGTAGCGCCGGCTGCCGTGGCGGCATCAGGGCTGTCCTGCTGTACGGATTTCTTCTTGTCGCTCGGAGATCCAGCAGGACTGTCATGATAGGGCTCCTGGGGTACTTGCGGAGATTCTTCCTCCTCTTCAGCAATCATTTGCGGCGGCATACGCGTGCTGCGGACGACTTCAAATCCCTTGCCCTTTTCCTTCTTCTTTCCAGCAAAGAAACCCAAGCTCTTGAACCATCCCGTAGCGGATGAGACAGGGCCCATCGGATCTGCGGGTCCAGTCTTCAGCTTACGTGTAGGCTGGGAGGATAGAGCAGGCCCACGAAGACCGTAGTAAAAGTCCGACTCGCGAACGGAATAGTCGGTGTTGTTGCGGCGATCGATGCTGGGATCCGAGTCCTCGCGTTGCATGCGTAAGAATGCTGGAGTGATGGATCGCTTTCCAGGTGACCACGATGACGACGGACCCTCGCCCAAGTCCCCACTTTCTACGTCTGGAATGTCTGCATATGGCGTATTCGTCAAATCTGCGCTCTGTGACCGTCGATCCGACAAACTCGCCGTTATCGACTCCATGGTATGCTTCCGCGCCCTGGGCGGCCGGTAGTACGGATCAGGGTTGTCCAACAGCGCGCCCATCGTTGGCCGTCGAGAACTCGACGTGGATCCAGCTAGGAAGGTGAAGGGGGTTGCATTGGTTCCCGGCGTCCCTGGGCTTGTTCCTCCGTGACTGTACTCTCCTTGGCTGAAGCCGTCAAAGCCAGCACTTTCACGATTACCGCCGTAGGGCCCATTTAAAAGCACAGCAGTGCTTCCAGAAAGGCTGCGAGCCCGCCCTGCGCTGAGCTGAATGGACCCATGGTTCCCGTCATGGGCAAGCATCGCCGCCGTCGAGTTCAAGCTGCTGCGCTGGTGTCGATGGTTTCGCTTCGCAAGATCGCGTTTGCCGAAGACCTTTGTAAGACCTCCACGCTGGTCCGCCCCCGCGCCTGTGAGTCTAGCAGCAACCTCGATGATGGTCTGAAGGGAGTTGAGGAAGAAGCCAAACACCAAGACAATCGCATGCAGCAGAAGGATGGCATAACCGATCCATCCTTTCGTTGCCTCGGACACTCCTAGAGACGGAACGAACGCTACCATAAGTAGAATGCAAGCGAGCCGGACTGCAGCGAAGAAAGTGTGGTACGCGTTCATCGACGTGTTGGACTGGAAAGGCCTGAAAGCGTGCAATGTCATGATGAGGATAACTTCGCAGATGGCGAGAATGATGATCTGCGCGATGCCGGATGGTTGGATAGCCCCGATGGCGATGCCGCGGATCACAGTCAGCAGAACCGGAATGAAGGCAAACGGGGCCGCATCGTCTGAGTAGGTATTATACAGCGGGCCGTACGTCAGAACAGTAGGCAGATCGTCAAAGAGATGGGCACGCGGTCGAGTGGTGAATATCATCCAAAATATCCATACTGCGGCTCCAGTGACGCCGATCAGGAGAATCACGGCACAAGCAACGACCGATGCAGAAGAACCCGGGGCAACTACCATTTGGAACAAGGATAGCGTGATGATGGGCAGCATGAACCAATTGAGCACAATGCGCACAACGTTGCCAGCGGTAAAGGGCCAGTTCTTGCCACGAAGATCGGTGTCCTGAACATTGGTAACGAGGCGGAAGACCCAGCGCAAGAAGAAACCTAGTTGTACCAGCAAGACGACGATGCCGATCAGTACAAGCAACCAGATGGCCATGCCGGCCCAGACGTCCTGGTCCTCTGATATGCCGACGTATTTGCTCAACTTGGACAAACCATAAGTGCCGTTGACGAAGTAAATGCCGTCATCCAGACTCTGTGTTCCATTCGAACCGCTAACGAAGCTTTGATTGAACATGAGCGTTGACCAGCTTGCCCGGCTGATGACGGGCTGGAAATAGCCTGGGTACTGCAGGTTCAAGCTGCCAGCCAGAACAATGAACTGGATGTACTGTAGACAATCTCCGAATCCAGGTGTGACAAGTCGCAGCAAGTCCTCGTCTCTGCCATAGTTGCTGGTCCAACGAAAGATATTGGTCGAACCCCAGGGGCTGTACATGCCGGCAAAGACGGTAGCAACGGCAACAAGGACAAGAATGGCTGCGGGCATGTACCGTAGTGCACCGCTCAAAGTTGGTCCTAGATCCGGGGTTATTGTAGCGGAGACGCATCCAATGGTAGTGGCAGCCTCGTCACCCGCAACAATACGAAAGGTGGCTTCCCAAGTAGTGAAAGAGTAGCTGCTGAAGAAGTCCCTTTGGACGCCAAATGCTGGCAGTATGGTCGGGTCGCTCAAGTTGGTTCCCTGGGGCACCGTCTGCGGGAAAACAGGGGCAATGGGGCATGGTGTGTTGACGGTGTAGTTGCAAAACTGCTGCGGGCCGGGGTTCCAAGACGAGTAGGTGAGAGCATCAAAGGTCGGAAACAAGGTCGTAGCTACACCTCCAGGGCTGCCGGGCTTGCCCACCTGCCAGGCGTCGGGAATCTTGCCGAAAGAATCCTTGGGGTTCTTCCATCTGGGGTCCGAGGGCGGAGGATAGTCGTTGCTTGTGAGCTGTCCAGACACGTTGCCGTAGATGGTCACATTCAAGCGGTGGGTGGAATGCGTGTTGTTGAATTTGACCCAGACATGCTGGGGGGTGAACTGCAGACGCACTGGGTCTGTTTCGTGGCGGTAGTTTGAATCCAGACAGTTGTCGAAGTTTATGAAGACGGCGTTGGCCACGGGGAGTGCGGCCAGTATTACAACAAGTACAAAAAGGGAGAATGTGTGTGACAGCGAGCCTGCTGGTCGTTTCCGTCGCGGTCGTGGGGGAGGTTGTGTGGGTTGGAGAGAGGGGAGCTCGCGTTGGGTGCAGTCCCGAGTTGCGCGGGCGCCATTGGGCGCGGTGCACGTTGCCATTATCGCGCCCGGGTCCCTCTCTTCATGTTCACTGTGCAGATTGCGGACTGCGGTGTGGTCGCAGCTCCAGGCCAGGATAGCGTGTCGACGTGGCAGGGCACGCGTGTGCGGCGGTGAGGTTTCCAGGGGCGCGTGTGGAAGCAAGGCGGGTACACGGGCGTAGGGCGGGGAGGCAGAGTCGAGGGCGGTCGCGGAGTAGGAGGTTACGCCTGAGGACAGGCTCGGCGTGGGAAACAGCAACGCTGGCGGCGGTCGAGGATGGTGTGGCGTGGGTGGAACGGGCGGCGGAGAGCGTCGGGGGATAGGCTGGCAGCTGGCAGCTGGCGGTCGCGGTGGCTACTCTACAGCGCCAGGCACATGGCGTCCGGAAGGGTCAACGGGGGGAAAGCGAGCGTACGAAGCGGAAAGTCTGGGAGGGAGCGAAAGGGCGATGCAGGTCCGGGCGAGGACGGTCAGGCAGGCAGTAGGTAATAGGTAATAGGGCGGACGTCTGGGCGGGGTGCAGCAACAGCAACAGCAACAGCAACAGCGACAGCGACAGCGACAGACGGGGCAGTTGCACAAACTAGCGAGGCAAGGCGCCGGCGGTGCAGCGTCCGTACAGCGACTCGGGCATCTCGCGCGTCGGAGCAGGTGGCCGGTGGAGAGAGGCAGCTTTTCGAGCGGCGCGGCGGAGAGGAACTGCTCGTCAACAAGGCGCCATCCCGGCGATAATATGGATAGCATTAGCATAACATGCTTCGCCCCCAACGTCATCGCACAAGTTTATGCGCATCGAGATGCCCTCCGCCGTTGCTGCTACCGCACGAGAGCTCGCCAGTCTCTTCCGCTACGTTTCATCGTGTGCGCTGACCAGCTGAACCCATACCAACCTCGTATGCGGCTAGCTGGGCCATCTCTGCTCGCCGCTGTGTTTCACAATTCATTGACCCAGGCCCCAGCCCTTCGAGCCGGCCCAGCATACGAATCTCTGCAAGACACCGGGTGCTTCTACAGAGTCACAATTCGTCACGAGAGCTTCATCCAATTGCCCACTCTTCGCGAGCTCCAACAAACACCAAATCAAGTTTGTATCTATCCCCCTTTAGCCCTGCGCCCCTGCATACGTCTGCACACGACTGCACACGACTGCAGACCTTGCCTATCATCGCACCGTGGGTGAGCTGTCCGCGCTTTCTCCATGCGGTTAGTACATATAGACCATGTTCCAACGCTGCCCTCGTAAAAGCCATCGCGACCACGTATCCGCTTCACGCTGAGGAAAGGATAGCTTCGCGTAAACCAATGCAACATCTCGATACATGAAATCTACGAAATCGTTCAAACTCGATAATATACAAACACTGGCGGTACACCCCCATAGCCTCGCATCGCTATCGCTGAAAACACCTCAACCCTCCTCGGCCCAGAACGTACCCCCAGCTAAACAAACAGAGCCCAAACTCCCTGCTCTGGCTCTGACATCCCCCTGGAGTGCGTGCCTCGCCCCATGGCCAAAGCTACTAGGCTGGTACTAGAGGTGCAACCATGCCGCATTTTGGACATCTACTCCCCGTTCCCGTGGGATTGTATATCCAGTCTTCGTCGCGAGAGAAGGCCTGGCAACTGCTGCACTGTATGTAGAGCGGCTCTCTTGAGTTCCACATGCTTTGTTTGCTTTCGGGTCTTGGGCTTGGTGTGGTGGTGGTTGATGTGCAAGACGTATGTGGGTGTGATACGACTGGAGAAGGATATGTCGACTTGGAAGACTGGAGAAGGATATGTCGAGTTGGGACACTGGGATGGGTTGATTGACGTCCGGGTGTTATAGAGTTGTAGCTTGTTCTCGAAAGGAGAGGTGGTTGGAATGTGGTAGAGTTGTAGTGCGGTATCTGGGGGTCCGCAGCCACTGACTTTATACCCTCTTACCATTGTTTGAGGCTGCAGTGAGTGATGGGTTTCGCCGTTGTCCTCTTCAATTTTCTGCGACTTCGAGATTCAATACCTGTGGCAATTCACTCGCTGTTCCATGCAGTGCTTCACATGGTTGAAATAAGAGAGTGAACTTTCTCGAGGACAGCGATATCAATCCTCACGCGGACCAGTACCAATAGCTCATCTTTCACACGCAAATGTTTCACTGTAGCTGGCTATTGCAGCACAATACCGTTATACACGATTGGGATACGGGCTACGGTATCCCGCTTCCTTAGTCTAACATGCACGACTGGGCCTGCGACTTCCAACTCCATGCGACGCTTCGACAGGCAAACCACGTCACAATCAAGTTTCCCACCCTTCCTCCTCATCGTCTCCATGCTCCCCTTCCCCTTCCAAATCCTCGTCCATGCCCGGCCACAGTACATCACCTCTCCAAACAGCCCGCACATTCATCACCGCCACAAAGACCCACAGCACAACCAACACAACCGTCATCGCCGCGCAAACCCCCTTGATGCCATCACTATCCAACACGTTTGCGATTTGAATGAGTGCAATAGTCAAGCCCACGTTGGGGAATATGAACGCCCACCAGTTCAACGTGAAGTGCATCTCCTTCCGGGAGGAGAGCACGGAGACGGTGGACAGCGCACAGAACCAGAATGCGAGTAGCCAGAGGAATATACCACATGGTACTCCGATGGCTTTCCAGACCTCGCCCACGGGGAAGGAGCCGATGCCGAGGAAATCCGGAGGCAGGACTTTGGGGGCTTGCGTTCCCAATGCGACTAGTGTGTTTGCCGTGTATGCTGCTGGCCCGACGGCAACGTACATTGCTGGCCTTTTGCTTGGCTCAGGGAGATCGCTGTTGATGAGGCGCGTGACGTAGATGGTGTACATGACTACAGGGAGGGGGTACAAAGTTAGTAACATGGCGAAAAGTAGAGGGAATAGGTAGAAGTAGGTATTCTAGCTCTTACCCGTTACCAATGTCTGAAAATCTTGGACATCAATAACAGCCGCAACACCCACTTTGGACCCCGGCATTACGTACTCAGTGCGACGCCCCATCCCAAGCCTTGGAAACAGATACCACCTAGCATTATCGGCAACGCTGCCTCGGGCGGCTGGCTATACTCCAGCACAGCTGCAAGCGGACCCAGCACCAAGAACGGGTATATGGGAAGAATCCACGCCGGCAAAGCGTCGGTGACAGGCAGCTTCCGGGTATCGAAGATGACATGATACTGGAACACGGCGACTAGTACAGCGCACGCAGCGTAGGTCCAGAAAAGCACCTCGAGCGCCTTGACGAGCCACGGTCCCGACGACGGCACGCCATACTGCTGTATGCCGTACAAGATCAAGGCGATGCTGACCCAGAAGGTTCCGAAGAAGAAGCTCTCTTCCGGGTGGTGCAGGCTCGTGGATAGCGCACCGGGCTGTGTACGGATGAATCGGTACGTTATACATGCGCAGAAGGTGAGAAACAGGACCAGGTCCAGGATGAAGAATGTTTTCCCTATCGTCTGGAGGCCGTCAAAGCCGAAGGGTTGCTGGCCGAGCACTGTGGCTATCGCGCCCGTCGACATCGTACATTCGAACCATGCCCAGGTGAAGTGATGTAGCCGCTCGCTGAAGGGCAAATGTTTCCGTGCGCGAGTGTCGTTGAGGATCCTTCGTAGAGGCATCCTGCCGTTCCCGAGCAAAGGTGTGGTCTCTGCGGCATTTGGGTGCGCCATGGTCGACGATTCTTCTCCAGCGCTATGCTGGGACCCTCGATTGATGCTGTTTTACGTCAGGTGAACTTTTGGTGGCATGGAGCGATCATTGGAATTGGTGTTGACATCATCTCCGCGGGTCTCGCACTAATGCTTCCCGACCGGGGCTAGTCCACCTTTAGCGGCATTTCAGTGAATACCTAACATATTTGTATGAAAGTCAAAACATGGATAAGATAGAAGACTACTTCCAGTAAAGATTCAAAACTTTCAATTGTAGACATTCCTGCGCTGCTCATCACTGCGTACGCAAAAACTCTGTACTCCATAGGCTACTCCAACCTGAGAAATGACTCCTATCTGAAGTTGTAAATACCGCTGCATCTCCAAGGGCACACCTTAGTGCATTGGACTATTGCTTCAGTAGCCAAGGTTAAAGCTCCATTCAAACACATACCACGCGGCATATGATTGATCTGTCTATGCATTGCCAATACTTACGATCATCTCTTAGATCGTCGGCATCCGTAATGAATTTATGGAGCTCCCATAGCGCGCAGGAGTTTGTTTGTCCTTCTGCAGGTTTTAAAGGACTTGCTATACGCCTGCAGCAGTCAGTGGGAGAATTTTCCGCTGCGTTTTCCCCACAATCCGCTTCTTGGCTTCCAAATCGGGTTGTATCTAAGTCGGTGCATTGAGATTGAAAAAGCCCCAAAAGAAAGAGATGTATTTTCCTCTAAACATTTCTTCGCTATATAAGTAATTCCTTAATTATAGTTCATAAAAGGTGCATTGCTCTACTTTCTTGCTATAGTACGTGGTGAAAGTTCGGGTATATTGTGGCGGATACGCCGAGTATGGCAGTTGCGCCCCGGTGGATCGGGGAACTAGCCTGCACCGCAGGGGGAGAACCTACACACACACACACCACGATATGCATAGATAGAGAATACGAGGAATATCCCCTACAGTACCCAGTACGCGTGACATATATAGGAGGCTTCCGGATATGCGCACGGTATTCTAACTGTACTTACCACAAGATCCCACTCATCCCATTGCTTCTCTCTCTCAAGTGAACGGCAAGATTGGTAGGCGCCAACGGGCTGACGTAAATCTGCAGCAATTCCATGTGAAGAGGGTACTGGAAGGGCCTCCGGCAGAAGAAGACGACACGTGGGGATTGGGCTGGGTTAATTTAGTCTCTCGATACAAAAGTGAAGGGCAAGTCTCAGTGGGAGCGTCGTACTTGATACCGCGGGCGTAGTCATTGTTGCGGAGCGTGGGCTAGAGCGGTATCAAAGCCGGGGGTGATGAAGTCTTTTGCAACTGAGCCACGATGTACAAGTGTGAGGGACTGCAATATCGACACTTAAATACACATGGAATGGTGGTCTTGGTCTTTTGGACCATCCACGCCCACCCACATTCAATCGTACACAAGGGTGATTCTTTTAGATCTCCACGCCAATCCCATGCATCTTTCGCCAGGTTCTTTTTAAAAGCGCACCCACGCCGCCATATCTTAGAGCCGTTGCAGTTTTAGTTCCCTCAGCGTAGCAGCCGGATGTAACTGGCAGATCCGATCTTGGAAACGCAGCTTAAGTACCCAACTCCATCCCACGTCTCATCGGAAAAGGTGTAGTGGGATAGCAGACTACCTCTGCATTGGTGATTGTCCAGGCCAAGCGGGGACATGAGTATATATATCTAGCCATTTAGACACCGTTTCCTCCTCCCCACACATGGGGAGTACATTATATAGATTTGAGCCCTCCAAGACCGTTCCCATGCAAGCGGCGCATTTAGATCTTTCGACAACCGACTTCCTCCCCACATGAGCGGGCAGACAATTGCTTTAGATCTCCACAGAGTTCACACCGACCTCCTCCTATAATTGGAGAATCAGGCAAGTCTTAAGACACACCCCACCTCTCCCATTCTGCTATTTCTTTCCCGTTTTAGTCACCGCCTGCAGCGAAGGAAAAGTGAGGAGTAAAGCAGACCGAGAAGACGCGACAACATATACCCGACTTCATGTGATCTTAGACACCGACTGCATCGCCAATAGGGATAGTAGGGCTAGAGTTTCCCCACCACTTCCATGCGAGCGAGTTCTGTAGATTTTGGAGAACTCACGCTTTCCACATGAAAGCTCCACAATTCATCCTCTGGTCCTCTGCACAACCCTCCTCCCATAATAATGGAACCCACGAGGTATCGACACACTCCTTAAATTCCCATGTTTCTGCATCATGTAGATCTTGATCCCCACCTTCGACGCGCAGCCAAACTGTGAGTCCCAACTCAACCTCCCAAATTTAACCCATACACCCTTCTCCATGCAACGTTGAACATGACTTGTACAGCCTTTTCTTTAGACAACTCACGCCATCCTCCACATAAACGTAACTGACATAGGCTTCCAAACAGCCAACCCACCCTCCCACATAAAATGTTCAAATTCCGTTTTGTACTCTCCACACCGCTCCCCACCCTTCCCCTATTTTGAGATGAAGTATTCCTTCCAAACACCCACCTCCACTCCCATAACAACGCTCCTGCCATATTTTAGTCTCCACCCACACCCCTCGGCCAACCCGTAAACTCCCAACCTGATCCCAAAGACGCGCGCAGCTTATATCCCCCACACGACTCTTCCCATGTACATGCTTGCTGCGCATTTTAGCACTCCACAAGCTCCACCACTCCCACATCGCTAGTTTCTGAAAGCGTTTCAGACAACGCGCGCCTTCTTCGCATAAACGATCACGATCAGATCTTTACCACCAACCCGCTCCCACGCGACGTTTTGCAATGTCGTTCGAGCGTCTCTCCACTCCACACATGGAACACATGCACTACGCTTTGAAGACATGCATACCACACCCCGTCCCATACTTTGCACCTTGCAGTGATCTCGCACGTCCACACACCCCTCCCACATCGCCTTTGCTGATGCCGTTTTTCGCCACCGCAGCACAGCAAACCCCCCAACTGTCCCGCGCAACGGAACGCCAAACGTCGCACCTCCACCCACCCCCGACCGACCATCCCCATGCGCCAGATGTGAACGCTGTTTTAGACACCCCCCAGCCAACTGCCCTCCCCACATAGATCTCGTCCGCTATCTCTTTGGACAGCCCCACGCCCTCCCCACATGAAGATCTTTCTGGTATATCTTTTAGTCCTCCACCGCCACCCGCAGCCCATGAAACTCGACCCATGTCATTTTCAGTCGCCCCAACGCAGCGAAGCCCGCAGTGCGAGAAGCTTGAAAAAGCGACGAGACGCGGCTTATATGCATCGATTCCTCCCCAAGCCCCACGGGATGGATGGTCGAAGCGCGCCTCTTAGCAAGCGACACATGCATTCAACTTCCGTTAGTCCAACATACCCGAGACACGCTGGCCAAATGCACGTCACGCCAAAGCCCGTCAAGCGTGGCAGAGCGCATTCAAGAAACACTCACACGGTTGCACGTAATATTTTTTTTTTCTACCTCACAGCGAACCCGCAAGCGCAGAGCAAACTCAAACTTTCAATATTCTCTTCTCTTCATACCATAACCAACCATTCATTAATCTCGCACGTATCAGTAATCTTCCTTGTCCCCAGCCTCATGAAGTTGCACCGTGCACCCGAGAGCCCATCCCCTGGTATCCGACTCCTACCCGATGCCCCCCTAATCCAATTCCATTTCTCCCAAACCAATCCCTAGTCCTGCCCACATGTCTTTTTCGTCAACATGAGATGGGCGGAAGCGTACAACTACAATTCGATGTGCTCGTTGCGTTGTTTCGGTGCTCCTGCCTTCCCCGAAGTGGAAACCCCTTCGAGAGGTGTTCTGTAACGGCCACCGAGGCCGAAGCCGAAGCCAGAAAAAAACAGGCCTCCCGCGGTAGGCGTGTGCCTTGAAAACGACCTGTCTCGTAAAAGTTACCCCAGATCAGAGACGTTTGTTGCTGGCGAGCGAGCGACGCACAAGCCAAGGCGGAAAATGCAATGCTAAAAGTATGATTTAAAACATGGTGAAGAAGCGAATGTCGTGAAATGTATCAGTGTCCAGCCGAGGCTGTATCGCAAGTCGTGAGGCGTTCAATCCTCCACAGAAAGGAGACATCATCCCCGCTCACTATCGTCTAAAGTCTTTCCAGAGATGGCAGGAGTGCTTCAAGGCTTCGTTCCCTGGCTCTGCGGGCGGCTGCTAGGCTCAGGGCTCGCTTCAACACCCTCCATTGGCCCCTCGGTCTTCTCGCCGTCCTTGGATTTCGGGAAGTTGCCGTGAGCCGTGGTGGGTGTGCCAAGCATTTCTTTGGGATATGGCTCGAGATCCTTGGTACTGGTCGAGAACGTTGAGATGACCGGCGTGTAAGCCACGTGCTCTGCTTGTGTGGGAGTCTTGGCCTCAGGGCCGGCTGATACTGGAGACAACAGCCCTTCCAGGCTAGCCGACTCTTGCTGCAACGTAGTTCCGTTCATTAATCCGTTCCAGCCTCCTTCGATATCGCGGAGCAGTCGGACGTATTCCTCTGGTACTAAGCCGCTCTCGCCAGTCTTGGGGTCCTGTGCCACGAGCCATCCTTGGCCGTGTCGATACGAAACCAGTATGATTTGTCCCTCGATAAGTGGCAGCTCATTGTCGTTTTCTCGCTCAAAGTCGAAAAGAGCAACAGCTTTTCCGTGCATCTCCTCGTCGGGCGAGACAATCGTGAATTGGTAATCTCGCGAGAAACGGCTGTCTTCATTGAGAAAATTTTCGTTCTCGGACATGTCTTCGTCGGAGTCGTACGGTGGGCCCTCGTCATCGGTGTAAGTGCGCTGTGGCAGGGTTGTCGCGAAATGGGAGTCTCGTCGCGATGCGCCAGTTGGGACTTCCAACGATGAGGATTGCTCTGGTGGGTATGTGATGTACTCTCCGCCTGGTCCGGTGGTGTCCTGAATGTCATTGACATAGTAGACGTGGTTGCCGTCGCCGTTCGCGCCCGCGAAGGAAGCCCGCTCTCCCGGGAAGCCTCTCCGGCCGCGGGTCTGGTCGAAGTTGACAATGTTGGACTTGTGTTTCTTGTGTCGCGTGTGGCTTGTGACTACAGGGCTGGAAATCTCTTCGTCCTCTTCGTAGGGTGGGCCTCCCTCGTACGCAGTCATTGGCAGTTGCTCTCCGTCTCCTGTGTCCCATGATCCAGTGCCAGCAGACCACCCATGATCGTCGTGCCATGCAACCGCGGGCGGGTCTGAAAGGCGCCGGCTCACTTCGCTAGCGGGTGTGGATATGTCGGAGGGGTGTTCCGGGAGCGGCCCGTAGAAGAGCGGGTGCAGCGGTCCATATGCGAAGTCCCGTACGAGGCTGTAGGGGAGACTCGAGTGGAAGATGGGAAATGCTGTGGACTGTGGCCGTGACCGCGTGTGTACGGACTGAGAAGCCGAGGCATTGGAGAAGGTGGAGAGGCGCTTGGTGGCATACGAGCTTGCCCGCTCAAGCTTCGCTTTTGACGGCGGCGACGTGACGAGCGGGGGGAGAGAGGTGCGGTTTGCGTTGGGGGAGGCAAGGGAGCCTGGCTCGCTCCGGGGCGACAGTACGTCAGCAGCCATGGCTGAGTGTCTTTGGTTGGGGCGGCCTCGGACGGCGACGCCTTCGGTGATGCCAGCGAGGCGTCGCGCGTCGGCGGGGTTCTCGTTGCGCGTGTCGGTCATGCGAGGTGGTGTATGTCGAGACTGGAGGCTTCGGCTGTCAGCGGGGAACAGCTCAACCGTGCGTGTTTATGAGTGCCGGCACTCGCTGGGGGCGCAATGGCGGGCGGAAGCGCAGTCCGGGGTGAAGGGTCGGGTAGCAGCACCGCCAGTGGCATATGCGCGCAACCAGGCAGCTTTCGGCCACGCCGCCCGCGTGGTGCTCGGACACGGTGACGGTGTATCTCAGGGCAGCGGTTCGGGCAGGCTGACTTGCGAAAGCGCCGGCGGTGGGTGGTTCGGTGCCTGTGCGAGTGTTTTTCCGGGGAAGGCGGCAGCCAATGGGTCTGGAAGGAGCGCTTGAGGGGTTCTGGAAAGCACGACGGGACGAGTGGTGCGGTGCGCCCGGCGATTTCGCAATATTCGCACAGCAGCAGCGGCTGGGGAAGCGCTGTTGCGGGGACCTGGCGCTAAGACTTACCCAGTGAACGCGCAAAGGACAGCGGCGCGGCCTGTTTGCAGCAGCGCAGAGCAGCAGCGAGGGCGAGAAGGTGCGGCGCTGGCGGGGGCGGCCTGGTCGAGGGTCGAGGGTTGTGCGCGAGCGGGCGGATGCGCTCGAGGCCTTCTGGTGGTGAGCGGCGGGCGTGGTTCGTCCCAGTTGGAGTCAGTTGGAGTCGCTCTATTTTTGGCTCGCACGTCTAGGTCGACTACCGACGGGCGGCTTCAGGGGGAGGCGGGCAGACAGCACTCGCACAGCTGGACGGCGGTCTGGCGGACATGAAATGGTACAACTATGCTCTGCGGCGTCGGGGGCTCATGTTCGGTCTGCTCCCTCACGAGCGCGGCCTTGCTTCTTTTGTCTAGCCCGGCCAGAGGCACCGAAAACATGAAACACTAACGCGGGACTCGACCGCCAGCAGCAACCGCAGCCATCACGCGCCCTGCTGATGAATCGTCTCCGCCGTGGGCGAAGGCGTAGTGCGGACAGCCAGACACGCGCAATGCAATGCAATGCCTCGTACTCGCATGTCCTGTTTCACGCGACCATGGCAGTTCGTCTTGCAACTTCTGACGAGCCTCGTTGACCGGGGATCGCTGCCCAGCCGCCGCTGCGTTGGTCGCCGACTCTGGCTGCAGCCTCGACAGCACCCATGCTATCAACAGGAACAGGAAATTACATGCTCAAAGACAGGGGCTTCTTGGATCGTGCCTCTGCGCTTCCAGCTGCCTGGCCATAACGAGACGCGGCTCTCTCAACTCTCAACTCTCAACCATGATGGGCGACCCCGCAATGCCCGCATTGGATGCCATGTCAGACCGACTGAGCGTAGCGTGCCAAGCCTACACACCTAGCTTAGCCTCACACACAGCTCTTTCTTTCTCGCGTCCGTCTTCTTCCTCCCACACCAACAACCATATACCCGGTGCCATCCAGCCTCGTCATCGCCGCTTTCGATACGCGGCCGAGGCTGCGTCAGGCTCTGACGCGGCGTCTCATTGTAAGTTCCTCTCTGCCGTTGCTGCTGACGCGAAATGATGAACACCTTTATTGGAGCTGTCCTATTCTCCATGAGGACTCTTTTTAATATACACACTGAAAATTCTGATATCGCTCTTGATGCTTGATGCATGAATTCCACTCTGGCGAGTTTTTACTGACCGTGTGAAGAATTTGCAGTTCCGCGCGTCGAGGCAGCCACGACCCAGACCCACCCAGAGTCGCCCGCACAGTGCTTCACCTTCACCATGTCGGACCCGCGGTTGCGGGCGCGTGCCCAGCAGCAGCAGCAGCAGCAACAACAACAACAGCTTGCACCAGCGCCTCCACCACCCCCACCGCCACCCATGGAGCCCCCGGTCGTCGTCGAAGGCGCCACCGCCTCGGCACACGACCAGGCAGCCGTCGCCTCAGACTCAAGCTTCAAGCTCAAGTTCTGCACCGTCTGTGCAAGTAACCAGAACCGGTATGCTATTACCTTACGTTCCCCATGATACACCAAGCTAATCTGCCCAGCTCAATGGAAGCACACCTCCAGCTCGCTGCTGCAAACCTCCCCACCATCTCCTTCGGCACCGGCTCCCTCGTCCGCCTTCCAGGGCCTAGCATCACACAGCCCAATGTGTACAAGTTCAACAGCACCACATACGAAGCGATTCACCAGGAACTCAGCAACCAGAACACCCAGCTGTACACCGCCAACGGCCTGCTCAACATGCTGGGTCGCAACCTCACCATCAAGTCCTTTCCCGAGCGATTCCAAGACTGGATACCGGGCAAGCCGAGACTCGAGCACAGGGACGACCAAGGCTTCGCCGGCACCGAGTCCGGCGTCGTGGATGTCATCATCACGTGCGAGGAGCGCTGCTTCGACGCCGTGCTCGAGGACCTGCACAACAAGGGCGGTCGGATGAACCGCCCTGTGCACGTTGTCAACGTGGACATCCGGGACAACCACGAAGAGGCGTTCGTGGGCGGAAGAGCCATCCGCGAGCTCGGGCTGATGCTGAATGAAGCTGCCGTGCAGGAGATGGAGACGCATGGCGAGACTGGCTGGGACAGCGGCGGCGGAAGTGCGCGCGCGGGCTTCGACGAGCGCGTCCCTGATATCCTGGCTGCGTGGCAGGAGAAGTGGCCGAATCTGCCGGCTACTTGGAGTTTGGCTTGGTTTTAGGACAAGGCGTATTGGTTTGGGATGGCTTACGACGTTACGGATTTATGATACCCAGCATTGGCACGGCGTCAATGCATGATTCAATCGATTCCACCCAGGCTTTTGCCCTGGTGTTACACTTATTTCTCATACTCACTGTGCCCACGTTGTGATGTCTACAAAGTAGAGCGCCTACGCCCCCTCTCACGGGAAGGTGAACACCGGCGATACAGTATTAGGTTAAGATTATGGACCTGTACGGTAAGCCAAGTTACTCTAGGATTACCTATTCTATGTATATCTAACTGGCAAACGCCTTGGGTTATATCCGGTCTTTATGCTCCCATGAGAGCCCCCTCCCGCTTAACATTCCCCATCCCTATCTGCTCCCCACACCCCTGCCATATATTGTATACGATCGCTATGAGGGCGGGTAAATCAATGAAGGGGTGGATAACATAAGGCGTCGCGCTTTGCCAATGCACGATCACCCCTGCTATGCTTGCCCCATCCCCTGTCAACCCTCCATTGTGGAAACAATCCTCATCTCCGTATTGCAACGCGCCCCTTCTCCCTTTACGTACCTACCAGACCCATCGTCGCACCTCACTCTTCTCCGCAGAACCATGAAGGGTTTTGGTAATGGCTGTGCTGCGGCGAGCGCATGGCCGGTCTTCTTGGAGGGGAGGGGAGGCGGTGATGGGGGTTGAGGTAAGAATAGGCGGATCGTGGTGCGCGTGTTTGGTTTGGAGAGATGGAGGATGGGTTGAGTATAGAGGAATGTATAGGGTGGGCGAAGAGGAGATAGAGGTGGATCGTGGTGCGTATATTTTGTTTGTAGAGACGGACGATGAGTTCCGGTGCTGCTATTCCTATGGCACGGAGGAGTATAGAGATTAGGTCTTGATAATCGCTCGTTGGGTAGCTCGCAGTTTTACATATAAAATAGCTATTGCTCTTCTCCAGTAAGTCTGGTGTCTCGAGCCATGCGCTCACGTATGAGCTCTGCGCACCTCCCCCATTCAGTAACCTTCGGTGCTCTCCCGATGAACGCCTCGGGGTAACGCCCGCGAACGCGGACTTCTGCCGCTACCAACTCCTCCGCTAGCTCAAGCGCTGTCCAAGAACCCCCGGCTTCTCTAGCTGAAGCCCAAAAAACACTCCATAATCTGTACACATTGTACTCATCATTACTGAATGTTTCTTGGAGGAGAAGACCTGGGTTAAGGAGTAGTAGTTTCCTAACCTCATATCTTTCAGTTGGACAACTTGCTTCTATATCAAGATCAGGGTTCGAAGTCAAGTCCTTGACCATGTCTATATTTCCCGCCACGACTGCGATATGCAGCATGTTGTAAGTGCCTCGTGGTGCCAGGTTGATGTGGCTGTCAAGCAGAGCCCTCAACTCGTTGCAGATGGGACTTGTCGCAAATGCCGACGCTGCTTCAAGAATGGAGAGACCGTGTCCAGTTTGATAACTCACATCAAGAGTTCCACCACGAAGACAGTATCTGACGTAGTCTTCGTTGCACGGTTTCTCGCAAAGTGCTCGGGAGAGCACTGCGCACCTCAGCTCCGAGACCTTGATTCCGATGATGTCGGCCGCCGTATGTTCCCCCTTGCGCCAACAATCGTGGTCGAGATACTGTCGGTATTCCTGCGTAAAGGCGGCATACTTGCGACTGACGTGCGTGTCTAACCCATTGCTCCATCTTTGAGAGATCATCGGTGAGCGGATCCCATGGATGATCATCAAGCATTCGAATGCTCACACCCCCAGAGTTCTTAGCAACATGCGAGATTGACTCTAAAAGATGAAAGTAAACATGCGCTGTTGCTGAAAACGCCCATAGTGCCTTCCCATCGGGGGTAGCCACATTCACAGTTGACTGTTGAAAATGGCAGAGAAGGCGTGCAATCACCTCAATCACTAGGTCCTGGTTATTCTCTGCGACGTGCGTCGTGGCCCACTCGTGAATGTGCCACGTTGTGCTCAATGTCTGCATTCGAAGTTCCCTGTCCCGCTGAGAACTATGCAGATCTGTCTCAAGCATGTCCAAAACGGCACATAGAAGTCCGCGCCATCTGCGGATATTTTCCCCCATCTGCAGGTGCCGTATGCTGAGGTAAGTTAACCAAGAATCGCGGACGAAGTTCTGCATGCTTGCCACCGTCATCTTGGTGAACAGATAGATGGGGAGAAAGGATGACACGGATGCGGTAGGGGACATCTGCTCATATGCCGCTTGCCAAATGCTTTCTTTGGTGTATCCCATACTTATCGTCGTTCTTGCGTATATCCTTTCTTTGATGGCATCCAATGCCAATTTCAGGAACTTTTGCGCGAGTTCCATGCTATTCTCAAGGAGCACCAGCTTCGATGACTGATTCTGTACCATGACAAGTTCCGCCATGCTTTCTTTCAGATCCAGTGGAGTTTTTATACCCGCGGCTGGGAAGATATATTTTTGCAGATACCTCGTGCTTGTTGAAAGCGGTTCTTCACCATATGCCCGCAGCAAAGCTCCATGTCTCGGCCTGAGGGACTCGTTTACAGCGCGCCATAAGTGTGGACTATCTCCCCAGCTATTAAACGATACATTGTCGTATTCGATCCGTTTTTAGCGTAACATGAACAACTGGTCTTGCATGATCTCGCACGCCGTAATGCTACCCTTGATAGCATCAAGGACTCGAAGTTCATCTTCTCCAGGGTGGCCGAGGATATGCTTGTAATCGAGGTCGTGTCGTACTTCTGCCCAGGCGTCCATCAACATTGTTCGAACTTGTATCTCGATCTCCTCTCCATTGTACCCAGATATTCCCTCTACTAGATCTCTTCGCAAACGGATCCAGTAATGATCAGCTTCGTAATATCCCATGCGCTCCTGATACGGTCGATGTTCCAGATTCTTTGGGATATAGTCGCGACCCCGGAATGGTTTCGCAGACTGGCCTAACGCATCCGGGAGGGTTTCAAAAAGCTTGTGATGCTCTATGAAGTTTCGAACTTACGTACTCTGGCATGGGAAGTAGAGACATATCCGAGTCGCGGCAATGTCCCATCGCGTCTGCTGTATGGATTCCAATGTCAGACATTCGCCTAGTGCTTGCCGTTTCTCGATCTTTCCCGCCAACGATTCCTTAGATTTGACTCGGTGCGAGTATACGGCGTTGACGGGCGGATCCTCTTTACTCAAATGCTTCAACTCGTTTTCAACAAACACCGCTAATGCTTCCCACAGATTCAGGCGGTCCTCGTAACTTTGAAGAAACTGTTCCTTCGCATCATGAGCAGGGGTTTTCTGTGGAACTTGATCGGTGGTGAATTCCATCGTGGTGGAACAAGTGAAAATAGATAACAAGTGTGTCGTTTGTACCTGATCGTTCACTAAGACTGGATAGGCAGGCTCGCGTGACCTCGTGCCGAAGATGTATGGAAAGGAAGGCAGCTTGGTCAACGAGCGGGGACAGTCTTGTTGACTTTTAGTCAGCCACTGGGCGCTTCGTATAACTCGGACCAAATCGGGCTCAGCTCAGGTCACAGGTGCACTGCCGGATTGCATGGCCACGTGGGGGTCATTACCACCATTTCTTCTCAACTGCAATAATTTCTTCCCCATGTCGACATAATATTCAAAGAATCATACCATAGATATGTGCGCAATGTTTATGAAAGCCCGCTGGTCTCAATTTTGCTCGATTCCACCACTTTACGTTTCCTGTTTGCTCTGCAGGCTTTGCCCCGCATCGCACCGATCCTCGCTCTGCCTGGTGCTGTTGGTCCATACGTTACACGCCATAAGTCACAGCTAGGCAACCGAGGCTTTCACCGGAAGCTTCTGCATACAACAATGAGTGGCAGCAGCCTTGGGGAAGAGCAAGTATTTGGCATTTCGATTTTTCCAATGTTTTCCAATCGGGTTCTCGCCCAAAAGCAGCGCAACCCTTGCTTTTCAGATCTTTACGACTATCTTCGGCAGCCTGGTGCATCCCACGATCGGTGTCGCATCGTATGTTTAGAAAATTTGAATGAATCAACGCCCCCCACCGTCCGTGAAATCTTCACAAAAACTCTAGATTGCGATTTAGAGCAAAGCTGGAGCCCTGCGAATGACACACAAAGGACCAATCAGGGCGGGCGCATCCTCTTGGTTGAAGATGCATCGAAACATACGATCGAAATAATGGGTTCATTCTTCAACATCGATCCATGGTTTTTCGCGTCCTACGTACATCAAGCATGGCGCAAAACTAGCAGCCAAAGCCCTAACAACTGCTCGCTGCCATCTCGCGATAAAAAGCAGAACTTCTTGTCGCTGCAGTACCACCGAATCGTCACATTTGACCAAAAAGACACGGAGATGAAGTCCCTGACCTTGAATCGCAATCAGCCTCGGAAAGCCGTAATCCTGCCGACGATGCGTGGAGAGCGGATCGGTTTGATACAACACGGCTGTTCAGTCCTTAAAGTAGATGGCCCGGGCGACGAGTGGACCGGTAAACATACCGATCTGTAACTCTAAGCGCACGTTAATCGTCGGCAGGTATCGTACTCCTCGATGCACCAATCTCACACAACTATACTGCATCGAAAAACCATGGATTCTCTCCAACATATCTTGCGTCGAATCCGTTCTTTGGAGGCTGCGAAGACTTTGCAACATCTCCTGCTGCAAGTATACACGGCCTGACTTATAATCCTGCCACAGTCTCAAACCGAGGCATGCTAGACGAGCTTGTTCATTACTGGACGCAAGAAACGCCTCAGATCTTCACAGCATCCAAGCCAACTTTGCGCGCCATATCGTACTATCCGTTGAAAATTGTAGCCGCTGAGTGGGTAAACTACATCGCAGTCATGGGCATGAGTGTCCGTGAATACGAGTTATCCACCACCTTTTCCGGCGATCTCATCGCACAACTGGAGAAACTGAACACGAACCTTCGCATCCTACAAGGCTGGCGTAGACGTGTCCTCTCAACCCAAGCCAAACTGCGCCGCACAATCCGTTTCATCGAAAACCACGTGGACCACAAACATCCAAGTGAGGACTGGGATGTGCTTGTCGAAGATTTCGAATTCATCCGCACAGGAGTCGCGGAACACGGCGAGAGGTTGGAAGCTATGGTATCGGTTGTGACATCTACGGCTGCCTTGATCGAGGGACGTCGCTCGCTCACAGAGAAGGAAAATGTCACGCGTCTCACCATCTTGGCAGTTGTGTTCCTACCACTAAGCTACATTGAGTCGCTATTCAGCATGTTAGACGACTTCCGGCCTGGAGGCCCGCACTTCTGGGTCTACTTCGCAATTGCAGTTCCCATGGCTTTCATGGTTGGGCTGATTGCTAAGCCCCCCGTGAGCACTGTGAAGAACATGGTAGGAAGAATTGGCGAGAAGATAGCTGCTTTGGTGCGAGATTACTGACAATCTCTTGCTATGTAGGTATTTCTTTGGTTATTCCATTTGAACATTTCAAACATGCAGTTCAAAGTACTATATGTAAAAAATACAAAAGTAGTAAAAATGTGCATCCAGCTTCACTGTTCTCAGCTGCATTCGTTTTAGAAGATGCGTGATTTATTTAACATGTAGCCTCCCATTGCCAAGGCAAAAGTGTGGTGTAAAAAAGAGGATACAAGAAGGACCAATGATAACGAAGTCGACTGGTGCCCTTTCGAGGCCGCAGAACTGTACAGAACATCCTACGGCGTTTCCCTAATGTTTGCCATCCCCAATTCTCCAAAAACAATCCATATGACCGTGTACAAACAACTCCAATCCGTATACAAAAGCACCCGTTCAGTCGCAACTCTTGGAGCTCACAACCAGCACACCAACGAAGAAGATCCACCCTATCAGCAAAATGTCAGACAACTCACCCCCCTTACGTGAATGGACCTTGTCCGACATCTCCGATCCCCTCCTTCGCACCCGCACAGAGACTTTCATGGTGTTCTTCCCCCAGTTGACTATCCGCAAGATCCACGATGTCTTCCTCAATTCCCCAATGCACGACTGGAACGCCATCCACAACAACCTCCAACAGGAAGTTAAGAAACAGCGTGCTTCTCTGGCTTTGGACAGTGGATACAGTCTACCTCAAAGCTCTCAGCATGGCAACAACAGCGGACAGTCCGCCACCGATGACGGTACCCCAGTCGATTGGAACGGCGACAAAACCAACCCAGACGAACTCCTCGGTACGACGAACAAGATCAAATGCAGCATCGAGAGCATAAGTCAGAAGATAGATGATATCAAGAAGAGTGTTACTGAGCAACTAGATCTTCTGGTGGAGGAACTGAATAATACTTGGGATGAGGCTGAGGGCATGGTGCATAGACTTGTTATACTGCGGGATGGTAGGAAGCAAGCTGGGACGTAGCTTAGGGAAAGCCAAGGTGTTTCGGATTCGGGGTTTTGCGAAGGAAACATCGTTCGAAGGTGTCGTGGGGCTTGTGTCAATGAATTGAGTGGATAATGGGGTTGAGTCTGGTATGAGAACGAAGATTAGTTGGTCTAACGAGACATGGAAATGATATATTGTGTCGTGATTGGAAGTGGATTGGAATGGTTTTCTGATTGTTGATACGAACTACAAACACTTTGAAGTAGTGTCCCGTAAAGTGATAGACAGATTAGGGCAAGTCTGAACAATAAAGGGATTCCGGGAGCCTGCATTCAGTTTAGAAGATGGCATAGTGGCGCGTGCAGAACCAAATGCAGAGGTGAAAAACCCCGTTTTGTATCGCCCAGTTGTTCGACGAGAATGATTTGACTTCGGGATGCCGAGCAGCACGTGACCTGTCAGAATTTAGCACCTCGGGAGCGGGTCAAGCGTGCCTTCCTAATTGGACTCTAGCGCCCAACCCCACACCGAACCAGTGACGTTCGGCGTCCGGTTACTGGCGGCTCTGGCATCCCCAGCTTCTCCTCAGCCGCGGTCCACCCTGCTTTTCTCTCCGAGGTCTCAGCTTCTGCGCTGCGCTCTGTAGTCTTTCCAGCTAAAATACACCGTGTCGCTGCGCTTGCTGTGCGGACCGCTTGCTGCTATCAATCATGGCTCCCAAGGCCCCCTCTCGTGAGGCATTGGCAATGCTCAAACACTCCATCAGGCCTTCAAGCGCCCTCTGTGCACAATCGCAGTGCCGTCTCCTCCCACAGTTTGCCCGCCCTACGCCTCGATCTCCGGTGCAGCCTCAAATTTCGAGGCAGCCGACGCGTGGTGTAACTACGTACACACATGCCCACCATGCCGAGGCCGTGTCCGTCTTACCAACCAACGTCGACACCAATGCGGAGGATTTTAAGGAAAACAAAAGGCAGATGGATGAAGCCACCGAAGCTCTTGAACAGCTTCATGCCAAGATCGCACAGGGCGGGCCCGAGAAGGCCCGGGAGAAGCACATACAGCGTGGCAAGATGCTGGTCCGGGATCGCATCACCGCGCTGATTGACCCGGGAACCCCATTCCTGGAACTCAGTCAGATGGCTGGCTATGCTATGTACGCGGGTGAAGATGTGCCGGCAGGTGGCATCGTTACGGGTGTCGGGACTGTGAATGGCGTGCAGTGCATGATCGTTGCGAACGATTCGACAGTGAAAGGCGGAACATACTATCCCATCACGGTTAAGAAGCATCTGCGGGCGCAAAGCATTGCGCAGGAAAATCGCCTACCCTGCATCTATCTCGTCGACTCTGGAGGTGCGAACCTTCCCCACCAAGCCGACGTCTTCCCCGATGTGAACCATTTTGGCCGGATCTTCTACAATCAGGCCGTCATGTCTGGGATGGGGATTCCGCAGATCAGTGTAGTCATGGGCCCTTGTACTGCCGGCGGCGCATACATTCCTTCCATGAGCGATGAAAGCATTATCGTGGAGAACCAAGGCCACATTTTCCTCGCAGGTCCTCCCCTCGTGAAAGCTGCCACCGGCGAGGTCGTCTCAGCAGAGGAGCTCGGAGGAGGAAGGTTACACAGCGAAGTTTCCGGTGTCACCGATTCCCTTGCCGTTGACGATGCCCACGCGCTCGTTCTTGCGCGGAGAAGCGTAGGCAACCTCAACTGGCACCGAAGGCAGACTTTCTCACCCTCTGCGCAACCTACCTTCGACGAGCCTCTATACGATCCCAAGGAGCTTTCAGGCATCGCTGGAACCAACCTGCGTCGACAAATACCCATTCACGAGATAATAGCGCGCATCGTCGATGGCTCCGTGTTTTCTGAGTTCAAGCCCCTCTACGGACCCAGCCTTGTCACTGGATTCGCCAAGATCTACGGCCATCCGGTCGGTATCGTAGCGAACAACGGCATACTGTTCTCTGAGTGTTCACTCAAGGGCGCGCACTTTGTCCAACTGTGCGGAAAGCGACAAATTCCCTTAATCTTCCTGCAGAATATCAGCGGTTTCATGGTTGGTAAAGACGCGGAATCGGGTGGCATTGCGAAGAATGGCGCCAAACTCGTGACGGCGGTGAGCTGCGTTGATGTACCCAAGTTCACCGTCATTGTCGGGAGCTCAGCAGGCGCTGGTAACTATGGCATGTGGTACGTCTTGTGCCCCTTACATCTCCTCCTCCCACACGAGCTAACAAACAATCAGCGGCCGCGCATACTCTCCTCGCTTACTGTTTGCCTGGCCCAACGCAAAGACCTCGGTCATGGGCGCCGAGCAGCTTTCCTCGGTCATGGAGGCAGTCGGCAAGAAAGTGGATCCCGATCTCAAGGCGCGTATCGAACGCGAGAGCGAGGCCACTTTCGGCTCTGCACGGCTGTGGGACGACGGTATCATCCCTCCCGAGCACACGAGGAGAGTACTGGGAATGGGACTGCAGATGGCGCAAGGCGGTCAAAATCTGGGCGTTGAGAAGGAATCAAAATGGGGTGTTTTCAGGATGTGAGCCAGGATTGCTGACGAAAACAGCAGAAACTCGAGCTGTCGCTATTTAGCCTTTTCATATTTGTCTCATCTTCCAAGAAGCCTCCATGAGTCGCATCAGCCGTACGCGCGCTTGACCAGAGTATGGAAATGAAGATTGTTGCTACTTACATCTGCGGTCACCTCCTGTCTGCATTGCGTTTGCACCATCTCAAACTTGACACACTGAAAACGCACCCCTCACAAATCCCACGTCTTCTCAACCTCCCCAACATGCCCCATGACCCTCACTGGCCCCTTCTTTTCCCAACCCTTTCCTGCCTCCACCGCCTCGGAAAAATGCTTCATCGCCAGCACCGTCTGCGCAGCCCACCTCGCCGCACTCCACCTCCCATACCCCGTCGCCAACGGCGTCATCAACACGCTGCGAATCTCCCTCCCCTCTCCCACCTTTTCTCCAGCCATCCCGTCCTTGCCCTCTCTCAATCGCCGATTGTGCCTATCAATCGCCGCCAGCAGCGCATATACGCACTCATACACAACCTCCCGATCCCACTCAACCCGCTGCGGAACCTTCATCGTCGGACACAGCGCCAGCCACTTGCACCCCCACTCATTCTCTCTCAGTCTCGCGTCCTCCAGCGAAACCAACATGCAGCCGCCCGGCGGGAGGAAACCGCAGTGTTCTGCGTAGAGTGCTTCCGAGGCGACGCGCGTGAGGGCCATGTAGTCGTCTGCGGGCGAGAGGGCGCGAGAGAGGGCGTCGTCGAAGCCGCCGTCCATGCGGGCGTACGAGTTTGCTGGAGAGACTATGGCGTCGAAGTGGGTGGTTTGGGGGAGGGAGGCTAGGGTGCCATGGTGGTAGTTTATATCTAAGGGTGGGGCGTTGTGGGTGCGGAGCGCGGTGGTGAAAGCGGCGATGTGGGTTTCTTCGAGGCAGAGGAGGTGGATGGATGGGAGGGGTGGAGGACCCATTGTTGAAGTCGTTCCTGCGTTGATCGAATGCGTTGGGATCAGGAGTGCCACAATTTTAATTTTAGATCAGATGAGTTGGGGATGCGTATCGCTGAATGCTCGTGGTAGTCGGGGCTTGTGGACGGATTGTACTTCCGTGATGTAGGATGGTTCGAATATCGTGCAAGGGTCAGCACTTCGTGTACTACGCAACCTCACGCCGTGTGCGAAGATATGTACATATAGAGTGGCATCAAGTGTGTGCATTGACTATAATGATTAACTGCAGCCTAGATGCCAAGACCTACGTCATATGTTGACACCGCCCGGCATATTTGACTCCCTGCAGGACTACATATCGACCAAGACATAATGCTCATGCCCCGATGATGAACATAATCTTCACCGATGTAGAAAGTGCTTGCTTGGGGGAATAAACCCATATCCCGACACCCACGCAAAGTGAATCCATGCACGCCATGCCACATACCATCCTACTCGATTCGAGGACGATATCTCCCATTCGTTTATACATGATTTGATTTGCCCAAGCACTCCGAGCTTTATTCTTCGCATCACAGCTTCGACCCCTTCGTCTCGGACCTCAACTTCTCTTTAATAGGCCCGAGCAGCGCCTCCACCCCGGCCGCCAGCTCCGCTTCATTCTGTCCCGTGCCTTCTGCACTTGGCGGCGCAACGTTCCACTCCGGAATGATTCTCGTCCCTGCAATACTAATCTCATACACAGTACCACACTTAAACTCCTTCTTCTGAAGCAAATCTAACATTCCCGTCGCCACCTCGCTCGGCTTCAATGCCTTGTTCTCATGAAACGAGTACTGCTCTTTCTTATCATCTGTAAACAGTGGCGTGGCCACGAGTCCAGGGCAGATAGTCGTGATTTTGACGCCGGTGAAGGACTCAGAGGCTGTCATGGACTTAACAAAGCCGATGACGGCGTGTTTTGTCGCACAGTAGAGGGGCGCGGCGATGCTGCCGCCGAGTCCGCCGATGGAGGCGATGATGCAGACCGACGCGCGTTTCCCGCGCTCCAGGCTCTTTTTGATGGCGAGTCGGGTAAGTTTGATGGGGTGTGAGACGTTGATATCGACTTGTGCGTAGCCGTTGTCTTGCTCGGGGTCTTGCCAGAAGTTGGAGAAGGGAGGCTCGAAGACGCCAGCGCATATGCCTTAGGGTTTGCCGTCAGTGAATGCAAAAACAGCGTTTTTCATTTGACGCAGGTGTCAACGTTAAAAAGTGCTGTGGTGCGGCTAACACAACGCTACAGCATTTTTGGAACAGCTGCTTTTAAACCTATTAGGTAGATTGACAGGTCATTTATGAGATTTGACATGATGAAGGCGAGACTTACCGTATGCGTCAGGCACATCATTCCATTTCTTTTCGCACGCATCAAACAGCTTCAAGAAATCTGGCCAATGCGACACATCGGACTGCACGTATAATACATTGCTCTTCCCTGCATCTGATCTTAGCCATCCATATTAGGAAGTTTCGGTTTGCACGTGACCCACCTTCCGCCCAACTTTCAAACTCTGGTGTCGGACGTATATCAGCAACCAAAACGTTTGCGCCGAGGTCAGAAGCTTTCTTCGTTAAGCTGAGACCAATGCCTAAGGCTGCATCAGAAACCGTATCTTCAGCTGTCAGTCGTACGAGACAGACCCACCTGAGGCGCCTCCGGTGATGAGTATGATTTTGTTGTTGTCAAGTGTAATATCGATCGACTCCATTTTGCTGAATGGGTGTGTATTCGAGTAGGAAAAGGGTAGATCCGCAGCGCTGTGCTGTTACTGCTGGAAACACATGGGGTTATAGAGCATCGGATATTAAGTACCGAGAAGCCGGGTGACCACTTGAATGCGGAGGAATGGAGTAGAAGTGGGTCAATAGCGGCAGTCATGCAACGAACGGCCAGATATGGAATAGATACATGCGTGTTCACGCACTGCACCAGTCACGGCGCTCTACGGGCGGAGGCGAGGTTGAAAAGGCAGGAGGGATTCAGGGAAGCTTTCGCGCGCTCGTACGGGGCCTCGGCTGTGCCAATCCGAAACGGATCCTGTAACACTGCAATTGCAATCCAAGGTTTTATTTCCCGCCACGCGCGATGGAGCGCGAGAAGGAATACCATACAACGAACCGAGATTGGTGATTGCGGACAATTGCGCCCTAGAAATTCCGCGCGTGCGTCTGTACGATTTTTCCGTCCTCGATGAGCACGTACTCCGCACCAATCGTTACACTGATCGTGTCCGGGCAGACCAGCTTTTTTTCGTCCGCCTTGATCGCATTTAAATAAAACGGGTCCTTAAACGCAGCTTCGTAGTCTTCATACTTGCGCACCCAGAACTCAACCATGCCGTCGCAACTCAACGGAGAGCGCCCGGTAGCTTCGAACATCTTCTTGCCGAGGGCTTTGTGCTCGGAGGTGGTGTGGTACTTGTAGGTATTATATTGACCATCTTTGAGGAAATGGAGACGAAGATACCGGGACGTATTTCACGATACCGCTGCGTTGCAACCATTCTGTCGCCAGCGGTCCGTGCTCGTAAGCCCATTCTTTGTAGAATTCGTCCTCCGATATGCCAGAACAGTTATGCGGATGAGCTCTTCGGTTGACATTGCGTGTGGTGAAGTATATTGTTAGAGAATATTGAGAAGTGGTGACGATGATTCACTAACACCGAGGGCAAGTTTCTACGTAAGTACGGTCAACTAACGCTGCGGAATGGTGGCAGATATTACTCGCATGCGTCATTGCGTACTGTGTGAGTGTAGAATCGTGCACAGCGGAAGACGGCAAACCGGCCAATCAACGGAGTCGGGGCTAGCGATGTTCCGCAGATGGGCTTGTCCAGAAGCCAGCCGAGCCAGGCACACGCACCAGGTGGCCGGGTAGTAGGGTCCAGTCGTTATATTGATGTGCGGCTCGTACAGAAGATGGTCGACGACAGGAGAATTAAGCATATGGTTTGATCATAGGAACTGCTAATCATGAACGCGAAGTGAGTTCACGATATCGCAGCCATGCAGTCCATATTTTTGTCTATTACTTGACGGGAGACCACTTTGTGGTTCGTGCCAACAATCAGAAACATAATTGCAGCTTGCTGCTTGCTGTTCTCAAACGTGATTTAGTCATGTAGGGAAGAAGATTGGGATGAAGACTCATCATATCTGTAAAGGAGAGCGTAACATCTAGCAGAACCAGCCACCGTCGATAGGCATAGCCACTCCCGTGATGAACGAACTTGCATCCGATATCAAAAACTCGATTAGCGGCGGCACTTCCTTCTGGTCACCCGTCCGTTTCAAAGCGAGGAAATCGGTATTCATTTCATTTCCTCGAATCTCAGCCGACTTTCTGAACATGGGCGTATCGATTGGCCCGCTATAACTCAGTTAGTGACGTTCAAGATGTGAAAAAAGGGAGTCGTACGGGCAGAAGCAGTTGACACGAATGTTTCGCGCGCCCAATTCTTTTGCCGCGCTTCTAGTCATGCCGACAACAGCATGTTTTGAAGCAGAATAGGGCATGGATCTTGCAGAGCCAATGAGTCCAAGAATGCTCGCGGCGTTGACGATCGAACCGCCCTCGTTCATGACCGGTGCCTGAGCTCGCAAACAGAACATAAGGCCCTTGGTGTTGACGTTGAAGATGAAGTCCCAATCGTCATCATCGAGATCGGCGACACCGGCGGTATTGTTTTGTCGTCCTATTACGCCAGCAAGGTTTGCAGCGCCGTCTAGCTTTCCGAATTTGGAGACAGTGGCGGATATCCAGTCGTCCACGGACTTTCTGTTGCTGACGTCGACCACTGTGGCCATGATCTCGGCGCCAGAAGCCTGGAGCTCTGCTTCGAGGTCTTTCAGAGGCTTCTCTTGGACATCGGCGAGCGACAGTTTTGCACCTTTGCTGGCAAACAAGCGTGCAGTTCCAAGACCCATCCCGGAAGCTGCGCCTGTGATGACGATGACCTTGTCTTTGAGAGACATTATGGTTGCAAATGCCAGAGTACTCTTGATCGAATATGTTGAGGGTGACAACTACAGCTTTCGTAGATTATCTGTAGGATGCCGATGTATCTACCTAGATATAAGGCCACAGAGTACATGTGGGCTCGCCGCTGTTGGCATCCCGGCATTCCCGCACGTCCATGGTGGACTATCGGCGCAGTCTCCCGAGCTTCCGAGCCATGGTTGTGGTGCGGAAACACGAGCGAGGATGAGCTTTCCCGGGCGGATCGGAGGTTCACGTGTACCCCGCAGTAGGTCACAGGAGGCTTGGCAGTGAAGTGCACCTCTTGCGACGCGACGCGACGGAAGATGAACACCCAAAATACCGCCGCTACCGTGTCTCCGACAACGATGTGCATCCGTCACAGCGCAATGGCGAGCTCCTTCTCTCCCGGGGGGCTCTACTGCCATGGTTCAAAGCCGCATCCTCCGTAACCCCACCCTGCCACCTGTTGTCGCCCGCATCATGCTGTCGTTCTCGAATCCAAATGGCCACACAAATGGAACTTCAAATGGAACCTCCCACGGAACCAGCAGGAAGCGCCCCGTACGCATCGCAGGTGCTTCAGGCGGTTTCTCCGACCGGCAACGGGCCATTAGCTCCCTCGCGAAACTCGACGTAGACGCCATCGTCGGCGATTGGCTTTCGGAGTGTACGATGACGCTGCACGGCGCACAAAAGGTGGATAACGAAAAGTTGCGCGTCGAGGGGAAGCTGCTAGAAAATCCCGCTGGCCTTTTCGATCCCACTTTTCTTAAGAATCTGGCACCAGCATTGTCCGATATTGCAAGAAAGGGAATTAGGGTTGCAGTCAATGCCGGTGCGTACGACACTCAGCTTCTGACCAAGCTTGTTGCCGATGAGGTAGCGAGGCAAAACCTTGATCTCAAGGTAGCGTATGTGGAAGGCGACGAAGTCACAGACACCGTGAACCGGTGAGTAAATCTCGTTTGTCTGGCGTCCCATAACTGACATGCATAGGCTGATCAAGGAAGGCAACAAGTTCGTCAGCCTTATGACTGGAGAGAACCTGGAGGACTGGGGATACACTCCCATTTTCGCGCAATGCTATCTAGGCGGTGCTGGTATTGCAGAAGCGTTGAATAACGGCGCCGACATTGTTATCTGCGGTCGCGCTGCAGATGCCGCTCCCTCGATCGGAGGTATGTCACGAAATAACCATCCGAAGCTGGATTACGAACTGACAATAATAGTTGGGATGTGGTGGCATGGGTGGAACCGCGAGAAGGATTTCGACCAGATTGCCGGTAGCCTGATATGTGGTCACCTCATAGAATGCGCAGCTTACGTTTGCGGCGGCTATTTCTCTGGCTTCAAGCGGCTGATGGAGGGTTGCCACAATCTTGGTTTCCCGATCGCGTCGCTGTACGCTGACGGCAGCTGCACCGTCGAGAAGGAACCGAACACTGGCGGCGAAGTCTCCATAGGCACAGTAGCTTCCCAGTTACTGTACGAGATCCAAGAGCCACTGTACTTTGGATCCGATGTGACTGCCTGCCTTGAAGGCGTCGTCATGACAGAGGAAGGGGAAGACCTCGTCCGCGTAACCGGCGTCAAGGGTCTTCCTCCGCCCACAACTACGAAAGTCGGCAATGACGGCTTTCGGGGGGTATCAAGCTGAGTTTCACGTCTACATCTGCGGCATCGACCTGGAAGCTAAAGCCGAGTGGATCGAGCGTCAAGTGCGCTATTCCGCAGGCGACGCAGCCAAAGAGCTGTCCTGCTTCAAGTTCAGCCTGAACGGGTACTGTCCGGATAATCCACGGAATCAAGATGTCGCAACGTGCGATCTGCGCATCTTCGTTCAAACGAAGAACAAGAAGTTGGTCGACAAATCTACGCTAGATGTGCCAGGCTTCAACAGATGGTGTATGGACAACGGTTTGCAAGGCTGCCCTGGCTGGACGCTGGGTAACGACCAGCGACAGTCTGAGGGCAAGGTCTACTACGAATATTACGTGAGCCTTCTCCCGCAGTCAGAAGTACAGCATCGTGTCGTATTGCCCTGGCTTGAGAACAAAGCGATCGATATACTACCACCCAAGGATATGATGGCTTGAGAACAAAGCGATCGATATACTACCACCCAAGGATATGAAGGAGTACCCTCGCGACCAGTCCTCCCACGAGACTGAAAATCCCGTGAACCTGAGGACGTTTGGTCCTACCACGAGAGGACCTATGGGTGAGTCAACTCAATGATTGTAGGGTATATGATTCTCGATTACTAATTTGATATAGGATGGGTAGTCGGTTGTCGTTCAGGTGACAAAGCCTCGGATGCAAATGTTGGCTTCTACGTTCGCAACGATGATGAGTGGCACTGGCTTCGCTCCTTACTCACCATCGATAAAATCAAGCACCTGCTTGATGAAGAGTACAAAGGTGGTAAAATTGAACGTTTCGAGATACCTGGTATTCGTGCTGTCCATTTCTTGCTCAGAGATCATCTTGATCGCGGATTCAACTCCACCAGTACTTACGATACACTCGGTAAGAACGTTGGGGAGTATCTGCGTGCGAAGTGGGTAGATATTCCAAATCGGGTTCTGGCGAGAGGGCGATTTTGAGTGAGATATAGCTTACCAAAGCCTAAAGTTCATAGTCCTTGTCTGCGGACTGCCAAAAAAGTCTAGTAGTTTATGAGCGACGCAATCACCTCAGTATCTCTCGATTTCAACCAAGGAAACCCTGCGTACCGCGGGGCGCGGAGCTTTGCTTAGTTCAACCCGTGGGTCCTGATTTCCGCCCGGTCTAGTCCTTGGGAGTGGCACCGCTTAACCTTTTCCACACAGAATCCGGGGCCCCGCCTTACCCACCCTTAGCGCGGTCGATCTAGTCTCTGGCGTAGTCTGCATCCATCGTCAATGCGCAGTGATGAACTTCTCCACAGTTCATCCCTTCGCTTCTTCATTTTCCTGAAGCTGATACCTTAGCTCGCGACTATGCGCTCTGCTGCTGAAACTGAGGTCTCAGCAAGGAGAAGGCGGAGGGCCTCTATGGCCTGCTTACACTGTAGGAAGAGTAGGATTAGATGTAAAGTTGAACAGGGGTTCACTAGCTGTACGCCGTGCAGACAAAGTGGTGTTACGTGCGCATTTGATGCAAGAGATGGAAGGAAAAACCGAGCCAACTCAAAAGCTGTCGCAAATGAGCTCAAAGATCGCATCCGACACCTTGAAGGTCTTCTAAGGCAGAGCAGTTCAGAGCAAATCACCAATGAGGCATTCGGTGTTGAAGAACGCTCTCAACAACCCCAATTCGATTCACCTAACCTTTCTGAGTCCGACTCCGGGTCCCAATTCACTCTAACTTATGACGAAGAGCCTCCGCCATATGCAGACACAACTCAAACTATTGCATCGGCCCAAACCCAGTCCCAGCGAAGAGAAGAACAGAACAGATCAATGCCAGCCAAACTCATCCCCCACCCGGTCAAGTTCGACATGTCTGCCGGTCGCGTGCGTTTCTTCGGTCCAACCACAAACATGCACATCCTCTCGCGCCCCGCCTCCGACGCGTCCCGCAGCCCCGGTCCATTTTGGCCAATCTCAACTCTAGTCCAAAACTTCAGTCCTGCAGCACACGACTATCTGATCGACTTGTTCTTTGACTGCCACAACTCTGCGCTGCACATTGTGCACAAGTGGGCTTTCTTTGATGACCTCAAATCTGATGGCACGCAGTTTTATTCGAATTTCCTGCATATGGCAATTCTGGCGGAAGGCTACCGGTATTCTGATAAACGGAGAGAGGATATGAGGAGGCTTGCGGCGCCGAAGGAGACAACTGACAGCTCCATCTTCCATACAAAGGCGAAAAAAATGGTAGAGCAAGAGTTGATCAACCCGGGAGGCATCCCGTCAATACAAGCGTTCTTTTTGTTGGCGGATCTTGAGGTTGGTGTAGGGAGGGATGATACTGGATGGATGTTTGCAGGGATGTCGTTTCGGTTGTTGTATGATGTTGGGCTGCATGTTGATCCAAGTGAGCTGAGGTTGACGGATCGTGAAGTGCAGATTAGACATATGGTATTGTGGGCTTGTATCATGAACGATGTGTAAGCCTTTGATGACCCGCCCACTAGTTTGCAGAGCTTAGCGGCTGACGACGAAGCAGATACTGGGCCTTGTACCTCGGTCGTCCTACCATGCTCAAGTCCTCCGATATCGCTCCCACATGTCTGGAGAAGGACTTCGACCGCCTAATCGAGAGCCAGACGCGCACGTATGCGTACGAAAAGACAATCGAAACACGCGTATACGAGGCGTTGCTGCAACTTATGGATCTGCTAGAACCTCTATGTCAGACTCCTTCCATGAACAAAAATGCAAGGCCATCCGATGCCTATCTTAGGATAGCAACCTTGGATCGCACATTGAATGATTGGTACGCGGACTTACCGGAGCAGCTGCGGTGGACAGAGGACACTATTCGCACCGCACCCTCCAGCTTCTTCCTACTACAGTATGTATAGCACCATCCATACGAAAGCGTAGAATAAGCTTACAAAAATAGCACACAATATCACACAGCCCTTATCCTCATCCATCGCACATTCCCAAACCAAACGCAAAATCAAACACCGTCTTCACATTCCGGCTTAACAGACCTCAGCACACTCTCCCGCAACGTCTGCATCAACAACGCCATTCGCATCTCCGACATCGTCTCCTCGTACCGCATGCGGCACCCCCTCCAACGCATCTTTGTGACCGGGCTCCAGCACGTCGGCACAGCAGCAACAGCCCTAATGGCCGAAATAAGCATGCTGCAAGGCGAGCGAGATCGTCCCCAGCGAGAAAGGCTACTAGACTGTCTCAGCGGGTTGAGCGAAAACATGAAGACCATGAGTGAAACGTACCAGCCAGCGAAGCTAATGGCGAGCGTGGTCAGCCACTTCATCCGAGGTCCCAGCGAAGCTTCAACTGCGCATCCCTTACCTCCGCCTACACAAGCGAGAGACCGTACACTCTTGTCAAACGTTGCGCCAGAACTGTCAAAAGAACCTACAGCTGTCCCACAATCTCTCTCCACCTACGCGAGCCGCGAATCCACTTCCGCTCTAGGCTTCGCCGAACCTCCTGCTCTCTTTTTCAGGGGCTCTGCCACACCACTTGGTTCTCAACCTGGGCTGTTTGACACTAGTGGCGGGCTGCCGAGTCTGCCGAGTAGTTGGTTCGAGGAGATGGATTGGGAGGAGGATAATGAGTTCTTGAGTTTGATGGGGTTGAAAAATATGCAGGGAATGGGTAGTGGGGTGGGAGGGGGCCTGGGGGATGGGTTCGAGCTGGGTAGGGAAGAGGAGGGGTGACGGTATGGGATCCAGCACTGATTTTGAGAGGGTGACGAAGAGGGTTTTAGACGAGGAAGTGAAGGTCAGTGACTACAGGAGTGTGAGTACCATGCTGAAGGAAAATGGTCTCTGCTTCAGAGATGCGAGATGCTTCTTGGCACATTTCCCCCGAATTGATGTCTTTGATGGAAAGAAAGGAATGCGTGTTATTGAGTCGAAACGGCCTGTCATAGTATATCCTGAACAACTTGTGTACCACGCTGTGTTGGATGTCTGGCGCCTCCCGTGCTGTACTTAGTTCAGCCCCGTACGCCATGGCACTGTTCCTCAAAAGGTATGTCACGTGCTTTGTCAGCTCCCGAGGTCATCCTTTGTAACGCGACGAGCACGGATCCCACTCCATGCAAAGTGGCGTTCGCATCGATAGGAAATATCTTTGTTCTGAAATTGCCATGTTGGTCATATGGAAACAGGCTTTGTTTGTTTCGTCTTTGTTTGTAGATGACAGGAAGCGTGCCGCTCTTCAAAATGGCTACCATAGCAATCCGTGAACTTCACATTCCAGAGCACACTTCATTTTAATCTGCTTGAGATGAGTCAACGCGAAACACGCCTTCAAAAGAGGCTAAGGGAAGCAAGGGAAGCAGCTGCTGCTCTTCAACAAGCTGCTGTCCAACCTGCTCTTCAACCCGATCCTCAGCCCGCTCCTCAGCCCGCTCCTCAGCCCGCTTCTCCACCTGCTCCTCAACCCTCTCCCCAGCAATTTCCTGAGCAATCTCCTCAGCAACCTCCTCTTGTCCCTACTCTCACTCCGGAGCCGCACATAGATGCGCCCACATCGAGTCCTGATAGTTCCACGTCGAGTTCAAGTGGGAGTAGTAAAAGAAAGCGCATCAATGATCAGCCTGAAGCTGATTCTGAAGGTGGCGACACACAGCCAGAACAGCGACCCTCGGAAGTGTTCGATTTTGGGAGCACACCCGATTCTAGCACCGTGGAAAAGCCAAGCCCGAAGCGCAGGAGGATAGGACAAGACAGCAGGGAGTTTATTGAGATCGTGTTGCAAAACAAAAATGCACCAACAGGGCCTTACACGCTTGAGCAGCTCCTAAGCTCACGGTTCTCGACTGTACAGCGCGAAATCTTGAATTACCTTGGACCCATGGAAATCATTGCGCTCAGTTTGACATCCTCGAGATTCAACGACTTGAGAGAGCGTCTCCGCAAAAACGACTATAACATCAACAAGAAGCTGGAACTCTTCTTCAAAAACCCGAACGGGTTCCGCAGGCTCTTAGCCCGTGGGCAAGGTATACTCACCGGTGATTTCGTTTACGATTTCTTGGATCGACGTGAATCCACTCATACGAACGCAATGGAATTTATCCTACTAGGCAGCAGCGAAGATGAGACGAACACGTTCATGGAAAAGGAAAGCTACATATTCGTAAAGGAGTACGGGCCCGGGCATTATGAAAAAATGATCCCGAATCACCGCACGTTGGTCGTCTTGTGCACAAAAGTCGAGGGCCCACCACTCCTGGAAGCCCTTCGACAACCAAACACGACTGCTGAATGCCGTTTCATTACGCACGAGAAAGCATACACCTTGTTTCCTCACTTCACTATCAAGAAAAAGGAAGTGTACACGTTGAGAGACGGTGTACATCTTGAGCGTGACAGCCTTGAGCACGATTATGCAGCACGTGGATACAAGATACATACCACTAGCCTAGTTCAAAGCATTGAAGCAAAAATAGCCTTACCCCGTCGTGTTGTCGACAAACAGACCTGGGTTCTACCCTTGAACATGGATGGCTTAGAGGATCTCCCGGCCTATCCCAACATCAACGATGCGACCTTCAGGCTCGCACCGGCTCCAAACTTACATCAATTAAACCTCGAAACCTACCAAATACAAGTTACATCGTTATCTCATGGTGTATTGAAGGATCCATTCGTGGTAATGGATTGGGATGAACCTCCTGATCACAGGGAACTGACCAGGTTCAATCAAAGAGTTGACTTGGAACCTATCAGGCGTTACCTAACGATCATCGACGGGACGCGCAATAAACTCTGCGACTATACCAAAACAGCATTGAGTTTACTTAGAAGGGAGAACAGGCCTGAGAGGTATCGTGATGTGTGGGACATCATGGATGTGCCTCTGCAAGAGCCTACCGCGGAATTTTTCGGCCACCAAGTTGATCCACCTGCTAGTTGGCCCACATATGATGATGAGCTACGCGAAGCACTAAATGAGGCGTGGGAGGGTATGCAGGTCGCTTTAGACCTGCGAAGGAAAGAAGCGATCGCAAAACATGGAGTCGAGTTCTTTGAGTCATCAGTATAAACACGAAACACGTTCTGTCACTTTTGCCGCGGCTTGCCCGAGCGCGCGAAGTATTAAATTTAATATTCTTCCCCTTACTAAGCTTAGCTATATAGAGTGAATCCAATCCTATATTTAGTATACTATTAGTAGTACCTATAGTATAACTAAAGACTCCCCTAACCTCTTTATAAGTATATGAGGTACTATAAAATTAAGATACGAGCTATCTCATTTCAAAGTTAGCGCGGAAAAAGAGTAGTAAAAAGAAATAAAGGCTAACCCTCTACAAGTCTCTATTGTCTATAAATAATTACCTAGCATTTTTCCAGCTACGAGTCTAGTAAATCCCGTCACTTTGGGCTCGCTATTGTAGCGGCGTCAAGCTTGCACTAGTCACTAATGCCGATGATATGAATTGGTTATCTTTTTCTTGGCGGCGGCTGCAGTAATTGCACCTTGCACGCGCCGTGCCCTCGCTGTGCGTCGTCTTTGGCCTCGCTTTTCTCGCTCTCGCTCTCGATCCCGCGATACGCCTGGTTCATCCCAGGCCCAATTTGCACCACTGCATACTTATCTGCGCTCACGAAAGGCAAGTGTTAATCAACCTGCAGCTAAGGTATCCAAGCGCTTATCTGCGCGGGTCACATATATACTTTGATTCCATGCCATCACTTCTTCGTCTTATCATCGCGCTCTGTCTTCATACTGCCATATCAAACTGTATTTTCCACGCTTCTATTTCCCGTCCAGTAATTCAAGGACCGACAGCTTGACCATCATAACACCCAAGAGACAATTCAAAAGCAAGAGCAGAGTAAGCCGATCTGTCGAAATTGCGAAAAACGAATTGCTAATAGCTGCTCTAAGATGTGTCAGAACGTACGAGCCATGTTCGCGTGCTCCACCTGGCATGCCAGCGTGGGCGACGAACCTACTCGCATCAAACATATTGCCCAATGTCGACCAGCGATTGCGAGGGGGCAAAGCTGCCCAGAAAATCAAAGGACCCATGACCATGTGCTTCAGGAGGACGAACCCGATAAATATTGCCCAGAGTGTAGAAGGGAGACGCCCCCAGAGACACCTTAATCAAGAGGATTGCTCTGCAAACATCTCCTGCTCTACTCGGCCTCCCCATGGATAATTCTTCGCTCTCTGCTTGGCTTTTTCGATAGCTCTCGGGCGGGGGATAAAGGTCCTACTAATCAATTATTTATGCTCTACAAGTTGCAACCCGTTTTGCCTTACCAATTCCCCTGTGTCCGACTGGCAAGATAGACGAAATGTTGAATAAGTGACTGATTACCCCCAGGTAACGGTCCCTTGACACCTAAATCGAAGAGAAAGTAGACAGAGATGTCGCGATCGGAATCGAAGTTTGGAGGGATATGACAGGCATCATACCCATCAGGTTGGATTTGGTAGCGGAAGTCTCGCAGGAGCATCCTTGAACAGAACGCCTGTCCCAAAGTAATGTGTCTGCAGAGAGGGTCGCCCTCGATATCAGTAACCTTGACATATATGGCGACCCGACATGGCGTTTCCCCAGTGGCCATTAGATTGATAACTCTGCGACTGTTTGCAGGGCTGATTGTGAGGGTCGGCTCAAGTTGGATCGGTGGCGCTTGCGGAAAGCTCGGTGCCTAGACCGCTTTACTCGGGTCGTTTGTGTCTCTGGAAGTACAGCTCATAAAATTATGGGCGGGTACATAGAACGGTGAACAACTCGTTGAATAGAGAAGTTGAATAGCGAGCGCGTAGTGCCCTTACGTCGTTTAACGTAACATCTGGCCCGTGCAGCGCATTCAAATGCGCTATCACAGAAACAGCTTAGTTCTACCAAGAATCTTAGAACTTGGTACCTAGACTACTAATATGAAATAATATAGCAATTATAAATGCTTTAACTTAATTTTATCATTAATTATAAATAAAGTAGGGAAATAAACTATTATAGTAAAGCTTCTATATAGCTAGCTAAACTGTAAAACTATATATTATTTAATTAGAAGCTCTCAAATATGATACTTCGCAAGCTTCTGGAAGCCGCGGCAAAACACAGTAAAGGAACTCGGTGGGGTGCCAAAACACAAAGATTTCAAACAGCTCAAACCTTTAACTTATAATAGTCTTTAGTGCGATAGTAGTATTGTGGAGTAATAACAGGATGGCATGGCCCGATATAATCCGCCCTGCCTTAGAACCACCCGACGTTGGCGGCAAGTGTGGCTCTCCCACGAATTCGAACGCCTTGGCATTCCTTGCCAGTCTCTGATTTATTGCCTGGCATCTGAGAAACATTTTGATCAACGTCGACAAGACGGCCAAAACCATGCAGGTCGTCGATGGTGAGGTAGCTAATGCTATCGATAACACCAACTACGTCATCGTGCCGCAAACTGGCACCACTGGCAAACGCGTCGTGTGCTGTTCTGTAGCCGTAACTCGCCGGACAGGAATGACGAAAAGCCCGTGAAAAGAACAAACGCGTACTAGAATGCTCCCAAAACAAGGCCGGGTGCCTCTTGAATTCCTACATCGAACAGCTCTTCCTTCGCATCGCTCGTTTGCACCCCGCACTGTATCAATCATGTCTTCCACACAGAAAGACCAGACGAATCCTAAATTCGGACATCTACCTTTGTCAACATCTGGGCCACAGGAGACTATCTTGACTGTACGATATGCAGTGCAACGTCTTCCGGAAGCCGGGCTGACTCTTCTCACAGGGTAACGCTCTGCTGCGCACACCCTACTTCAACAAGGGCTCGGCTTTCACAGAAGAGGAGCGAGATACTTTCAGACTTCACGGCCTGCTACCTTCAAATGTACAGACGCTTGATGAGCAAGTCCGAAGAGCATATGCCCAGTTCAAGTCGCGACCCGATGACTTGGCCAAGAACACTTTTATGACGAGCATGAAGGAACAGAATGAAGTACTTTACTACAGGGTACAGCTCCATTGCTTTTCGCGCATATGGAACCATCTGACGCATTCATTAGTTGGTTATGGACCACATGAAGGAAATGTTCTCCATCATCTACACACCAACTGAAGGCGATGCTATCGCAAACTACTCTGGGTTATTCCGAAAGCCTGAAGGATGTTACCTCGATATTGAGCACATGGATCGGATAGAAGACGATATTGACCAGTTTGGAGAAAAGGATGACGTTGATCTCATTGTTGTCAGCGATGGCGAGCAGATTCTCGGCATTGGCGACCAAGGCATTGGAGCTATTCTCATCAGCGTGGCGAAGCTTGCCATCTACACGCTGTGTGCAGGCATTCATCCGGCCCGTACGCTTCCAGTCGTCCTAGACTGCGGCACAAACGTGAGTGATTTCTTCGCGAGTCAAAAGCATGCTGACCCGCCGCAGAACGAAGACCTCCTCAACGACGAGTTGTACCTTGGTTTACGACAAAAGCGGGCCCGCGGCGAAAAATATGATGAGTTCGTGGACAGATTCGTCCAAGCCAGCAGGAAGCGATATCCAAAGGCCTACATCCACTTTGAAGATTTCGGACTGAACAACGCTCGGCGCATCCTAGACAAATACACGCCGAAGATGGCTTGCTTTAACGATGATGTACAAGGCACTGGCGCCGTTACGCTGGCGGCGATCATGGCGGCTTTCAAAGAAGCTAAAGTTGAGTGGGCCGACGCTAGATTCGTAATGCATGGTTCAGGAACGGCAGGGACGGGGATCGCGGATCAGGTTTCTGATGCAATAGCGCAAGAAACCGGCAAATCGAAAGGGGAAGCAAGCCAGCAAATATGGTGTGTCGACAAGCCTGGGCTGTTACTGAAATCGAAGAAGGACGAGCTTACCCCAGCGCAAATTCCATATGCTCGGGAAGACGGCGATTGGGATAAAAAGGAACATGGCGATCTGCTCTCCGTCATCAAGGAAGTCAAGCCCCATGTGTTGATCGGCACGTCGACGAAACCTGGGGCTTTCACGAAAGAGGCCGTACAGGAGATGGCAAAGCACGTGGACCGACCCATCATCTTCCCCCTAAGCAACCCTACTCGCCTCCACGAGGCGAAGCCACAGGACCTGTACGACTGGACTGATGGAAAGGTGCTTGTGGCGACAGGCTCGCCCTTCCCCGCTGTCAAGTACGAAGGCAAAGAATACGACATTTGTGAGTGGCGGCCGGCCCCTTGTAACAGAAGTAGCTAACACTCCTAGCCGAGTGCAACAACTCCACTACGTTCCCTGGTATCGGTCTCGGCGCAGTGTTGAGTCGCACTAAGCTACTTCCACCTTCGCTGATAGTAGCCGCGGTTAGAGCTTTGGCTGACAAAGCGCCCATCTCCAACGGCACTGGATCTGGTCTTCTGCCTGATGTGACCGACGTGCGGGAAATCAGCGTTCAGATCGCCAAGAATGTGATCCAACAAGCCGTCAAGGAAGACCTGGCCCAAGAGAAGGATATCCCTACAGACGATGCGGAGCTTGAAGAGTGGATCCGCGAGCAAATGTGGGAGGCTAATTATAGGCCACTGAAGCTGGTCGGAGACCACGAAGCCGATGCATTCGCGAGAGGTGAAGCCGGGGCTGCGAGCCACCAGAGAACCGGAAGCGTCAACTGGACAGCAAGACTGTAAGTTCCAGGCGAATATGGATTTGTTGGTATGCTGCAACTTACCTTCGCGTCATTCATGTTCGATCCATAGATAGTAAAACTTCGCGCACTTTGAAACATTACAATTCAATGTTGGTTGACTATCAACCATGGCGTCCCAACCAGTTCCAGCGTGCACCACATACTATAGTTTGCCTCCCCACAACAAATAGCGCACGCAGGAAAAATTGATTCTTCAGCAGAGAAGAACAATGTTCATTCCTTGCGTCGCACGCACTCTCTTGCCATACTCACACACTAGCTTTCGAACCCAGAGTCGAATCGACAGAATGCGCAGCACAGCGTTGATCACCCTCCTATCGAGCGCCGCTATGGCTGCTCCAGAGCACACTCTCACGAGCAATACCGGCAGCAGAGTCAATGCCCACGATAGCATCATCTCCGCTCCGCCCGTGCCCATCACCAAAACCGAGAAAACAACCCAGTATGACACCATCACCTCGTATGAAACCACTACCACAGCCCACCACACGGCCTACAAGTTCGTGCCGCCCGTCACTGCCACCGTCACGGAGTACGTTGGCGAGCTGTACGACCAGTCCTTCGGCGACGGCTACGAGCTCGGTGATGTGATCAGCGCACCCACGGTCATCACCGAGACGAAGACGTTCACACTCGCCGTCCCTGGCGACGACGAGAAAACCATCACGACTGAGCTTGTCAACGAGTGGAGCATCGGGCAGGCGATCTCATATGTGACTACCGTCACGGAGTACACGTCTACCACGTGGGTCTACGAGCACACCACAAGCACCATCTGGGTTGACGCGCCTGAGCCGACCAAGCAGCCCGTTACCAAGACCATCGAACTCGAGGACGGCCACGGAGGCCCGAAGGAGCCCGAGACGACTCACTCCAGGTTCCACATCATCGACCTCCCTACCGCTTCCACCTCGCAGATCCACAAACCCTCCCGTCCTCACGGCTCAACTCCCACCCACCGCCCATCCCCCAGCCCATCCACCTTCGAAACCAAAGCCTCTCCCCAGGTGGCTCCACGGCCCAAGCCCTCCGTCTCCGCCGGCACCTGGCAAGGCAAGCTCCTCAACACGACCGACGGCACCTGCGGGTCCAAGGGCGGCCAAATCGCGTATTCCTGCGCCGGCAACTCCAGAGGCTCGTGCTGCAGTACCTACGGCCACTGCGGCAGCGAGCCCGCGCACTGCGGGGTGGGGTGCCAGTCCGCCTTCGGGACCTGCGGCAGCCTCAGCGGCGGAAAGAATCACCCGCATTCGCACGGCGTGGTCGCGCGGTCTGCGGCCCAGGAGAACGGGACTGCTGCTGGCAACGAGACCGCCATCGCCAATGCCATCGTCGCCGTTGTCAAAGGCACACCCCTCGCCGAAATCACTGGCGACCAACGTGGCTGCTCCAAGTGGCTGTGGTTCTGCACACCTACGACGTCCTACGATGCGACCAATCGAGATGGTGTCAACAAGCTTGGTGAAAAGCACGAAATTTCCAGCGATAGTGCGGACATTACGACTTCAGACGAGGCTTCAGACAATGCTTTGGATACTATTTCAGATGATAATGAGGCTTCAGACGAGACTTCAGATGACGAGGCTTCAGACGGAACTTCAGACGAGACTACAGATGATGAGGCTTCAGACGAGACTTCAGACGACGAAGGAGACGTGACTACAGACGACGAAGAGGAGTGGTAGTACTTGAAGCCAGTGCGTGGTGTTTTGATCTTGCTAAAAGATACAGGGGGCATTGCAAAAGAGTTTAACATTTGATTTGAAAGTGCTCACGGCATCTCATAAAGGTGAATTTTTGTACGTTCTGTCGCAGGCGCTATCGCCCTAGGTATGGTATCTGATAATTAATTCCTTTGCACTGGTCTTGTCTCGTGACGATCATTTCTCATCATACGCACCTCAAGCCTCCCTCGAATACGCCGGTGGCGCCTCATCCTCCCCCTCCGCCGTCGGCATCCTCCTCTCCCCAACCGCCTCCCCACCCACTACTTTACGGAATGCCTCTTCTCGACTCCACTGCAGCTCGATCCTCCTCTCGCGCAGCTCCCCACTTGCATAGTTGACATCCGCGAATAGGGCCTTCTCCCTCCCCTGCTGCTCCTTCATCAGCTGCGCGCCCTTGCCCAGCGCGCGGTCGAGTTGAGCTTCTGCTTGCTGTATGCGCTGGTGCCTATTTCGATTAGCCTCGCGCTCCCCATGCGTCTCAAAAAACGGGAAAAGAAGGGGAAAGCAACCCACATGTCCATATCCGTAAAGATATTGTCGAAAACGACATCGCTCCAAATATTCCCAATCCTCACATCCACCGCCCCCAAACTCCGCACATCCCGCCCCGGCTCAATCTGCTGGATCTGCTGACTCAACATGCGCACCTGCTGCAGGCAGCTGTCAGCCTGCTCGAGCGCATTCCGCTTCGCCATGCTCGCGAACGTAGACCCGCCCCAGAGGTCCATGGTGCTCATGTCGTGGGCCTGCATGAGCAGCCTCTTTGCGTCGAGCAGGCGGCCGCAGGCTTTCTTGACGAGCTCCAGGACATGGCGTTCTTTCTCGAGGGTCAGGGCGAGGGACTGCAGGCGCGCGTTGGCGGCCTCGCAGGCGGCTTCGCGGGCGTCTTCCTCGGGGAACTCGGGGGTCGTGCCGGCGAAGATGGAGTTGTACAGGGCGTCTAAGGCGCGTTGTAATTCATCGTGGCGGGCGGCAGAGCGCTCGTACGAGGCTTTTGTCGTCTCGGCTTCTGCGACGAGTTGTCGCACGTAGGACAGTTCGTCTTCGGCGCTCTTCTGCGCTTGGATCGCGTCAAAGTACTCCTTCTCTTCTTTGGCGGCTCTCTCGTTGAATTTGTCGGTCCGGCCTGAGGCGCGGTGCGCGAAGCGTCGGAAGGTGGATTCGTTGTATTTTTTGTGGTCTTTGAGCTCGAGCGCTGTCTTCTCTTTCTGACGCGTGACTTGTTTCTCGGTGACTTTGAGCTGCTCGTTAAGGTCCTTGACGTACTGTATTTGCTGGTACAGCTGTGAGGGCGCGGAATCCGTTTCGTGAAGGCCCGCGAGGAGCTCCGTGTTGCGCGATGCTGCTTGGCGGATCTTGTCGTGCGTTGACGTCGTCATTGTGATGGATGGTGATGATGCTGGATTACGAACGTCGCCGGGACTTGTGGTTTGCTATACAGTGACGGTTGAGTCGCTGTTCGTATTGATGGCGGATGTGTTGTGGCGAGGTTCTACTGCACTGCCTCATGTTCGTTGATGCCTACTTCTTCGAGTGGTGAGCCTCAGGCGTACGTCAGCCAAGGCCTTCGAGGTACTTCGGTAGCGCCTTCTGCGCCACACCTGTGTAACAATGTATACACAGTATACACACGATCGTAGGGAGCGCTGCACTTGGTAGGCTCTTGAAAGTCGCAATAGGCATCGTTTTTTCATAGCTATCTCCGCCCCAGCCTCCTGCTTCTCTTCCTAGCCACTGCTTCACCGCTCAAATGATTGCATCCGCGAGATACGACTGAAAGTTCGAGTCCCTAAAGCTGGGCGTCGCATCCTCAAAGTCCGTATTTTCAATCGCCGTCCTCGCGGCAGCAGTCATGCTCTCCCACGCAATCAGTGGCTGCTCGCCGCCTTTATCCGACGTAGAAATGAGCTGGTGGTTCACGGGGAAGTAGCTGATATATCCGATCTTTGGGCGCGTGCCTGCAGCATCCATCAGCGTTCCATTCCCTGTAAAGACAAACGTGGGGGGAAGGGTAAACGCACCATCGAGCGACGGCGAGCTCGTCTTCTGATAGTCTCCATGCGCAGAGATGGCGACGCCGCGGATGGTCGCAGTCGTCGAGGCAGAGGATAGCCACACGACGACGTTCTCCCAGTCGTGGCGGTGGCCGAGGCCGGACGACGGGCTGTCCTTGGGCATGTACCAGCTGTACATGATGGCGTAGGCGCCGTCGTACGTCGCGGCGCGGGCGTACACTTGGCCGGCGGAGCTGGAACAGCCGCTGTTGGGGTTGCCAGTAGGGTTGAGGCCGCCTCTGCGAGTCCATCAGTATGGCCACTTTCGATGGAGGAGGGATAGGCGCACCCAGTGTTTCCTTTAGCGTCCACGGCGGGGAAAGGCACGCAGCCGTTGAAGATCTTGAGCCAGGGCTTGTACTTGAGCATCAAGGTGCCCGTGGTGCCGGAGGGCACAGTCTGCGCGAAACCGACGACCGCATCGTGGGCGATGGCGGCGCGACGGCTCAAGTCGGTGGGGAGTGCGGCCGCAGAGGCAGCGAGCAGTCCCAGGATAAGCAACTTGGGCGAGATCATGATTCTTTCCTGGCGTGGCGACAACCACATTCCAGGCCGTCGCAGTGATCTTATATGCTCGTCGGCGGTACTCTATCGCAACGTCTGATCCCAAAGCTCTTATTTTTCCGTTTTTCCCCTAGGTGCGGGACCGGGAAGCACCGAGATACACGCACATGGCAGCATACCAATCTACCAATCGGTCGATCTCTTAGCGGAAGCCCGCGATGGTAACATTCACCACGCGTCCTCACGCGTCCTCCCGCTCGCCAGGGCGGGCGACGACCGCGCGGAGCAACTCGACAGCAAGCTGCAGGTTCGCTGTCAGGTGGGCCGGAAACGCCCCCCGTTTCGAGCAATCGTAGATGCGATCGGCAGGGGTTTAGGCCGGTGATTTGCTTGCACCCTGGTCGCGAAGTGCCGTAGCGAGGCGTTGGGCTAGGCGTGCGTTCACCCCGCACAAACATTGGTACACTTGCCGAAGCAATGCAGGACGGTTGCGGAAGGTCGGGGGAATGTGTTTCATTCAAAGTGTGAGATAGGTATGTAGTGTAGAGGTTAGAGGTATATGGCGCCTACTAATGATGCAGTCCACAGTGTGCCCGGTGGTTGATAATGCGAGAAACGGGGAGCCGCCCCGGTGCGGGTCAGATCGCGGCCGATGCATGACCGATTCTCCCAGTTGCTATGCCGAACCTTCTTCTTCTTCTTCTTCATCGGAGTATCCATCGTCATTGAATTCTGCTTCGACTTCGCCGGTCTCCTTGTATATCCGCTTGAGATGGAACACCCCGTACCTGTATACCTGCACGCGCATTAGCCTTGCCCAAAATTCCTCACTGCGACCGACAAACATACCAAGTCTTTCTCCACAAAATCCTGGTACGCTTTCGACTGGCCGATCTCAACCGCGACCTCCCACGGCATGTCGTAGGACTGGAACTCGTACACCATAACATACTGGAGCAGATCCTCGCGATCTCGCTTCTGAACCGTCCGGTTTCGCAAATCGGCGGCTTCGTCTAGCTTCCACAGTCGCACCCGTTGAAACTCAGGCGAGCGTTGGATAAAGGGTACGAATTCGCCGCGCCACCATTCGAAGAACGCGTCATGCATTTCCGGCGTGGGTTGGAAGCAGCCCATGACGAGACATCCGACGTCGGCGTAGTCTGGTACTTTTAGTACTACCCATGAGGACTTGAGGTAGCGGTAAATGCGGTACCTCCTGAAAACGCCTCTGCTTTGTCTTCAAATTCGCAAGTGTGAAATCGCGCCTGTAGAAGAACGTCGTTCAGAGCATCGCTGCTCGAGCCTGCAGGTGGTAGACTTTGTTCAGTTGACAATTGCGATTCTGCTGACTCCAGAGGGTCGTACAGGGTGAACGAGGTTGCAGTTTGTGCGTTTTCCTCCGGAAACATATTCTCTCCAGCCTGGAAGTGAAAGGCGCGAGTGCGCAAGCGTTTGGTCGCCTCCGGTATCTGTGTATTCTCGTGCCATTCTTGGTTCTCTTCGGGCACCTCGCCCCAGACACCCAGAAGTTTACTCATGTTGGGAAAAGGGAGGAAAACTGGGAGGGTGTGCGCACGCGGTAGTCAAATAGGATACTGTGGAGCTGTGCCGCAAGGATCATAACGCATGTCACTGGCGTGTCAGGAGGTCCGCTAAGCCAGTTCGTGGCCAGTAACATTGCTTTTTGTAACCATTGAAGAGGCGATGAAGCAGGATTTACAATTAGGCCGCGTACTGATGCATGTCCCGAGGGAGTGCCGAGGGATCGAGGTCGGAGAGTTTACGAGAAATGGCAAGGTTATGCAGTCAACATCCCCACGACACACGTGCACTAAGTACTCGCCAAAGTACAAAGTCGGTGAAGAATCCTTGTGCAGGTCACTTTTTAGCCCCCTTTAGAAATATCGGCGGTGTGGTAGTGGTGCCCTTGCCGTACCGTCGCCACAACGTGGTAGGCTCCCCAGGGGGCGGTGGGTCCGATCCCGGCAATATCTCGCGAAGCAGGTCGTTGATGTCCATGCCGCGCTCTTGACATTCTTGCCATTGCTTCGGATACCCCAGGCTGACCTCCTCGAAGCGCGTGTTGTCCTTCCAGTCTGTCCGCCTGACATGCAAGTGTCCGCTCACGACCACCTTCGCATTGTATGTGTTGTGCCAGTCCTCCGTCTGCTTGGTGCCGCACCAGATGACGAAGCGCGGTACGAGGGGGATGTTGACCAGGTCTTCGCGTAGCGGCCAGTGGTTTATAATGACGAGACGGGTGCCTAGGTTTTCCATGACTGCCTCTGAGAGCTTCGCTTGTGCACGCTCGACCAAGGCGTTACACCACTCAACGCGCGAGGCGTAAGGGTCGTTGTGGAGAAGATGCTCGTCCGTAGCTAAGATGTTCTCTTCACCGGCCCACTCGAGAGCGTCTTCCAGCAGTACGTGGTCGGGCCGGAAGCTGTAATCGTACAGCGTGAAGATGGGCGCGATAACACATGGCCCTCCTTCGCCCTCCCAAACCACGAAGTCGTCCTCGGGTGTCAGGACTCCGAACTCGCGCGCTACCTCGACACATTCCATATATTTGTCTTCGCCTCGTTTCCCATTCGACGAGGGCATAGTGAAGAGCTCATGATTTCCAGGTACCCACCAGAGCTGCTTAAAGCACGCCCTCGCCGTCGAAAAGCACATCCTCAAATGCTCCGCCGTCTCGCCCACATCGCCACAGATAATCAGCCCATCGTTCGGCCTCGGCTCCAGCTTCGCCAGCGCCTCGCGGTTCCCCTTGTACGAAAGATGGAGGTCGCTGAGGGCCCATAGACGCGCTGGCTCGACTGCTGGCTCGGCGGACGGCGGGGGCGGGGTATCGATAGTCTCCGACGGTGCGTCGGCGGCGGTTGCGGTTGCGATCAGAGGATCCATTGGGGGCAGGAGTAATGATGATGGAAGTTTCAGGGATTCATTTTACAAGTGAGGTCAGCCCGCACAAGCTCCGGGTATTACAATGACGCGCAGGGTGGGATGGCGGAGTCCAGGTATCACGCACGGGCCTGTAATCAGCGTTCATCAATATATCCGCATTATAGCCTATAGAAACATGTTTATCCACTCACAACGCTTCCTTTTGTATCACTTTTGGACGGCAGTCCATGTCCATGTCCATATTGGTCCATCACTTTACGGGTCACTACTTTGTAGTTCGAGTCAACAATCAGAAAACCATGCACGATCCAGCCACGCGCCTCGACATTCGAAGAAGATCGGCATATTCACGCAGAAACATGAGCAGCATATACGTCCTACTGCACGATACCCGTTGACTCAACGAGTTTTCAGCGAAATGAATAAATCATGAATCAGAAACATTTTTTGGGCGCCGGAACGTCCATGTCTAAGCCGTGATGCGAATCCTACGAATGCGCGGCCATTATATCGCCGATAGCATCCGCGCCTTTGCCTCCTCCCTTCAAGTCCTTGTTCGTCGCCTGAACTATCACTCTCCGATATGTCGTCAATGCTGGCGTCCCGTTGTCCGTGACCTCCAGTATCAAATGAAGCTGCTGCCCTTTCGCCACCGGCTGCCTGCTCATAAGTTCCACGGCGCACTTTTCAGCTGGCGGCAGCGTGACTTCGACCTTTGTGCTGTTCGCATCCAGAGGCTTGATGGCGAGCTCGGATACTTCGGCATCCACCCACCATTGTGTTGCCGTCGGCTCGCGGTAGTGCCACCATTTGAAGGCCAGCTTGTCGTTTGCATCCGGGTCGTAGGACGCTGACGCATCTAGCGTGATGCTCTCGCCAGCTTCAGCTTCGAGGCGCAGTGGCTCTAAACCGAACTTGCCGTTGACAGCGACCACGGGGTGGTGGTTCACGTTGGCAAAGTCGGGTTCCATCGTCCATTTGATGCGCGCAGCGAAGTCGTCCTGGAACGCATCCCGCCATCGCCAGATCGCCGCATGATTGCTCGTGTGTGCCCTTCCGTCCAGGCCTTTGACGCGGTCCACGGCATCACTGTAGTGGTTGCTGTTCAGTCCATCTGCGCTGATGTCCGTTCTCGCATATCGGCCACCCCAAGAGCCGTAATCTGGAAACTCGGAGCTTCCTAAGCCGTTCTGTATGAGGTACAAGAACGTCGGCGTATCCCCCTCAGGAATGAACATGTAATCTGGGTACGCGCTCCCCAGCGGCCCGATCTGAACATTCTCCTTGATCCAGCTCTTCTCCATCTTGCTGAAATCCGGGCCACCCTGATCAAACCCATAGTATCTCTCGCCACTTATTCCCGTCCAGGCCGCCAAGCCGTACTGGTTCCAGCCGTGCACCGAGGCAATGTAGAAGATGTCAGAGAAGTTGTTGCGAATCCAAGCACCAGTGTCGTCCTGGTCGGAAATAGCATAGACACGCAAGCGGGAGAGCAGCCGGGCCGAGTCTTCGGGGGTGTATTTCTCGTCGATCTTCAGCAGGACGGAGGCGAGCACGTTGGTCCCGCCCCAGCAGAGGATCCAGAGCGGCTGGAGCGAGGGCGCGAGGATGCGTTCGAGGAGGAGCTCGCCGCCTTCGGAGAGGGGGATGTCGGTGCCGACGGCCGACATGCCGTACGTCTGGTCGCTGTCAGTTTGCATGGCTTGGGCTGCGGCTGTTCATTGCCTACCTCGGCGCCTTTCTTGACCAGGCCTCTCAGCGACGCAGCGGTGGGATATTGCGCGTCCGGATGCGCGTGCTTGTTCAGGTTGTCCACTGCGCCCTCGTATGCGTCTACGATCTTGTGCATGTCCTGCGGGCACACTTTATTCTTCATCCAGGTACTCGTGCACGCGACCAATCCCTCGGTTTGGAACTGGTTCGCGTACAAGAGGTACCGGCACAGGCTCTCGGCATCGTCGGGCTCGTTGGAAATGTCGCTGAGGATGAAGACGCGGGGCTTCTGCGCGAAGCTCTGGAGCTCAGTCGTCGCCATTTTCACACGGGGTCGAGGCGGATGCGGAGCCACGGGGGTTTAGAGAAGTGGTGGGAGGATGGCGCAGCGACGCTGGAGAGCACTGAAGGATCCATTCGTCGGGAGCTGGCGGTTGGAGACATTGCTACGCAGCGTGTCACAGTGCATCGTCCGGAGTTTAGCCAGATGGTTCGGGACGAGGGGTTGGCGGTGCACCAAAACGGAAGTCGGAGGCACTCAGGCCCACTTGTCTGGCCTCCGCCTCCACACTTACGCGCCGATGGCCACCCACCACGCCTGCCCGGCCGGACGCTGTTACTGTCATCTTCACTTTCTACTCTTCACGGCAGCTGATGGCCTGCAAACATGGCATGCTGTAGTCGCACACTACGGCTGAGGAAGCGACGTTACACAGAAGCACAAACAAGAGCTGTCTAGCCGCTCGCCCTCTTACTGTCTCCCGCACACCAAGACAAAAAGTCCGCCTCGGGCCATTGCCAAACAGTCTCATACTTGTGGAAGACTACACACCATGGCGCCCTCCAGCCCTGCCGCTACCATGCTTCATATACCGGCTGAGCTCCTGCTCGAGGTCACGCGTCATCTCTCTACGAGAGATCAGTGAAGCTTCGCCTTGAATACCTGCATCGAAACATTGGAACGCTCTCTTCCGTTTTATCTACCGTCCCGCATATCAAGCGCCTAAGAACAGCCGGCCTGGAAGAGCCTGTGTCCCCGAGGAGACTGGTCTTTGTACACGGGGGTCTTGGTTGACAAGATTACCGTACACCACTCTTTTCCGCGAGGTCCATTCCTCGCAAGACTTGTGCACGCGGTCAACAACCTTCGCATGCTGGACGCCTGCCGCAAATCATTCGAATGGGGTCCTATCTTTAACCGCGACGTCTCACCCAGAAGCATACAGGACATCGAGATTGCCCCTAAACTTTACGATTATGCCTTGGCAACGTTAGGAATTGCCGTAACTGAAGGCGCTATCTCCTTTTGCGCACCCTCAATGTCTTGGTTACCAGGCTCACCGTAGTCAACTGGACGAGGGAGCCGGTACTTTCCGGTGTGCTCCCCAAACTATCTGTACTATTGTCTCAGAATGGTGGTATCACATCACGGAACATAGCCTTTTCTCTCGCGGTACATATCAAGGATGCACCTATTAGATCTCCCTACCTCCGGCATGTTTTTCAGATCCGCAAACTCTCGGATCACCCAGTCAAGAGGGCGACGAAAAGCTTGGAGATAATGGGGGAGTCAGGCGACGTAGATATTGGTGCTGCCAATGCGTCGGAGCATGTGGGCTGACGAGGCCGAGAGAAACCTTTCCGGTTGGATATTATCATGTGGACCCAGAAAGAAACGGATTCCGAAGGTTCTGTCCCATAAAACGACGCGCATCTGGTAGGCCACAAGCAATGCCGCCTTTCGCCTGTAGTTGCCGAGGATTTTGCCTGGTTATGTTCCTTCACTTGGCGCCGCCTCCGCGACTCGATGCTTCCAAAATCCAATGCTTCTGATAATGTACAGTTTATCTACGATAATCTCACACTTCGGATCTTCCAACGACCTTCGTGCATAATCGCGCCAAGGTACGTTTGACAGACTACGAAGCATGTCGAAAAGACAGCGAAGACTACGCCGACGTTCTTGGCCGCCTGTTGAGCTAACCACGAAGCACATCTACTATATGTCCCAAGAATCGTTCGTATGGAAAGGTAGCCGCTTATTGTCGTACTATTCGCTGAGCAAAAAAATAGGCTAGGATCTGCACACCAAACCTACATTGTCACCTGACCAAGAGCATTGCCATGGTCCTTCCATACCACTTACTACGGCCGTAGTAATTTCCTCGTCGGTCGAACGTCAAACACGCCTCAGCGACTCGTGTAGTGTCTCGATATCGCATTGCCGCCTAGACGCCAACCCTCTTGAAGGCTCGCATGATAGGGGTTGCCACAAGCGGCTAGCCACGGGGCCAAAATAACTCTGGCCTGGAACGTTTTACCACTACAACCGAGGCAGGAGCTGGAAGACCGACTTGGCAGGCGCAAGACGAGAAGTTTTTAAATTGGAGAGACGCCCGCGATATGAGAAGGTGATTGCATCTGCTTTCGAGATTCGCGGTCGCTTTGTCGCTCTTTCAGACGTGCGCATAAGCACACTCATTTACCTCCGAATAGACGACCTCACGTTCGGAAATTCCAAAAAGAAATATACACACACATACATACAGACGGTTACCAATTTAATATCTAATTCGATATCATCACCATGCGTGCCTCCACTCTCACCTTCCTCGCGACCGCCGCGACCGCCGCGGCCGAAACCCAAATCCCCTTCTTCCTCCCCGGCATGGGCTCCTCGGGCGTGGGCGTCGCCCCCGACGCGTCCATCATGGCGGGCGACGCCAGCACGACCGTCATGGCGCTCGCGTGCCCGACGGGCGTCGACGAGACCGAGTGCGGGTGGGGCAACAAGGACATGATTGTCTCGATCGTTGGGAAGAACACGTACGCGCTTGCGTACTCGTTCGCGGGGGTGCGTTTCGACTGCACGTCAAAGGGCGCGATGACGTGCACGGCGCAGATTGCGCAGGAGTTCACGGACGCGGGGCTGGACGATTTCACCGCGGGGAACGATGGGACGGCCACGGGCACCACGGTGTATCCGAGCAGCGAGGTGGTGTTTCAGACGGCGAGGGTGACGGCCGGGGAGGAGAAGTTGACTGCGGAGAGCGGTGCGGTGCAGACGAGCGCGAGTGGGACGGCGAAGGAATCCGGGCCGAAGGAGACGGGGGCGAGCTCGACGTTGAGGACTACGGGCAGTGTTGCGTCAACGGGTGCGGCGCCGAGCGCAACGGAGGCGGATGTGACGGGCACGCCGACAGGGAGCGCGGCGCCGGTGGAGAATACGGGGGCGGCGGCGAGGTTTGGGGCTGCGTTTGTTGCGATTGCTGGGGCGGCGGCGGTGTATGTGTTGTAGAGGGGGATGAAGATGTTGGAGTGGATTTGGCAGTGACGCAATACCATTTCAAGCAACGGCTGAGTCTGGTATACCCTTCCTCAGTGCGTGTGAGACAGGCATCAGAGTCGAATCGCAGAGGCTCTTGTAGTGCGATCTGTGTTGTTGCAAGCATGCCCTCTGACCGATTGTCTAGCCATTGCAACCTGCTGGCATGTCCTCAGTTCACTGTACGACTCTGGAGTGATATCCAACCCATCAGTCTATTCCCCGATCATGAACAATCCCATGTCAACGATCTCCACAACCACGGACCCGTCCAGTTCGCTTGACCTGGTCAAGCTCTCCGCGGTAACTAAATGCATGACCTGGGGATTGCGCTCGCTCCATGGAGTTGATATGGACCACCATGGGTTGTGGGGTTTTGCAACGAAATCAAGACCCGCCTCCGATTTCGAGAGCCTGCTTCTGGAAGGAACTTCCAAAACGGGCAGCGTTGACAATGGTATCAGGAATGGTTGCGAGAAGTGTCAGATCTCTGGGAAATTTATCAGGCCCTGAAGGCACTTCCGAGTCGACCGTGTGACTAAAGATGTGGGAGACCAGGTCCAGGTTGGACTCATCGCAGGGAAAGGTCTCTCATAAAGACTAGATGCAAGCTAAGGCATTTACTAGTCAGATATAGAATAGTTAATTCTAGAGTAATTCAGCTTACCATACAAATTTATAATCTTGACTTAATACTGCATCGTCACCCGAGAAAGGTCTACGCAGAAGCTACTACCCTGTTGCGAAATGGCGTTCGTGATTCGTCCGGTCAGTCTATGGTGATGTTTTCCAATGTAACCTGTGGTTGTTCTCTGATTCCTACCCTAGCGTGTTCAGTGCTATTCGAGAAGATGCAAAACACCCGGTGGAGACTGCGAATAGGGGTGAAGCGCCATTGCAGAGAATTGGTTCTGTGTGAGGCATTCCGATGACAAGATGAAACGGAGAGAGGGGCCTCCTCGATGCGCTTTCCAATAGTACGAGCTGGTGTGGGGGTGGGGGAATACGGAAGTGGCCGTGGTGCTGGCGAGTGCCGGCTGTACTAAGACACTGATAGCTTTCCCCATGCTTACTCCAACATGTTATACATAGCCTCCTATCTCCCACAGGACCAATGCATCGACACATTTGGACAACGCCAAAGCGTACGAGGAAGAAGTGCCGAGACCCGTTGCACGCTTGGTACGAACAAGCACCGCGCTTGCGCACAGCAGGCCGAGGCTACGATGGCGCGCCCCAGGGGGCCCGCCGACGCCCGTCGTCCTGCCCCTGCCCATTGGGCAATTGCAGAGACCTTTATCGCGGCAGCGCCGAAGTGCGTCATGCGCGAAAAGAAACAACCGCCATGTGGGGAGCTCCCCGAGCAGATAGGGTTGCGCCGGGGATGAGGGTGAGGGCGGCACGACGTCCCAAGGCAGGGGTCGCAACATGGGACGACAGCCGTGACAGGGCTGCACTGCAGCGCCTTCGCCGCGTGCCTGGAGAGGCCCTGTGGAGGATGGGGATGCGAAGCTGCGATTCGACGGGCAACCTCGGCGGGGACATCTCCACGTATCGTGGCTGGCACGGTCGTCGCCTCTTCGTCGTTCGACGGCGAGGGCCTATCTGCCGCGCTAGTTTCGTCGCTTCACATCCCGTAGATCCCACGGCGCCCGAGGATTTCAGCCTGCTTTATGTATGCTCGCGGAACCTGCGGTACATGTCTTGCACACGACACTTCCGTCTCACCTGTCACCTGTCACCTCGTCCCCTACCTGGTCGCCGCGTCGTAGCCTTCACTGTGTTACGGTGGGAGCTGTGATCGCGACAAGTCCAACGCCCCACCCACCATTCGGCTGTTACAGCGCCTGAAGGCGCGTGCCAAAATGTCTTCCTCGCCCGTCGACATCGAGAAGGAGGCTGTAAGAGTTGGATCCGCGCACGATGGCGCTGTCCCTGGGGAAACATTCGAATACGGCACCAGCACGTATGCCAAACTGCAGCGCCTCGCTGGAAAACTGCACGTCGAGCAGCGCGGCATCGAGCGCGTGCCTGACGATGAGCGCGACGACAGTTCTTTACTGAACGTGGGGACCATGGTAATTCGTCCTCCATCACCCACCAACCCCACCACGTGACCTAACACCCATCAGTGGCTGTCCGCCAACATGGTCATCTCCTCCTTCGCCATCGGCCTGCTCGCCCAGAAGCTCTTTTCCCTGGGCTTCGTCGACGCCATCATCACCTGCATCTTCTTCAACCTCATCGGCGTTATCTCGGTATGCTACTTCAGCACATTCGGCCCGCGCTTCGGGCTCCGCCAGATGGTCCTCTCGCGCTTCTGGTTCGGCTGGTACGGCGTCAAGCTCATCGCCTTCTTCAACGTCCTGGCCTGCATCGGTTGGAGCTCCGTCAACAGCATCGTCGGCGCGCAGCTCATCCACGCTGTCAACAACGACGTCCCGGGCTGGGCCGGTATCCTGGTCATCGCCGTGGGAACGCTTATGGTCTGCTTCTTCGGGTACAAGGTCGTGCACGTGTACGAGTTCTGGAGCTGGATCCCGACATTCATTGTCTTCCTGATCGTGCTCGGGGAATTTGCGCACTCGGGCGCCTTTGTCAACCTGCCCATGGGCGTGGGCACCAGCGAGATGGGCAGCGTACTGAGCTTCGGCAGCGTCGTCTACGCCTTCGCCACAGGCTGGACGAGCTACGCCGCAGACTACACCGTGTACCAGCCTGTCACGCAGTCCCGCAAGAAGATCTTCGCCTCCGTCTGGATCGGCCTGATGATCCCCCTGCTCTTCACTGAGTTCCTAGGCATCGCCATCATGACCGCCACGACCATCGACGACGGCAACAACCCCTACATGGAAGGCTACACCGCGTCGGGCACCGGCGGACTCCTTGCAGCCGTGCTGTTCGACCCACTTGGCGGCTTCGGAAAGTTCTGCCTCGTCGTCCTCGCGCTTTCCATCATCGCGAACAACTGCCCCAACATCTACTCCGTCGCCCTAACGATGCAGGTCCTGGGCCGCTGGACGCAGCGCGTTCCCAGGTTCATCTGGACGACGGTCGCAACGGGCGTGTACATCGCCATCGCCATCCCGGGATACTCCCACTTCGAGGAGGTCCTCGAGAACTTCATGAACTTCATCGGTAAGCCCTCCCACCCTTAGCTTTCCCGATCCCCTCTTTACCCATCATGCTAACCCCACCCCAGGCTACTGGCTCGCCATCTATGAAGGCGTCGCCTTCTCCGAGCACCTCATCTACCGCCGCAGCATGACCGCCTACGACCCCTCCACCTACGACCAGCCCTCGAAGCTGCCCCCGAGTTTCGCCGCCATCTTCGCCTTCTGCTGCGGCGTCGTGGGCATGGTCATGGGCATGAGCCAGGTGTGGTTTGTGGGGCCCATTGCGCTGCATGCGGGCGAGGCGCCGTTTGGCGGAGATGTCGGGTTCGAGCTGGGTTTCGCGTTTGCGTTTGTCAGCTATGCCGGCGCGAGATACTTTGAGAAGAGGTATTTTGGTCGGTAGTGGGATGGGATGGGGTTGTTTGGGGGTCTAGCAGAATTTAAAACCGAGTGGATTGTTTCATCGTCTGGTTCGGGCGTCCTTTGCATCGCCTTTCGTGATGGGGTGTCTTTGGCTCCGTTTTCGTGGTGCAGATGTGATGTATCGTCGGGTGATGCAGCGGGTCTGTGGTGGGTTTCTGGCGGTAACAGCGGTGACACCAGCCTGAAGAAACACGCAAAGACGCAGAAACAGGGTGCGCTTGGGTGTCGTCACTTGTTTGTGTCGTCTTTCCCGATTCTCTCGCGATACAGGAGGTGCGTGACGGTAATATACCATACGCTCTACCCCTAGCACAAATACCCAAAGCGATTCGCATTCGCTAGCTACCCACTGCGCACTCAGACAGACCCATGTTCGTTTAGCCTTCGGAGGTCTTCGTGTTGGTCAACCAGGGCCGATTAGGTAAACTCGGGCTACGACGGAACTTCAAGTTTCTTTATCTAGATATAAATTGATTGTTGACTTTTTGCGAGCTTCTGTGAGCTGCGGTGGAACGGTAAAATATAAAGATGAAAGATTTTGAATGGCTTGTGTAGATTTAGCATAGCGATTTAAAGAGTGAGCTTTTGACTGTTATATAATAATAGCTCTTAGGCCACCGAGTTCCTCTATCGAGTTTTGCCGCGGCTTGCCCAAGCTCGCGAAGTATTACATTTGAATAGCTCTTAGGGTAACTTATACTCTAATACCCGTTTTTCAACTACGCTTATTCCGAGCTGATAGCTAGGGGAGACACCTTTTTGTGATTACCTTTATACCTTACACTTAATAACTCGATATCTTGTTATTATTTCCCACTAGATACTTTTACTATGATAATGCAGCTCGATTTGAGATAGGAGGTCTTGAGGTCGTCTAGGTTTTCCTGCTGGCCCCTGTGGTTGCGAAATTTTGAACGCACGAGACCATATCTCAGGACACGTGGAACCAAACCGCTCCTATTCCACCATTATCATCTCCCCATGAACTGCGCAAGGGCCGTGGCTTGCAAAAGCGCGTGAAGTATCACATTTGAACAGCGCAAGGAAGTACGGGTTTGTAGTTTGCGATATAACTTCCTTGCAAAAGACAACGAATGGAGTTAACCACTCTAGCTACGCTACACTTTGTCCTGCATTTGCGGCTGCGCAATGGTCCGCTGGATGGGGGAAATCTATGACCTTTGAGCTGTTTGAAATCCTTGTATTTTTGGCACCCTGCTGAGTTCTTTTACTGCGTTTTGCCGCGGCTTGCAAAAGCGCGCGAAGTATCACGTTTGAGCTAGGCTACACAAACCTACTTCATAACGTTGCTTGCTAGACTGTACGGCACACGCCTACTCATCTCCTCTCAAATTTGAAAGGCCTCTCGCCCTCGCTCTCGAAACCATCATGCCGTCTCTTCCCGCGAGAACCTAAAAGCGTGACGTTGTACAATGGTTGATCCACATGTTGCAGGCCTTGCTGATGACGTGGCGTGGTTGAATCCTGGTATTCTTCCGAGCGTCCACAACCCGATCTAGGACACTGTATCTCGCAAGGAATGGCAGCTTTGATAAAGGAAACCATATCCGTTGGTAGCTGACAACCATCTCCTGGTGTGCACCCTAGGGCGTGGTGGAGTCTTTCTGCGTTGGGTTCCGCTCCATTCTGCAACAGAAACCCAACCATTTCAGTATCGAATGACTTTCTCCATGGTTGTATGACACAGTTACATCCGAAGGGATCGCCATGCCGGATCATAGCGTCGAACGACCGTTTCCAGCTCTCCCCTTGGGCGTAAAGCAGATAATGCACCAGTATCCAGTTCAGTTCTGGAACAGATAGAGATGCCAGACTGACACGATACTTCACGTAGCCATTGTGACGATGATGAACAGCTGCAGTGAGCATCCCATGCGGAAATATGGCCATATGTGGGGGGCGTGGATAACTCGATTCGCAAACCAGTTCGACGTGGTCAAGGAGATGGTACTCTAATGAGAAGTCCTTCCTTTTTAGTCCCTCGAGATATGCAAATTGTATCACGGCGGCGAAATGGCGAGGGTACGGCTTTTTATTCGTAGTCTTCGCTTCGCCGAGCCAAGCTCCGATTGCAGCTTTGATGGGATTGAAGTTTGGCGGCGCCCGCGATTCTAGAAACAGTTTCATAGGAGCGGTGCCTAGGAAATCTCTGAGGGTGCGGTGGAGAAAATCAACAGTTACACGTGGAGAATCTGAATCAGTGGCCGGTTCCAGTAAGCCTTTGTACCGACCGTTCAGCCTCCAACGTGTCTCTGCAATTCGTTCGGCGAGGCTCTCCTCCTCCATCTTTAGGAACGGCATGGTCCACCCCAGGTAAGGGTCCTCTTCGTCGAGGAACGAATAGTGAACGATCCGTAAAGGTTCAGGAGAAGCCATTGCAGTCAGGAAGGTTCGTGCCATCCGCTCGCCATATACCGGATCCACAGAACGCATGAGTAGATCGAAGAACTTTTCCAGGTCATCTGGTAGCCCTTCAAGTCTCTTTCTTAGCAGGCTAATCGGGTCTCCATTAACTATTCCGTTGCGCAGTGAGCTGACTACTAAACGAACCCACAGGAAAACGCCCTGTGCTCTTTGGACTATTTCTCCGATGAGTTGATCATACTCTGGCCCTTGCAAAGCCTTGATTGGTAGTATTCGGTTTACTATCATGGTATCTCGTGCAAACGTCGTTATGTCGTGCACGGTGAATGCGTGCAGTTGAAGGGATCCGTTATTTGATTGTCCGATTGTGTGCTGAAATACGTTCCATGGCCTACTGGAAACACATATCTTGAACGATGGCAGGCGAGCAAGTTTTTCTATGATATCGACAATCATATAGTGATCGCCATTGTACTCGTCAAGCCCGTCGACGTGGAAGTAGAATTTAGTTGCCGAGTGCGTCAGACTTTGCATGGTATCGAAGGCGTCTTGTAGCTCGGGAAGATCCCAGGGGTCACTGTGTAAAGATTTGCTTTCCCATCTTCTGGAGCAGATGCTTTCTATAAGCTCAGGGCAATTACTCAGAATTTCATACAGAAGCGACTGTAATAATCCTTCGAGTGATTTTTGCATGTGAGTGCCTGCGCTCCAGAAGTAGAAGCTCGCCCTCACCAGACGCAGGGGCTGTGCCCATTGAGTAAGAAGCTCACCTGTCGTAGCATGATCTTCGAGGAACTTCATCAGCGTGGATTTTCCGGAACCTGCAAATTTGTGTCAGATTAGACGACGAGGTGCAGGCTTCAGTTGAAAGATACCTGGCTTTCCCTTGATCCAATATAGGCCCGAACCCTGTTCTAACCAGGATGAGAAACGAACTCCTGATCGATGGTCTTCCGCTGGCAAACCTGCGGATTTGAATATCCATTCAAACGTCTGTCCGTGTGCTTCCATGATGGCTGAATGTCGAACAGTCATGGTTGGAAAGGTAAGACTTTGCAGTATCCGGAAGGTTTTGAACGACTTCTCGATCGGTAACTTCCATTTCTTGGTAGCATCCTCGAGCTCGGAGCTAGATTCTGAACGATCCATTGTCGAGAAGCGCTCGCTGATCAAGTTCAAGGTGGACGTTATCTTGTCCAGCTTTTCAGAAACCGTCGATTCGAACATGGCTTGATCCTGTAGGGAGGCTTGCAGTACTCCTTGGACTTTGCTTTGAATATGCCTTACCACGTCAGCAAGTGAAGTAGTAATTTACTCATATTTTCGCTACGAAATAAGCCCAATATCTCGCGTCAAACTTACCATGTCTCAGTTATGAGGTGGTATTGTAGCTGGCCCCGCAAAGATTCCAAGCGTGACTGCAGTGCATCTATCTTGTCCTTGCTCCAAATTATCTTCAAGGCATGGCGAAAGCACCTCCACCGGGAGGACTTGTTTCCATTATATGTGCGGGGTTTCTTGAGATCGATGATTGCTTGTTTCAAGTCCAAAGCTGCCTCTCTTGCACGATCTGCAAGCTCCTGCAGACTTGCAGAAGTCTTCCACTCGATGGCGAGGTCTTCGTGGTGTTTCTCTAATTCTTGTCCTATAAGCCTCAAGTCGGCACAGTTGAAGGAGTCACCGTCCGCTTTCCCTCTTATATTCGAGCTTAAAGACACCAGCTCGCAAGCGAACTGAACAAATTGAATGACGTTCGCTGCGAGACCAAGAGCCGCTAAAGCTTCCATGTCTGCCCCGATGCAAAAGGATACACCAAAACTGCTTGGACCCAGTAGTGTGGCGTGAGTTTGTCGAGATAATGGGTTCAATGTTGGTGCGGGCAGGCTGAGAGGGGTAGGCTACACAGGTGGTGATCCCTGCGCTCGAAGCTAGGCATCATTGGCACACAGCATAGCCCCTCGTTTCGCCTATTCTGCAAGAGCAACCAATGGCATTGTCGTAGGCTCACCATGAAAACGTGATTGTATCATACTCCACCCCAGCCCGTTAGGGACGGCTATGACGAAGATGACAATTCAATATGCAGCCTTACCAGCAGGATTGGGCTTTCTACGTCTGCTCAAATTTGAAGAGCCGGCTTCGGATGACCTTCTTACATTCTCAATGCCCAGCCACCATATCGAAGACGAGGGGACTTCCTGCAACGCCGCTTCATATGAGTGGGGAACAAGCGATGCGCATTCGCCCATTATTGTGAACGATCATCTGTTTTACATCCGGCGCAATCTACACGAGTTCTTTCAAGTCCTCAGGCTCAGCGACTTCGAGGACACGCCGATATTTGTAGATGCCATTTACGTAAACCAAGAAGACACCCTAGAGCATAACTCGCAACTTAGAAGGATGGGTAGAAAACTACTCACTTACACAGAACTTGCTGGTCTGGCTAGGGCCTGCATCAGCTACAACTAATCGTGTTTTATTGATATGCCGAGGCGCTTCCCAACATTTTGAAGTACACCTCAATCTGGAACAATTCGATGGAAACTCAATCCATCAATTCTTGGAACACACATCGAAGAGAAGATGTTTCAAGTCAAGTTCAACGACCTTAGAGGCCTTGAGAACGATGCCTGCGAAGCACACAGCCTTCAGAATTACTACAATCCAAACATTGCATAACTCGGCAACCTGAAAAAGGAATACACGTTGCCACAAGACAGAGCACTATACGGAATCGTTCCGGGGAGGTACAGCGAAAAATGCTTGAGATATGCACCACTAGTCCTATCTTCTGTTTAGGACGGCATAGACCCTGCGCCACCCCGACTCCATCGAGAAGAACTTTCCCGAAACGCATATTCCTCCTACAAGGGACCATGCTCGCATCTATTCCAACGCCGGTCAAAGGTGAACCGGCTTCCTTCGAAGCTACTCTGCTTAGGTTGCTTGATGACACCATGACGACCACGGATATTGCGAGATCGGGGCAGTGGGCAGTCATAGCTGATGAAGTGGATGGTGGAAGTTTGAAAGAGGCAGTGGAGATATTGGAATATGTTACGAGACACTTTCCGGCTGGGCTAGAATGTGTGATCACCAACTACCGCCCCATTTTTCGAAGACAAGAATCTATGGCTCGATGTAGCGGCGCTGGACTTGGAGCTGCGCCAGTTTGTGAGGCTCCCGGAGAAGACGGGTATGCATAGTACCTATTGGGATTCGATACCGCAAATCAAGATCGCAATGCGAGCGTTTTACATCACGTGTACACACGCACTTTATAGATGAGCGTTCGCCTCTGGTATTATATCTTGGTGTGAAAAAGCGTCAACATGGTTTAGATCGAATGCTCATATAGTTGATGATGAAGGAAACACCTTTCCGTCATCTGAACGTAAACATTCTCACATGACTCTCGCTTGGGTTGAGTCACGTGATATTGCACAGCGCACATAGTTTCTCATGTTGACAAGTTCATCCTGGAGCCAATACTATTACCCAAAAATCACCGCATCGCCAATGTTAGCGTCGGATGCAGCAGGATGTCCTTAGTAAAAAAGGTCCAAGTTTGCAATGTTTAAGCCCAGTACCTCGGTACCTCGGTACGTAGTCAGAGGGAAAGACCAATTAGAAAGGGAGCGAGTTAACGTACCCGCCGCGAAAAGAAAAGTTCTGGCCCTACCTGTTGCTACGTCAGTACCAGCTGTGGGGAGTACTGACGAGGCGATGTGGGTTCTGGTCGATTATGTAATACATGCTCAATGGTATCATCTTGCGTCAATCCCCTCACATGTTCCTAAACTCCCAAAACCCATCCATCAATACCCTCCCAATTGACATTGCCAACATGTCTGTCCCCCAAACGCACCGCGCAGCCTTCCTCCACGGTAAAGGCGAAGCCCCCAAGATCGCCGAACGCAGCCTCGGCAAGCTCAAGCCCAATGAGATCGCCATCAAGGTCGCCGCCACGGCAATCAACCCCGTGGACTGGAAACTCCGCGACTACGGGCTCTTCATCGTGCCCGGCTGGGACTACCCTGCTATCCTAGGTTCAGACGGCTCCGGCACGGTGGCTGCCGTCGGAGACGACGTGTCGGATTTCAGCGTGGGCGAACGCGTGTTCTTCCAGTCTGGTTACGGCGACGCAGACGTCTCCACGTTCCAGGACTACATCAAGCTCCCCGCCGAGATTGTTGCAAAGACACCGAAGAACATCTCCGACGAGGAGGCGGCTGGCATCGTGCTGGCGACCCATGCAAGCGCGACGGCATTCTATGACAAGACGGGCCATGGATTGAAAGCGCCGTGGACTGAGGGTGGCAGTGAAGTCGGGAAGGGCAAGGCCGTTGTGATTCTTGGAGGTAGCTCGTCGGTCGGCCAGTATGCGATTCAGCTTGCGAGACTATCGGGCTTCGAGCGCATTGTCACGAACGCGAGCGCGGCGCATCATGAATATCTGAAAGAGCTTGGAGCACACGTGGTTCTGGATCGGAACGCCTCTACTGCGCAGGATTTCCAGAAAGCTGTGGATGGACTTCCGCTGGAGTTTGTGTTCGACTCGATCGCCATCAAGCAAACGCAACTGCTAGGCGTGGAGACCCTGCAGGCTACGGGCACGAAGGACTCCAGTGTAGTGATTGTCGGAATGGTTGACGAGGAGGCGAAGAAGCTGGGTGAGTCAAAGGAGCCGAACGTTGCAGTCAAGCAGATCTTGGGCATTGCTTTGGCGCCGCATCTGAGGTACTTGATTACTGCGTTGACGGACAATCTTGGTGGAGAAAAAGGATGGATTGCCAGCGGAAAGTTCAAGCCAAACAGGGTCGAGATCACTGAGGGTGGCCTCGAGAAGCTGCAGGAGGGATTGGAGAAGAACAAGACAGGCGTATCTGGTGTGAAGGTCGTTGTCAAGTACTAGAGATGTACACAAATTAGCGATACGCAGGACTCGTGTGAAACAGATGCTTTTGCCTCTAGGGCTCAGATCCAAGCACGTGATCAATCCCAGAAATCAGAGCTTGACGTGTTCCAGCGCCGTGGAGAGGGATCAAGGGTCCACTGTGCGAAATCGTAGCACGTTGAGACCGTACATAGACAGGGCACTGATCGATACTTGCTCCTCTTCCGTCACTCGCGCCTTTATACGGGCCTTGCGAAATATGCGTAATGTGTAGAGTAGCAGTGTATGTCGTAAACGCCAAGCGCCGTTCTGCGTTCAACCCGTGGATACGACCACGCCGTGACAAGGCATTAAATCTTGCGTTTGGATCCGGCCTCGTGCATTACATACACGAAGACTGCAGCAGCCGGGGACCTTGTCGGCAGATTGAGGATCCTTGCGACGTTGTAGACGCCGCACTTTGAGGGTTGTGGAGGCCTGATCGCGACTTCCCCGCAGCGGCGCAGGCGAATCAGACTTCACCACCAGAACCCACATCCGATGCTCTTTTTGCGCATCACCTGAGTGCTTTCACTCGACCCGCCTCTACCATGCGAGCTCCGCGCTGCTCGCGGAGTGTGCGTCTGCCTCCGCTCTTACATAGCCCGTTCTACGTCGTCTCTTGTTTCTGGGGGTTCCGGGGTCCCCACAGTATAGATATCAAGTGCGCCCCTTTCGCCTGGGCGCTGTTCTGTCCAAACACCATGCATCTGCATCTCCAACCCGCGATCTTCACCGCTGGATGATCCGACAAGTCCATCAGCAACGCCGTTCGCATATTCACCGGATTACCGTTCCTAGCAGCGACATCGATGGCGGTTGAGAGAAGGCCAACCATTGTGCTCGGCTGACGTCTGTGTTTCTCGGCGTGCAAGCCTCTTCCTTGGCCGTCGACGGTCGCGCTCGGCGCACCAGGGTCCTTGAAGCTTCGGCACATCCGCGGCGTCTTGCAGCGGGGAAAAAGGCAGCCATTGCAGCCAAGTGCCCCGGAGTCGACCTGGGCGAGAGCTTCTCAGAGTCAAGTCATGGTCGCACGATGCCTGGAAGGCTTTTTAACGCCTCCCGCCTTGAGCAAGACCGTTGTGCACGGGCGAGGCTTGGATTTGCTGGAGGTTGGTGTTGCACGCAGCTGTACACCCCTCGCGTTGGGCCGGGCTCCAGCAGGGAGGATCTGGAAAGCTCCCCATGGGGACTGTGGGAATGCACGCTCGCGCCAGTTTCCTGGATATGGCCAATTCTCCACCAAAACGAACGATCGACACCCCGGACCTCCATTGTTTTGTTACCTTCGGTTGCGCGGTTCCTCACCGTTGGCCGGCCTTCCAACGATGCTTGCTCGTCTTGGCTGCTTCTGTGTGGTTACCACCCGCTGCACTTGTTCACGACCTACCGCTCTCGGCAACTTGGCATCCCTTGGCTCGTCACGTCGCCAGCAACCCGCGTACAGATGACCTGCACGACAATGGAATATTACTCGTGTACCGTGAGCAACCCCGCCATGCACCCCTCCCTCACGTATATAGGGACCCTGTGACCCCGATAGTGGGAGCCCGCACGCCTGGAGCCTCCTCAGTTTCCCACCACCTGAGCGCTCATCTTTTCTGCATCTTTCTCCGATCTCGGTTGCCAAGTCACAATGTCGACAACCAACGAGCCCGCGGACCCTATCGCCAAGGGTATCTTGCCCACGGCTAAGCAGTCCTTGAAGGACCTGTTTGTGTGGAAACAGAGAGTCGTCGTCAGGAACGAGTATGGCGAGGAGCACACCGAGTGGCAATCGCCCGAGCCTCTGAAGAACCCAATCAGCCTATTCGCTCAGCTCAGCGCGAAGGACTGGGCTTACTTCATTGTCGGCTTTGCTGCATGGACGGCCGACGCGTTCGACTTCCACGCCCTCTCGATCCAGACTGTCAAGTTGGCTAAGTACTACCATCGCTCCAAGACGGACATCACCACCGCCATCACTCTCACTCTGTTGCTGCGATCCGTCGGTGCTGCTGTCTTCGGCCTCGCAGGAGACAAATGGGGTCGAAAGTGGCCGATGGTGGTCAACATGATCATCCTGGGTCTGCTGCAGGTCGCAACGATTTACGCTGCAACTTTCCAGCAGTTCTTGGCTGTGCGAAGTTTGTTTGGATTATTCATGGGCGGGGTGTACGGTAACGCCACCTCTATGGCTCTCGAGAACTGCCCGTGAGTTATGTGCCTCTCTGAAACGGAACTCCCGCTGATCCGTCCAGAACCAACGCTCGTGGTCTTATGAGTGGCATTTTGCAACAAGGATACTCTTTCGGCTACGTCTTGGCGGCCTGCTCCAACCTCGCTGTTGGCGGAGAGGTCGAAACCTGGAAGACGGTTTTCTGGGCTGGAGCTGGCCTTTCTATCGGTGTTGGACTTATCCGAGTTCTATTTCCCGAGTCTAAACAATTCATCGAGGCGCGCAAGGCTGGCAAGCGAGCTCAAGCGCCGGGTGTGTTCTGGAAGGAGACCAAGAAGATGCTTCGACAGGAGTGGAAGATGTGCATCTACTGCATCATCTTGATGACTTGGGTAAGTTGCGATCGGGGAAATGATTAGACAATGCTAACGAAACGTACAGTTCAACTACTACTCCCACACCAGCCAAGACTCATACACTACCTTTATGAAGACACAGAAAGAACTGTCTGATGACGGAGCTAACCGTGCTTCCATCTTGATGAAGACAGGAGCATGCGTGGGCGGGACAATTATCGGCTACTTCTCGCAATGGTTCGGTCGTCGCCGATCCATCATCTGCGCTGCATTGATTTCCGCTTGCCTCATCCCCGCGTGGATTCTCCCCGAGACTGAGGGTGGGCTTTCAGCATCCGGCTTCATGATCCAGTTCTTCGTCCAAGGAGCATGGGGAGTCATTCCCATCCACCTGAACGAGCTCTCCCCTCCCGCTCTCCGATCCAGTTTTACCGGTATCACGTACCAGCTGGGCAACATGATTTCGTCTCCATCTGCCCAGATCGTCAACGCCATCGCTGAGAGCCACTTCCTCAGGTCGAAGAAGAGCGGCGATGTGGTCGAGGCTTACGGACCAACCATGGGTATTGCGACTGCCATCATCGCGCTCGGCATTGCCATTACGGCCGCTCTTGGCCCCGAGAAGAAGGGCCGCCAATTCGAGACCGTCGGCCCGCCTATTGCTGTGCCAGCTGCTAAGGACATCGAGGAAGGTCGCGTCAGTGACGAAAAGGCAGAGACCAAAGCCGTGGAGGTTAGCGAGAAGGTTTAGGCAATGTCTCGTTCGCGTTGCATGCAGCCGCATGCCGCGAAACGATAGAGAAACAGTCAGGAGTAGATGAATATCACGTGTCGAGCAGCGAACGGCACAATGAATGAACAGACTGCGAATCACAACCTTCCTCAAACTCCTCCAACTCTCCTTGACATGGAATTGAACCACCCATTTCAAAACGTCCGTGCCCAAAGTCCCCATTGCCTTTGCAAATCCCCATCTTTTCTGCCAACGCAACACCAACCAAAACGCCAGCATCCTGACTCGCCACTTTCACCCTCCGCAATCGCGGCCACGTACTTACCCGCGTTTCGCGAGACGTACGGTGCCATCCCTTCTTCTGGCTGCCAAACCCTCAAACGGGAAACTTACGCCGCTACGCCGCGAAGCATGTTTCCCACGCGCCAACCATGTGCAGCCGGAACTAGCGAGGCGGGGTGCGCCTAGTCTACTTTGCAAAACGGCCGCGATGGAGCCGAACCAGGAACCGGATCCTTTGCCAGGCGCGCCGAGACGTTGCCAATGCTGGGGGCCTCGGTAGATGGGGGATGTTTTGTGTTCGTGGGGATAGGGACTGGTGGGTGGGGTGAGGAGGTGTTGTAGCACGGCGGGGTCGGGAATCTGTGGGTTTCTTGATGGAGAGAGGAGGAAGAGGAGGGTTAAAATGGGTTAGGATGGGGCGAAAGCTTGGCGAAGGTTTGGTTTGTGCGGCTCTTCCGACTTCGCTTGTAGGTGAGGCTCTTCCCGATCTTTTGCGCCACGCGATGCTAGCAAAACCCCGGGGTATCTGCATGAAGTATCGTATATGACAGGTAGAAACACTACAGCCAACAAGTTTACCTAAAAGGGGTATATTTTTAATTTTTTAAATTTCCCTAAATAGTATATCCTTTTATATAGTATAGTATAGTTAAATTTCCCTATTATAGTAATTTAATATACCTATTTTAGTACTTCTAGAAAATATTATAAGTTTATATAAATTTATTTTAAATATTTAATTTATTTTTATATATTTTTAAATTTTTATAAAACTTATTTTATTTATAAGCTATAGAGCTATATATATCTAGTATAGTACTAATAGTTAATTATTAGTACTAGAACTTAAGACTAGAGCTCTACTATATATATTTATTATAATATTAATAGTTAATTATTAGTACTAGAATTTAAAACTAGAGCTCTACTATATATATCTATTATAGTACTAATAATTAATTATTAATATTAGAATTTAAGACTAGAACTCTATTATATACTAGCTAGTTATATAATATTATAGTACTAATTATTAACTTTACTAAAGTCTTTATTAGGGTTTTTACTAAAGTCTTTATTAAAGCCTTTATTAGAGTTTTTACTAGAATTTTTATTAAGGTTTTTACTAAAGCCTTTACTAGAATTCCTATTATAAGTAATATTTATTTCTTTAATATTACTATAGTTTCTATTAAAGTCTTTATTAGAGTTTTTATTAAAGTCTATATTTACCTTTTTAATATTTTTAAAACTTTTACTAGTATTTTTATTAGAGTCTTTAGTAAGGTAATCTAATATATTAATAAACCCTTCTTTATTAATAATATACTCCTTAATTATATTTCTAGTATAATTACTTTTATATATTATTTTAATACTATTTAGTATATTCTCTACTTATATATACCTTTATAGTTCTTTTAGTCTATTTATAATTTATTATAAGTATTCTTACTAAGCTATATTTATATATTTTTATAATTTAATTAGTACTTATTTTATATTATCCTATAAATTCTTTATAAGGTACTCTACTATACTAAAAGTAATTCTAAAATACCTTTTAAAAGTAATATATAAACTATAATATATATTATTCTATTATATACTTAGTATCTATATTATTATTTTATTATTAAGGATATATTAATAATACTATTATAAGTCTATTATATAAATATTTATACTTATATATAGGTTATTAATTATATACTATATAGGTACTAGTAGTAATTTAAGAAATAAGTTATAAAAATAGTTATTTATATTATCTAGTTAGTTTTATAAGTATACTATTATATTATTTTACTATAATAGGTTTAAAGTTTACTCCTAAAATATTATATTATTTATTAAGCTAGTATAGAGCTTAGAAAGGGATTTTATATTCCTTTTTATAATTTATAAGAACTACTCTAGTATTTATTATACTTAGTATATAAATAGTTTATATACTTATATATTATTAGTAATATAAAAGAGGTAGTAGATTTAAGTAGTATATATACTAATAAGTATAGGGTTAAATCTATAGTAGAGATTCTTATACTTCTATATAAAGTCTTTTACTAGTATAGTAATAAGCTTATATTATTTCTTAGTAACTACTAGTTATAAGACTAGCTAATATAGCTATTAATACTTTATAAAATATTAGTAGTAATTCTCTAGTAATTTATTCTTTAATATTATAGGGCTATATATTAGAATCTAGTTTTACTATTCTACTAATTTCTATATTTTTTAGTATAGTATACTATTTAATATAGTATTAATTATAATAGAAATATCCTTTTTAGAGTACTTTATTATATTTACTATTTAATTTATTATAGCTCTATTTAGTTCCTATAGATAACCCCTTATACTAAACTTCTTTCTAATCTAAATACTATAGAGTAGCTTTAGAATATTTATATATATATAGTATATAATATTAATTAGAAAACTATATAAAAAGGATATTATTATTAAATTAAATAAGTATAACTAATAAGATAGACTACTATTATATAAGATTATAAATTTATTATATTAGCCTATAATTACTATTTATATAAGAATTCTTTTAGTTTCTATATAATCTATATTATTAATTAGTATATTATATCTATTAGTATAGGGAAAGTAATAGTACTTCTATCTAGTTCTAATTTATATATAGGTACCTTTTATTATATATAATTAATAGGATTATTTAGAGTTATCTAGTTATTTTATCCCTATAATCTAGGTAATAGCGGGTCTATTACCTATAACTAAGGTAATATTAACTTTTAAAATAAATATTTAATTAGTATAAATATCTAGTATATCCCCTATACTTATATATAAAAGTCTTATTTTATTAATAAGTAGTTTAAGAAATATATTTATAGCCTTATATTAAATACTTTCTAGTATAATTATTATAACTAGTATATTATCTAGCTTCTTATATATTATTAATTTAAGATTATATATATTAAGAATTACTAGTATAACTATTATATACTTCTTTACTATAGATATTAAGCTAATACTATTAATAGTTAAATATAAAACTAAATAATAGTAATTATAGAATAGGCCCTTCTTATATTAATAATTAAAAAGCTCTTTATTATAGATATTAGTATATATATATCTATTTAGATTAGAAAACTTTCTACCCTTATAATATTAGAGCTCTAGCGCTTACTATAGACTACTAAATTAGTTTCTAAAATAATCTACTATAGATATATAAGGGAACTAGGTAATAAATTAAAATAGTCTATACTATTACTTTATCTTTTTAAAATAGTAAAACTAGTTATAGAAACTATATATTCTACTATTATAATATTATCTTATATATACTATATAGTCCTAGGGGTAGTAGTTAAAGTAGGTTACCTTTATAGTATTAATAAGTACTTAATTTCTAAAAATAGTCTCTACTAACTCTTTAATATTTATATTATATTATTCCTAGATTACTCTATATAATACCCTCTACTATAAATAGGGATAACTTATAAAGACTTAGTATACCTCTATATTAAGTAGAAAAATATAATTAACTACTAGACTTTAGTTCCTTTATATACTAGCTATAGTATTATAATTACTTACTTTTATTAGGCTATATAATAAATAGCTTATTATATCTACTATACTAGTTTATATTTAATCTATTTATTAGATTCTAGTATACTTACTTATTTTTTAGAAATTTATTATAGACTAGTAAATTAATATACCTATTTTAATTATCCTTTTTATTATTACTCTTTTTAAATTACTCTTTTATAAGTTTATTAGTTTTTATAGCTAGTATAAAATTTTTATATATAGCTTTTTCTAGATTATTAAAAGGAATATTCTTATAGTAGTAAAGTTTAAAATACCTTTTTTTTATTTACTAGCTAATACTATACCCTCTACTATATCTAAGAGGATATTTATACTAATAGTTTTTATTTTCTATTTAGTTTATTACTAATACTATTTAGTATAGCCCTATAGGGTAAAATATAGCTACTATACTAATCTATAATAATATTAATATTAATAAGTAGGAGTAAACTATAATATAGAGAGGTTATTTATTTATATTAGTATTAATATTAGGCTGCTACTATAGGTATATATAGAAAGTAAAATAGGCCTATAAAGATAAAATATATATATATACTAAGTATACTATACTAGATAATAATTTATATAATATAAGTAGTTATACTACTAAGTATCTTAGAACCCTAAAAGCTTATATATACCTAACCTAACTTCTTATTAATTTATATAATATATAAGTTATATATACTATCTATTCTTTTTTACTATAAACTTATATACTAATAGTAATTATTAGTATAGAACTAATAATAAAATAAGAATATATAATATATTTATCTCTTTCCTAATTAAATAATAAAGTACTAGTAGCTAAGTAAGGTATAGTCTATTTATAAAAAGTAAGATAGTAATTAAATATAATATAGTATATACCCCTTAAATATCTAAATATATTAGATACTTTAATAGGTAAGCCCTAAATTAATATAGTAATATATACTATAACTATAGATATTTAAAAATACTAAAACTAGTTCTTCTAATAACTAATACTTACTAATAGATACTAAAAGAAAGATAAAGAAAAGATTCTATAAGTAAACTAAATTATTAAATACCTATTATAGACTTTAAAAGCTTAAAACTATAGTAGTATATACTAAATAATTTAATCTATTACTAAAAGGTAGTAGTATCTAAGTTAACTAAGGTATAAACTATCTAGATATATTTAAAAAATCCTATATATAATATTATATAGTAAATTATAAGTCTAGATTTTTATAGCTAGTATAGTAATTAAATAAACTAGTAACTATATTTAGAGAATTACTAAAGAAACTAAAGTTAATATTATCTCTAGAATTAGTTTATATTTAAATAAGTAATAGCCTATAGTAGGTATATTAGAGTAGAACTATTAGTAAATCCCTAAGTATAAATACTTTCTAGTATAAAACTAAAAAAATTATTTATATTTAAAAATAAGTAATAAAGTCTATAAGCTAATACCCCTCTTATATATATATATAGTATAACCTAACTATATTCTAGATAAGCCCTTATCTAGAATATAGAGGGCTTATTAGCTATAATATAACTATATAATTATAAATTAAAACTAAATTTAGGGGTATCCCCTTATAAGGCCCTCTAGGATAGCTAGTAGAGCTTAAAATAAATATATAAATATAAGGTTTATTATCTATTATAAGGGTTTATTATCTATATAATAAGGTATTATTAGCTATAATATAACTATATAATTATAGACTAAAACTAGATTTAGGGGTATTCCTTTATAAGGCTTTCTAAGGTAGTTAATAGAGCTTAAAATAATTATATAAGTATAAGGTTTAGTATCTAATCTTTAGCCTTAGTCTATACTACTTAGATAGGCTATTTCCTTTATAGCTAAAGAGGATTATTATATTATAGATTATTATACTACCTATTATATAAGAGTAGAGCTATCTCTAAATTTAGGGGTATTCCCTTTTAAAACTATAGTAAATAGATAAAATAAATATTTATTATAGTAAATAAGAGGAGGAGGCTAATATAAAAAATAATATATACTATTATAAGTAATTATAAGTACTAGAGTATAAAGTTTATAAAAGAGAAAGTAAAAAAAGAGTAGTAAAGTTATATAATTATAAGTATTAATTTTACTTATACTAAGCCTAATTAAATTATATAGATAAGTAAGGTAATAGTAAATAGTATATATATTTATACCTAGAAACTATATTATTATATTAATATATAAAAGTACTTTTATATATATATAACTAAGTATTTATAATTATAATTAGTTTCCTATATATAGGGTAGCCCTATACTAATACTAACTATTAGTAAGGAAAGAAATATTAATATAGAATATATAAGTAATCTACTATATAATATAATATAAACTTATATTATCTTTACTTTTACTAAGCCTAATTAATATATATAGATAAGTAATATAATAGTAAATAGTATATATTTCTATACCTTAAGACTATATTATTATATTAATATATATAAGTACTTTTATATATATATAGTTAAGTATTTACTAATATAGTTAGTTTCCTATATATAAGGTAGTTCTATACTAATATTAATAATTAGTAAATAAAGAAATATTAATATAGAATATATAAGTAATCTACTATATAATATAATATAGACTTAAAAATAATAAAATAATAATAAAGGCCCTTTATATACTAAAGGATAAAAATTAACCTCTATACTTTCTACTATTTCTATAACCTCTACCCTCTATCTTATATAGTTAATTACTATAAAAAGCTTTTATTTAAGCTCCTTAGTAAGCTAGTAGCGCTAGTATTACTAATAAGTAATAAATCCCTAGATATAACTTAAGTTTACTAAAGTAGTACTAAGTAACCTTTTATTAACCTATATATTTATAGGGGAGGGCCTAGCTTAGCTTACTTATATAGAGACTTAAAGGTAGGCTATAGAAGTTTTATAATCTAATTACTCTACTATTTATATCTATAACTATAGAATAGAGGGGGTCTTAAAAGATATAGAACCTCCTATTATAGTAAAGATTTCTTAATAATAATAGTTCTATATATAAATAATAACAACTAGTATATTACTAATACTTAGATTATCCTTATAAAATTAAATATTACTAGTTAAGCTTTATATAAAACTTTATTAGCTACTAAAATAGTTACTAGTATTAAGTTATCTATAGATACCTCTTAGTACTATAACTAGTAAGCTAAATTAATAAAACTAATATCTAAAGAAACTATAGATAGATTAGAAACCTATAGAAACTATAGATAGATTAGAAGCCTATAGAAACTATAGATAGATTAAAAGCCTATAGAAACTATATTTAATAATATTAATAATATTAATAATATTAATAATATTAATAGTATTAATAGTATTAATAGTATTAATAATATTAATAATATTAATAATATTAATTAATAGTACTAATCCTAGGTCTTAATTCTAGGTCTTAATCCTGGGTTTTAATCCTAGGTCTTAATTCTTAGTTAAAATCCTAAGTATATATTTTACTATAATTAAATTATAAGCTAAATAGAGGGTAGGTATATATTTTACTATAACTAGATTATAAGCTAGATAGTAAATAGTACTATATATAAATTATAAATTATATAAAGTACTATATAGTTAATAAATATAAAAGGAAAAAGTAATAAAACTAAAAATACTATAGAGCTTTATATAAATTAGTTTACTAATAGTATTATATAAACCCTAGACTCCTAGATAGGTAAGACTAAACTAAAAATAAAAGGAAAGTCTATAATACTTAGATAATAAGATAGTTAATTAGAGAGAATAGAGCTAGCTAGCTAAAAAGAAAAGAGCTAGTTAATTAAAAATAGTTAATTAAAAAGTAATTACCTAAAGAGAGTATAGAGTTAATAGAAGTATTACCTTATATATAGTCTAGGGAGCGCTAAGCTAGCCTATATAATAAAAAGAAGGGAATATAGTAGTAAATAGTAAATTACCTAATTAGGCTTAGCTATTTATTTAATTAGGTATAAAAGAAGTATTTAATAGTAGCTTAGAAGCTTTTATAGATATAGGGAGAAAGTTTATTTAATATAATAATAGTTATAGAAAAGTTTTATAGTAATAGAGAGATAATAAGGTAGTAGAAAGTTTATAAGATATTAAAAGAAAGTATATTTAATATAGTAATAACTAGTATAGAGCTTATAAGATAGCTATAGTTAATAGAGAGTATATAGGGTAGTAATAGTAAATAGAGAGAGTAATATACTAAAAACTATCTATTAGAGTTATATTTAAATATATATTAGTAGATTTACTAGTATACTAATATAGTAAGGACTTAAATAAAGGGCTTATAATATAATAAAGAGCTTATAAGATAATTAAAAAATAGTATAGTATATCTTAACTATTAAAATATCTAGATTAGTATTATAGTAATATAGATACTATTTAGTATAACTTATAAGAGAGCTTCTTATTAATAAAAAGTATAGGTAAGGGCTTATTAGTAGAGAGGTTACTTATAATCTAATTTAATATTCCTATAGAGTTAGATATATAAACTATATTATAAGTTTATATAAAATAGTACTATTATTAAGATAAAATTACTACTAATATATATTAGAATAAGTTATAATAAATAAAACTTATCTAAGAGTATTTTATTATTTTACTACTATATAAATAGATTAGTCTTATTAGAAAGTTAAATATAGGTATTTAAGTAGTAGGCTAGTAATTAGGAGGTATTTAAGTAGTAGGCTAGTAATTAGGAGGTATTTAAGTAGTAGGCTAGTAATTAGAAAGTATTTAAGTAGTAGACTAATAAGTAAAAGGTATTTAAGTAGTAGGCTAGTAAATAGAAGGTATTTAAGTAGTAGGCTAATAAGTATAGATATATATAAGTAATAAAAGAAAAGTAGTATATAAAATAGTATTTAAGTAATAACTATAGAGATATTTAAGTAATAAATATAATAGTATATATATAATAAAAGGAAGTAACTATAATAGACTTCTATATATAATATAGACTTATATAGATAAATATTTTTTTCTAGAAAGGCCTTTTACTAGAAGGAATAGATAGTAGTTATTAATAGTAGATATTTAGGTTTAGTATATTAATTATAAGGTTAATATTAATAGTACTATATTAAAATATATTAGTTATACTTCTAGATATTAGTATTTTAGTATTAATAATAATACTTAAAATATTATCTATACTATTAATAATAGTATTTAGAATACTATCTATATTATTAATAATAATATTTAGAATACTATTTATTTTATAGTTAAATTTTAATATTCTATAATACTAATAGCTTAGTATACTATACTAATTATAGTATACTCTCTTCCCTTTCCTATAGTATTAACTATATAGAAATAATATATTATATAGTTCCTCTTAAACCTTTTAAATATATAGAATTATATCTAGCTTTTAGATAAAAAAAGTATTTATATTATAGTATTTTATTTACTTACTATATATTATAGGTTAAGATTTTAAATATAAAGATAATAAATATATTATATATCTACTCTATATATTACTTCTTTATAGCCTAATACTATATATATACCTCCTATATCTTATACTTACTATACTTCTTTACTAGTACCTTCTCCTCTAGTATACTTTTAGGGTACCCCCCTTTACCTATATAATTACTAAGAGTATACCTAGATAGGTTCTATACTTTATATAAGGATAGTATTACTAGTACCTACTATCTATACTAGTCTATAATACTATACTTACTATAGCTAGTATTAGTTAGTTACCTCTTTATTTATTTATTTAGAATCCTTACTTTACTAAATTAAGTTTATTTAATTACTATCTTTCCCTAGAACTAGTTATTAAAATCTATTAAAAGCTACTAATTATAGTTAAATACTAATTAACTTTATATTATAATCCTTATTACCTTATTCTACTATTAATATAATACTAAGCTCCTATACTTAATATTTTATAATTAAATACTATATACCCCTATTACTATTATTAAAGATTAACTATATATAGCTACTATTTCTATTCTTTATTTTTTATTTTTTATTCTTTACCCTTTATATATCGCCCTATAGGCTCTATACTTAGAACTTCTTTACTAATACTATTATTTTTACCTATATATTTACTATATTATATAGAATCTTTTATATCTAGTAGATACTTATTTTATCTATTATCTTTACTATAAACTTCTTATCCTCTTTAGTTACCTCCTTATTATAATAGGTTTTAATTTCCTATAGCTTTTATTATATATACGCTGGCTACTATCTATTTTCTACCTCTATTTTATAAATATTAATTACCCCCTAGTCTAGTTAAGATACCTTAAATATATTACTAATCCCTATATATACCTCTTTATTAATCTTTACTTTAGTAATAATCTATCTTAGCTTATTACTATTATCCTAGTATATTATAATAGTAGATTATATTTTATAGGAGTACTATTTAGTATTATAGGCTACTCTTTTTATACCTTTTAGAATTATAGGGAATAGGTAGATTACTAACCTACTATTATTATTATTATTACTACTACTACTAAATAAGGTAATCCTAATATATAAGTATTATACTAGTAAACCTAAAGTATTATATAAGTATTATACTATTAAGGAGAATTTATAATATACTAATAATAGCTATTTTATATATATACTATTAATAACTAATAGAGTATAGAATAGAGGAAGTAATATAGATAGTAATACCTACCTATATATACTTTTCTCTAGTTTTAATAAAAACTATTTTTTTTATTTATTAATAACTTTTTATTATTAGAATTCTTATATATTAGTAGGTATATACTAAGTCTATTTTAGCTAGCTTAGTACTATACCCTTTTTAGTTAGCCTATATATAGATACTAAATATACCTTAGTTACTTTTTTAGTCCCCCTTTATTTATATATTAGTAAAGTATAACGTGTTTTTTTATCCCCCCTATTTTATTAAGTTACTCTACCTTATAGTAAATCTCTATAATATATATTTACTACTACTTAGCTAATATTTTATATACTAAAATCCTATTTTTTTAGGTACTACTATATAGAGATCTATATAGTATATCTTATAAAATCTAATAGTATTTATAATAGTATTTCCTATATAATAATTATATATTATTAGACCCTCTATATTCTCTATATCCTTTTTTTATTTACTAATAATAAGTTTTATATAGATATAATATATATAAGACTCTAGCTCTATATAGTATTAAGTAAAAGTATAATAAATATTACCTTTATTAGGGGAAACTATTAGCCTATATCTATCTACCTTTTAATACTTATATAATATTATCCCTATATATATTTTTACTCTAATAAGGGAGTAAAACTATAAAGTCTTCTTTTTATTCTTTTTCTCTTTTTTTTTACCTCTTTCTCTACCTTTATATTATTATTATTATTATTATTATTATTAGAGATAGGGATAGTCTTAGTATTATTAATACTAAGATTCTTATTAAATAAGGTAGCCTTATTATTACTCTTATTTTAGTCTTTAGTATCTATATACTTACTAGATATAAAGCCTTCTACTAAAGGGTTATTAGGTATATTAATTTTACTAGAGTAGTAAAATCTATATATAGGTAAAGAGAGCTTTTCTATTTTAGAGATTTTAAATACTAGCTATTATAGTATTATTCTAAGTTTCTTAGCTTCCTTAGAGATATCCTTTAATATAGGATACTAGGGCTAGAGCTTAGAGCTAAAGAAGGTAGAAAAGTTAAACTTATTATTATTATTACTATAAGGGGGAGAGATATTAAAAAGCTAGATATACTTTTCTTTTATAGTAGGTAGAGGGTATAAGATTAATAGTCTTAAAAGGTAGTATATAAGGTATAAGTAGGTTTTATTAAAAGCTTTTTTATATTAATATATACTATATATTATATATAGTATACTATTATAACTACTATAAGAGATAATTACTAAAGTATATAATATAATATATATTAAGCTAGTTTAGAGTATCTTCTATATTATAAATATTATATAAGAGTATATTAGTATACTTTTAGTATTATAATATAGACTAAAGAGTAAGTATTATATATATAAAATATAAATTTATTTATATTAATATTATTCTAATAATACTTCCTATTAATATTACTTCTTCTCCTAAAAACTTATTACTAATTAGAGAGCTAGATTTTTATAGAAGTTATATAAAGAGTCTATATTACTATTATTACTCTTTTAATCCTAACTATTCTAGATAGTATTCTTTACTAAAGTATTTACTAACTATTTATCTAATAGAGCTATAAGTATATATACTATTAAAATTATAATCTTATTTATTTAGTCTATTCTTTTAAAAATTATACTACTCTTACTATTTTTTTATAGCTAGTCCCTCTTATAATAGCTATATAAAATAGAGATTATAGTATCTAATAGCTCCTTTATAATTAACTTACCTATAGTAATATTAGTATTTTACTATTTTATAATATTAATTAGTATATAATAGTAATAATCTATATATCTAGATATATTCTTTCTAAACTTATAAGCTATCTAGTAGACTTTATTAATATTTATATAAACTATATTCTTATACTTCTATATTTTATTAATAATAATTTAAGGCCCTATTATTACTATAATATTAACTATTATTAACTATTATAGTAAGAGAGTAGACTAAATAAAAGATATATTAGATAGGTCTAAAATAAATTTTTTTTAAGAGAGTATACTTCTTCTTATATCTATAGATACCTCTAAAGTATACTAGATAATAGTATATATTCTTTCTAGTAATTAATTAACTAATATATTTATTTTCCTACTTTTTATTAATATAGACTATTACTATTATATCTATAGTTTAGAATAGTCTATTAAGTTATATACCTTTCTATTCTACCTTCTACTTTAATAGTATAATTATATAGAGAAACTCTAAGTACCTATCTATTCTATATATACTAGATAGGAGAATCTATACTTTATTAATATCTAGCTAGAAATATATATACTAGTAATAGTATAGAAGAAATCTATTATTATACTCTAATTTAGGTATTAAAACTAGTAACTAGGGGATTTACTACTATTTAGAAGGTAGTAAAGGAATTAATTTAAGGCCTTTTATAGTTATTACCTTATCCTTAGTTATATATATATTATCTATTATATAATATAGTTACTTATCCTCTAGATAAAAATATTTAAATTTATAATTATTAGATATATTATTATTACTATTACTACTACTATTACTAATATATAAGTCCTTATTCTAGAAATTTTTAAAGGTAGTAATAGTTACTAACTATACTAGATATATTCCCTATAATTACTATACCTATTATAACTTCTATAATAGCTTCTTAGTATAAGGACTATATCTAATAGGCTTACTAGTATAATAGATAATTTTTATTTTAGTAATTATAGGTATTATCTATTTAGTAGGTTAATAAGTACTATAAAATAAGTAAATAGTAGAGAACTTATACTTTAATAGAACTAGATAGTAGTAGTAGTAACTACTAATATATATAAATTATATAAATAGTTAAAAAAAAATAGAATATTAACTTACTACTTAAGAGTCCTTATTATAACTAATTAGTTATTCTATATATAAATAATTTCTAGAGTCTTCTAGACTCTATCTCTATTAGTATAATTACCCCTCTATAATATTAATATATATTTATATATATATACTACTATAGGAGGTTATTCTATTATTTAAGAATTCTTATTATAACTAAATAGTCCTCCTATAGATAGATAATTCCTAGAGTCTTCTAGACTTCTCTCTAGTAGTATAATTACCCCTCTAGTATTTATATATATATACTACTACTATATATCCTATAATTTAATTATAAATATTTAGCTATTATTTATATTATACTACTCCTCTATAGAACTAATTATTTAAAATACCTAGCCTAATAGACTTCTAAGTATAAATATATATTATTAATATATATTATTAATATACTATTTATAAAAATACTTACTATTATTAAATTCTACTTTACTATCTATTAATTACTACTAGTTATAGCTTTTAGTTAATACTTAACCTAGAATATAGCTTTTAAAGTTAAGTATATAGCTTTTAAAGCTAATATATTTTTTAGAGCTAATATACTTTCTAGAGCTAATAATATAACTTCTAGAGCTAATAGTATAACTATAAAGTTAGTATAGTTTATATATTAGCTTCTTATTATATCTATCTATATTATAGTACCTAGTACTAATAGGTAATTAATCTAGTATCTAAGAAATAATAAATTATAAAATATTACTATTATATTTATAGGGCTATAGGTATAGCTCTAGATATATTAAAACTATATATAAGGGATTTTAAATTATATAATAAACCTCCTTTATAGATTTAATAAGAGTTATATAAAGTCTATTATCTATAGTACTTAGTAGCTAGTATAGAAAGAAGAAAAAACCTAGGGTAATATTAGTAATAAAATTAGGGTATAGATATATAAGAAATTACCCCCTAATTATATATAACTTTTTAACCTTTTTAAGGAATACTAGCCCTTTTTTAAGATAGTCTTAAAGGTATAGTATTAGAAAACTTATAACTAATACCTAAAGTTATAAAAATTATAAAAAAAGGTAATAGCTAATAGGAATATAGATATACCTAGAGATAGCGCTAGCTATATTAGTATACTAAGCTATTAACTATTAGATATATATATATTAGATAAAACTACTAATAGTATCTACCTAGTTTATTATATACTTAAGGTAATATTAGAGTTTCTAGAAGATAATTTTAAAGAATACTATAAAATATACCTTATAGATACTATAGTAGACTTACTTAATACTAGTAAGGATTAAGAATATTATATAATTAAATTAATTACTACTATTATATTCTCTACTATACCTATACTAGTATATAAAAGAGGATATCTATATAAAATAAATATAATAGCTCTAATATAGTAAGAACCTACTTTAATATAGTAAGGATTTACTCTAATATAATAAGGATCTATTCTAATATCTATAGCTATAAATAGTAATATTATTAGTAGTAGTATATTAGATAGTATAGTACTTAATAAAGGTACTAATATAGATAATACTAGTAGTTATACTAAAAGAGTTAATTCTAAATAAGTCTCTAACTCTATATAGATATAGTATAGTATATTCTAAATAATATAATTTAAGTACCTTATAATAAATAGCTCTATAAGGTAGATAGTTATATATAGTTTTAATCTAATAATATTATAGAAAAAAATATACCTAAAACTAAATAAAAGAGTAAAACCTTAAAGGGAAAGAATTTAATAGCTTTAAAAAAATAGTACTAGATTTAAAGAGAGATAGTAGCTTAGTAGGGTTATATAGAGATAGTAATACTTTAGTAATTTTTTATTATTAATATAGGATATTAAACTTCCTAATTAAGTAATATTTATAAACTATTAAATACTATAATCTACCTCTATACTAATTTTTATTATTAGTATAGAATATTAAATTATCTAATTAAGTAATATTTATAAGCTATTAAATATTATAATCTACCTCTATACTAATTTTTATTATTAGTATAGAACCTTAAACTACTAAGTTAGATAGATATTATAATATATATTTATAATAGCTAGTATACTATATATAAAATATATATAATTATTTATATAATATAGATTTACTAAAGGTATTATAGAACTTCCTTCTATTTACTTTCTAGATAATATATAATATAGAGTATTATTATATTTCTTATAACCCCTAGTTAAGCCCTATATATAATTTATAGTTTTATTTTACTAGATATTTTAATACTTCTATATATACTAGACCTAGTATATATTCTAGACTACTAGTATTTCTAATAACTAAATATTTATTAATTAACTTTATTTTAAATTTAGCTAGTCTACTACTTATACTCCTTAGTAAAGGATAACTAGGTCTTTAATAATAAAGTCTCTAGCTAGGTACTTAATCTAAAGGTAATTAGTAGTAACGCGATAGTTAATATAGTTTCTAGCTAAGTACTTAATTCTAAGATAGTTAATAGTAATATAATTATTAATATAGTCTCTAGCTAGGTATTTAAACCTAAGATAGTTAGTAGTAATATAATTATTAATATAGTCTCTAGCTAAGTACTTAAATCTAAGGTAGTTAGTAGTAATATAATTATTAATATAGTTTCTAGCTAGGTACTTAGTTCTAAGATAGTTAGTAGTAATATAATTATTAATATAGTCTCTAACTAAGTACTTAAACCTAAGGTAGTTAGTAGTAATATAATTATTAATATAGTTTCTAACTAGGTACTTAAATCTAAGATAGTTAGTAGTAATACTATTATTAATATAGTTTCTAGCTAAGTACTTAATTTTAAGGTAATTTACTATTATTAAGAATATAAATAATACTTAGTAATATTAGAGTTTATAGAGCTCCAATTAGCCACAATAAGGGGTACCTTAACCCGAGTACTAAACTAATTTAGGATAAGTATAGTATATAACTAGCCTTTCTAGTAATCTTTTCTTATATAGTAATCTAATTAATTCGCTCCCTAAATAAAGGGATATTTAAGTTTCTTTTCTCTACTATAATTATAAGCCTAGTACTTAAAATATAGAATAATTCTCTCTATATACTTTACTACTTAAATATACCCTCTTAGGTTCTTCTATTATACTAAAAGCCTTCTTTATTTAATAAAGCTATAAGTAATTTAACTATTCTAGTTACTTAGACCTAGTTTATTAATTAAATAAGCTAGCCTTATTAGTTTATAAGCTTATATTTCTAAGTAAACTCTAAAGGTATCTAGTCTAAAATTAATCTAAATAGTCTAATAGTCCCCTTAATTAAGGATAATTACTCTATTTAACTAGTTATTCTAGAAGAACTATACTAACTAGTTACTTTAGATAACCTTAAAGATTATAAGTAGGAGCTTAAATTATATAAGAAGAATAAAGAAAGCTATATTTTAAGGATTATAGAATATCGCGCTATAATCTCTAACTAGTAAATATATTATTCTAAGTTATAAAATCTCTAGAACTAGATTTATATTACTATCTCCTAAGATTTCCTTACTTTAGTAATAATTAATATAGTTAAAGATAATAAATCTATTTTATAATATCTACTTTATATACTAAAGAATAATCTAGTACCTATTAAAGGAGTAACTAAGAATCTTATTTAAGTATAGTATTATACTTATTTTAATAAAATAAAGAGTAGATAGTAGAACCTAGAAATCTAGTTTAAAGAATAGTAGCTCTTCTACTATAAAGTAATTATATACTTAGTTAAAGAAACTAAAAGAGTACTTATAATTTATAATTTCCTTAAAGCTTTAGATAAGAAGATTACCCCTAAGTAGTCCTACTTAATTAAGTAATAAATCCTACTTAATAAAATACTTAAAAGGCCTATAATAATATTTTCTAAGATTAGAAAGATATTTTTAGTACTAATCTAAGAATAATTACTCTACCCTAATTATAAAAGGACTAGTATCTATATAATATTTAGTAGTTAGACTACTAAGCCTAGTAGGGAATTATCTAATAATATATAAAATAATAATTATTTTAACTACCCCTATAAAAATATCTAATATAAATAGTAATTAATTAAATACTAATACTTATAGATAGCTATTACTAGTACTCTAATTAATAGATCCTAAGTATTTAACCTTTCTAATAAAGAGTAAAATAAAATTTTAAGCTATTTAAAACTTCTATAATAGTTAAAGCTATAGACTAAAATTAATAGTACTAATTAGAAAATAAGTAATAAGAAATAGCTTATTATTAACTACCCTAGTAGTATTATAGTAGCTCTTATTAATTTAATTAATCTTCTAAATAAAGTCTCTAAGAATAGAATCTATAATATAATATAGAATTCTTACCTATTTTTTAAAAGTATAATTCTAGATAGTATAGTTACTATTTATCTTATTAATAATTAGAACCTTCTAGTTACTAGTTCTTTTAAAAAAGTAACTATAGAAGACTAAGTTAAAATAGAAACTTAAGCTCTACCTATTTTAAAAATAAGAAATTATCTAATTAAGAATATTCTTTATAGTAAGAATAGGAAATAATTAGAGAATCTACTACTTAAAAATATAAAGGTAGTTAAGAACTTCTATATAAATATTATTTTAGAAGCTTAACTTAAAAAAGTTAGTATTTAGTATCTTAGCTTAAATAATACCCTAAGAATTAGAATAATTAAATAAAGTATTATAATAGTAGACCTATAATATAAGTATAACCTTACTTTCCTTAAATATAAGCCTATATACTCTTATCCTACTATTATAAATATAATTTAACTATCTAAGCTATTAAGAGAGAATATCTCCTACTTAAATAGTAAAGAACTATAGTATAAGTAATTAGAATACCTTAGAAAAAAGGCTTTATAAGCTCTAGTTTCTAGTGTATACAGTATATTAATTAAAGGAATATAATAATAAAAATATAAGTATTATATAGTTATATATATAAGTAAAGTAATCTTATAATAATTATATAAGTATTTACTATATCTATTCTACTATATTATATAGAACCTATTTAATATAGAGTAAGGGTAAATACTTAAATTCTAGATTTTTATAATAAAGGAAGAATTTAGTAGAAAGTTTTATAATTTTAATCTATAAGGGAAGATACTTTTAGAAATTCTATAATTAATAAAACACCTATTAACCTTTATAAAGAATAAGTACTAGCTCTAAATTATATAAATCTAGTAAGATAATAATATAGTAATACTCCTATAGTAAGGGATATTATAATATAAGAAATAGATAATTAAAAAAGGAATTATAATTAATCTTTTACTACCTTATATATATAAAACTAATAGTTTAATAGAGTAAGCTAGAAAAGAGCTAATTAAATAAATAGTAAAAATAAGGTCTAGTATAAATCTACTAATAAAGCTATAGCTAGAGATTATAAATATAGTAGTCTAGTTATATAATATAAGCCTAAGTATAGTATATAGCTTTTAATTACTAAATAAAGTATTAGATAGCTAGTTCTAATAGTACTTTTAGTATTATAAGCTAGTAATTATATAATATATAATAGTAAATTTCTATTTAAACTAAAATAGAATTTATACCTATAAATACTAAGTATATCCTCTAATAAAGAATCGCGAAACTAGATATAATAAAAGGGGATTTAAAATAAATCTAAAAACTTATATTAGGTATTTAGTAGACTATTAAACTTTTAATATCTATAGAATATAAGTTCTTATACTTAATTAAGTAATTATAACTAGGAATATTATATTTAATAAGATAATCTTCTACTAGGAAGTATATAAAGTTAAGCTTCTAAAGGTAGAAACTCTAAAAATTATAGAAAGTATTTATAAGAATAAAGTTAATAATCTAGAAGATATATTTAATATAATTAATCTTACTTCTAGCTTAAATAAGTATACGAGTACTATAAGAATTAAGAATACTAAGTAACTACTTAAAGGTAAAGGATTAGAGTAGATAGATTTTAAGGATAGCTAGCTAAGAAATTAGGAAATAATAATACTAACTACTATATAAGCTATAGGTATAGCTAACTAGTAGCTAGGAATTTATATAGGCTAAAATTTAAGTATAGAACTTATAACCCTAAATATAATACTATAGCTAGATATTATAAAGACTAATTAATATAATTATAAAAATACTAGGAGTTACTAGAATTAGAATTTAATTAGAAAAGCTAGTAAACTAGAGTTTTAGAATAATACTTCCCTAGAGTAGGAGCTTTAAAACCCTACTACTACTTTTTAACCTAGTATAACTAACTCTATACTACTAGATAAAGTAAAAAATCTACTAGTAAGTTAAAAATAATAATATATCTTCCCTATAGTAAATAAAGTAAGTAAATAACTTTAAGAAAAGGTACCTAAGATTAACTAACTAATAAATAGGTATTTACTAGTTTAAAGGTTAAGATAATAAGATATAGATTATAATAATTAGTTAAAAGATAGATTAAATTTTAGTATATATATACTAATAGTAGATCTATCTTTAAAAAATAGTTTTTAGATTAACTTTATATATATATTTATACTAGGAGTAGATAAAGTCTAGAATAAGTATAAAGGCTATAAAATACTAAATATAGTAGTTATAGTAGTTATATTTAAGAAATTAAAACTAGTAATATTACTAGCTTATCTATATAGAGATAAGTTACTACTAGAATTAATACTCTAAAAATATTTATTTTCCTATCCTCTAAAAAAGCTATTTAAGTAGACTATAATTAAAGAAATTACTACCCTATAGTAGAAAGGAACTTAAATAAAGCTACCCTAATTATAAGTAATAAAATACTTATTTCTATTAAAATAAGTATTTATATATAAGCTTAATTAGAATAGTTAGTTTAAAAATTATAAAACTTATATTATAGTTAAAGGAGACCTTTAATTAAAGGATACCCTATACTTAACCTATACTACTATACTTATAGTAAGATTATTCTAAATAGTAATAGTAATTACTATAAAGTTTAACCTTAAGATTAAATAATATAATATTATAGGAGTATTTCTAAATACTATAATTATAGTAGATAATTCTATAACCTATAAACTTCTAAATAGATTTAAAATACTAGAAATATATATAAGATTAAATTAAGCTCTTTATAATTTAAGAGACTTACTACTTCTCTAGTATAAAGAGTTTTCCTACTATTAGATCCACTATAAATAATAATAGATTACTATAAACTATAGATATAGATAGATTAGTTATATATTATATAATTATATAAATTATTATAATTAATTATTATTCTAAGTCTAGCTAAGATATACCCTTAAATAGTACCTTAGTACCCTATACTAATTCTAATAGTATAAAATATCCTAGTCTCTCCTTTTATACTTATTATCTACTACTACTAGTAGTTACTATAACTTACTATAATAGTAAGTATACTATACTATAGGTAATAATATATATATATAATCTAATATACCCCCTTAGCTTAGTGCCCCTAGACTACCTAAGCTAGATTATAAGTAATAGCTTAGAGTACTTAGTAAAAGTAGTCTTAGATTTCTTTAAGTAGTATAGTACTTATTACCTCTCGATTTTCTATATTAACTAATCTAAGCTAGTTAAAAAAGTCTAGCTATTTATTTACTAGTAGTACCTTTATAAGTCTATTAGTAATTATTTTAGCTAACTTAGTATATTTAATAGTAATTATTCCTATAGAGACTTCTTATTATAGCTAGTAATTATAGATATTAACGTGTTAGAGCTTAGTCTAGAGTTTTAATACTTCCTAAATTACTAAGTAAATTATCTATTAATTATTATATTATATTATAATTATAGAGCTAAGTAATATAATCCTAAGCTCCCTTAATAATCTTAAAATATAGATAGCTTCCTTAGCTACCTATAATAGGGCGAGTAGTTTTACTTCTATTATAGAGGTAGTAATAGTATCTTATTTATTTACCCTCTATACTATTAGGCTATTAAATAATTTAATTATATAGCCCTATAAGCTTTTTCTATTAATTATATTATTAGTAAATAAGGTATTACTAGTAATCTAGAGGTATAATCTACCTCTAAGCTATAGACCTTTATATTTAGTAGTTAAGAGATATAATAATACTCTATTAGTAGTATTTTAATATACTTAGCCTAGGTTTAATAGAAACTAGGCTAGCTATAATATAGTAAAAGCGATATCTAGTTATATTATAACTACTATAAATAATAGTAATCTAATTTTTTATTAATACTTATTAATCTCTAATAGTAAGGCTAGACCTTCTTAAGGTTTAAGCTCTATACTAGCTATAGGTATATTATAGTAGTAATTAGTTTTATCTACTAGTTATTAGATCTTCTTAATATATAAGGTCTATAATAATTATATAAGTTATTAGTTTTATTTTTAGATAACCTCTATACTAAGGAACTATTATAGGTTATCTTCTTTAGTTATAGTATATTTTTATTTAAGTAGCTCTACTACTTTAGTTACTACTACCTTTTTTATTTAGTAATAAGTAATAATAATATTATCTATATAGAAGAAGATAATAATACTATTCTTAATTATATAGTATAGTTTATATAGAATTATAGTAAAACCTATACCTTTAAGTATTATAGTAAATTCTTTCTACTATAGCTTAGATAAGATTTAGAGTCTATAGAGGGCCTTCTATAGTTTAAGGGTTATACCTCTCTTTTAGTACCCTATAGGTATCCTTATATAGACTTCTTAATTAAGTATTATATATATAAACGCGTTAGTTATATTATATTATTTTAGTTTAAGGTTATACCTAGTAGCTATCGCTATAAGTATATAGAATAATTAATTAGCTAAGATTACTATATAGGTATCTTATAGAGTAATATCCTTTTACTAGTCTCCTTATATAACTAGTTAAGCCTTATACTTTAGGAATTAATAGTATTTATTAAGTTTATAGGTATATACCTATATATAGTTAAGGATTTAGTAATCTACTTATTTAATTAGTTTTTATAGTACTTCTATTTATAAGTTTATTTATTAATAGCTAGCAAGATATTTATATTTAGCTTTTTAAAATAATTCCCCTATTAGGTAATCCTTAAGTCTAGTTTAGATTATTAGTAGTAGTAGTAGCTAGCTTTAATAAGGCTTTAATCCTTTTATAAGTATTTATTTTACTTATACTTTATTAAGGTTATAGCCTTTATATATACCTTTATAACCTACTAGGGTACCTACTATAAATATAGCTACCTAGGGTATAATCTTTATACTAGCTATTATTAACTACTATATATAGTTATCTACTACTTATACTTTTAGTAATAGTATATTCTATATTATAAGTTATACTAGTAGTATAACTAGTAGTAGTATTATTAGTAGTAATAGATAGGTACTATTATACTTTCTCTCTAGTAATTCTTTTAATATCTCTTATTATTATTATAAGTTACTATAACTTATTATAACTAACTTATTTTTATAGAATAAAATTATTTCTAGTTTAGTTATTAGAGTAGGTAGTTTCTCTATAGTCCTAACCTATAATATAATCTCTTCTAGAGTACTATATATAAAGTTATCTATAAGCTCTTCCTATATTCTATTAAATACTATATCTTTATTAAATATAATATTATAGATACTAATTACTTTTAATAGTAATAGAATTTATATATACTAGATATTTATTAATTAGTATCCTATAAGGTATCTAATCTATACCTTTAGATTAAGTCTCTATAACTTATTTTTCCTATACTATATATTATTAGTTATAGTAAAGGCTTTACTTCTATATACTTTAAAATATACTAGATTTAGTTTCTAAGACTAAGTTACTATTCTATTAATAAGGATAACTATTATAAAGAATACTTTATATAATAAGTACTAGTAATTCTTATAATTTAGTATTTAATTATATAGGTATACTATAGCCCTAGTAATCTTAGGCTATATTTCTTATAGAAGGTTTATATTAAGTTATATTATATAGGCTTTTTCTTTTATTATACTCTCTAAGTACTTAGCTCCTCTATTTTATACTTATATATCTAGTATTAAGGGCTTAATTTTAATACCTTAGCTTATATACTAGTATTTAATATCTACTTTTACTATAAAGATCTTATTATCTAATTTAATAATCTTAACTATTATACTAAACTATACTTTTATAAATAGTATAAAGCTACTAAGTACCTTAATAATAGTCCTTATTAGGTAGTTATCTCTAAAGTAGAAGTCCTATATATAGCTAGAGTATTAATTAGTAATTAATATTTAGCTTTTCTCTTTAGTAAAGCTATTAGGTTTAAAGTTATAAAAGTTAATTATAATATACTTACTAGGTCCTTAATTATTTAGTTAAGATATATATCTAATCTATTATTTTAATTTAGCTTATTTATAGGTATTATATTTTACTATAGGGATACCTTTAATATATACCCCCTTAGCTTACTATACTAGGTACTTAAGTATATTTAGTTCTAGATAGCCTAGTTATTTATACTATATAACTATATTTATAGTTTTTACTTTATACTTTATATATATTATTACCTTATATATAGTATATACTATACTTTATATAATAATATAAATACTATTAGTAGATTTATACTTTAGTACTTATTAACTATATAGCTCTTATAGTTCTATTATAATAGTATTATTAGCCTATTTTAGTACTATAGGTTCTAATTTAGTATCCTACTATAGTCCTTAATATTTAAGTAGTTAAAAGGATACTAGGTTATAGAGTAGGTTAGGGTAGTAAGTTATATTATTAAGTCTAATTATACTATTTCCCTAATAACTTTATAGTTTAAGGTAAACGCTTTTATATCCTTATATCTAGACTTATATATTACCTATCTATATAAAGTCTTCTAATATTAGTAGCTAGAATAAAATAAATTAATTAATATTATTAAAGATATAATATATAGTACCTAAGTTAAGGATTAATAAGGTTTATAATAGGTATATATAAGGGTTAGACTAAGAGGTTACTTAGAAGCTTATAGAAATTATAGTAATTTTCTATCCTTCTAGTTACTTATTACTAGCCTCTAATATTTAGGTTAGTATAGGAGTATATAACTATTTAATTTATAGTATTCTAGATTACACTTATTTAAATATATATATCTATTCTTATATTAAGGGATTATTTTAGATATTATACTTAATAAAATTATTCTATCCTAGTTATAGTTTCTACTATACTAGAACTTTTTCTAGAAAGGTATAGTAGTAATCTTTTAGTATATATTCTATAGAATATATAGAATACTTTTCTTTATTTATACCTTAATTTTTTATTTACTAGTAAGGTATTTTATTTCTTCTATAACCTCCCTACCTATATAGTATAGAGATATTTTACCTATATAGTATAGAGCTTTACTTATATAATATAAAGGATTCTTACCTATATAATATAAGTAGATTAGGGTTATATAATTTTTATAAGGATATTATTATACTCTATCCTTATTTTTAAGTACCTTATATTTATATAGGTATACTATTACTAGTATAAAAGGTATCCCCTTTAGTACTAGTATCTAGTTCTCCTCTAGTAATAAATATAGCTCTAATTATAGTTTTAACTAGATAATAGTACTCTATATAGAGTCTAAACCTCTTTATTATATTTTAATATATTATCTCCTATTTATTTTAGAGGGCCTATTTAAAAGTAGTAGTATATACTTTATCTAGTACTATAATACTTCTTATAAAATTATTAAGAATAGTTATATTATCTATAGTCTCTATATAGCCTTACCTCTTAGTAGTAGATACTATATAATTATATTTAGCTAGCTAGAGGTCCTATTTAGTTAACCTCTTAGTACTTTAAATAATATATAGGTATTTATATTATACTTATAGCTTTACTTCTTTATTATTAACTCCTACCTTCTTTATAATAAGAAGGATCTATTCTTTATATAGTTTTTTAGGGAGGTAATAGGTACTAAATAGGTTAGCTATAATAAAACTCTATAGGTATAATATAAGCTTCTCTATTTTCTATACCTCTATATAATATTCTACTAGTTCTATTTTATACTAATTAGATTATAGTTTATAGTATTTAACTTATAAGTTCTACTATAACTTTTATATATTTATAAGGATATATAGGCTACTTAGTATTAGGTTATTATTATATATAAATTAATATAGGTTTAGTAGCTATAGTGCTTATAGTTATGGCTTTAGTACCTTACTATTAGTTAGGTTAAATATATATTATACTTAGTTAGCTCTTACTTATATTTCTAGTACTATTAGCTATTCTATATACTATATAGAGGTAGTAAGGAAGGTCTTTATAGGTCTAATAGGTAGCGCTATATTATTTAGCGTATATAGTTAGTAATAAAGTAGTAAAACTCTTAATTATTAAATCTACTATAAATAATAATAGATTACTATAAACTATAGATATAGATAGGTTAGTTATATATTATATAATTATATAAATTATTATAATTAATTATTATTCTAAGTCTAGCTAAGATACACCCTTAAACGGTATCTTAGTACCCTATACTAGTCCTAATAGTATAAAATATCCTAGCCTCTCCTTTTATACTTACTACCTACTACTACTAGTAGTTACTATAACTTACTATAATAGTAAGTACACTATACTATAGGTAATAATATATATATATAATCTAATACCTACTTACTTAGAGCTAAAAGGCTTAAAGCTTTAAAGGAAAAGTCTTATTTATTCTTTTCTAAAGATTAGAAAATTCTAATACTATTCTATATAGATAATATACTACTTCTATATTATAATAATTATAAAGAGTAAGCTTAAATACTATAAAATAAGGTTATAAATAAATATAAGATTAAAGATAAGGAACTAATTAAATAGTTTCTTAGAGTATAAGTAATTAGAAACTAAGATAATTAAATAATTATACTTATATATAATATATATATTAATAAGATTATAAAAAGATTTAAGCTTTATAAAACTAGTAGCTTCCTACCTACTCCTTTTTTAATTAATAAGCTTAAAAAAAGTAAAGGTAAAATATTACTATAGTAAATTAAAAGTTATTAAGAAAAGATTAGATTAGTATTATATATAGTAATTATACTATAACTAGATATTATATTTACTATATTAAAGCTATCCTTCTTCCTTACTAACCTAAGTATAAAGTATAAAGTAGTAGTTAATTAAGTAATTCTATACCTCTATAGAATATACTAGAAAGTAATTTAATTTAGTAGATATAATAGTCTAGACCTACTTATCTATAAAGATATATCTTTTATAAATAATTTACTAATAAGATAATTATTTTATAGGTATATTACTCTATTATTTAGTAGCGCTATTCTATAGAAGATAGCTTACTAAAGTATAATTATAACTTTAACTATAAAAGTAAAACTTCTTACTCTAGAGTATATTAGTAAAGAAGTAATAGTTTTAAAGTACTTCTTTACTAAACTTATACTAGACTTAGGATTACTCTAGTAAATCTACTATAATAACTAGTAAATAATTAAACTAGTAATTAGAAAAAATAAAAAAATTACTATATACTTTTACTATATTAATATCTAGAATATATAGCTATAATAAGAGTATATAAAGGGATTATTTAAGATTTTATATTTTAAAATAAGTAAAATACCTATAGATAGTTTAATAAAAGTACTATTAAAATAGTAGTTTACTAGATTTATATAGCTACTTAATCTTTAAGATATAAGTTTTATAATTATAGATATAAAAGAAGTAAAGTAAGTAAAAATTTATTAAATTTAATTATAAAAAGTACTTTTTAACTAGAGAATAAAAGAAAAATAAAAGAAAAATAAAAGAAATCTATCCTACTTAAATATATTAAGTATCTAATTAAAGAGCTTATAAAGCTAAGTATACTACTATACTTCTAATATATTAAAGTATCTAAAATATCTATATTTAAAACTATCCTAACTATAAATAGAAAATTCCTTAGTTTTAAAAAACCTATTATAACTGTATAGATATTCCTTAAGGTAATTAAAGTTAGGCTACTATTAATTTATACTATAATAACTAATACTTAAACCTATCTTATAAAGCTATTATAAAGTATAGTACTTATAAGGAGTAGATATATTATACTTAGAAATATATATAGCCTTTTATAAGTTTACCTTTTAGTTATTTATAGGATAGACCTACTAGAAAATAAATAGAGTAAGAATAGGAGTAATAAAAATAAGAATAAAAGTAGAAAAAATAGGAATAGAAATAGGAATAGGAGTAGGTAGAAATAAGATAGGAGTAGATAGAGTAGAAATAGGAATAAAAAAAGTAGAAAAAAAGCTAATTATTAAGTAGAGGTTCTATAAAGGTATAAAAAGGGTTTTTTAACTTTTATCTTAATCTTTTAGTATAGCTTAAATATACTACTATAAATAATTAACCTTATAAGCCTATATATAGTTAGTAAAAATTTAAGTAATAAAGAAAATAAGGGAAGCTTATACTAAAGTTTAAATTATTATAAAATAAGATAAAGTATATTATATATATAGCTAGAAATAGTAGACTATAATAATTAGTAAAGCTTAACTAAATAAGTAGAGAATCTAGCTTATATTAATTTATATAAGTATATATAATAGTAAAAGTAATATCCTATCTATTAGTTTATAATATTATAGTAAAGACTATCTAATCTACTATTTAAGATACTTATTAAGTAACTAAGATAGCTTATTAGCTAGATAGCTTTAATATACTCTTCTTCTATAGCTAGAGGAGTATATAATATTACTAGAGAAGCTTAGCTAAAAGTATAGAAAGTAGACTAAATAGAAGGATAATTAGATTAATAAGTTATTTAAAAAGTTATAGTAAATCTTTTAGTAGTAACTACTTATTTAGTTTTAAGTCTCTCTTCTTATTTATATACTTTAGTAGTATAAGCTTTAGTAGTATTATTAGCTATCTAAAAGGTATAAGTAAAGTATTAAAAAGTAAAAGGTAAGAATATACTATAAGATAGGATAATAGGGATAAAGAAAAGAAGTTTAAAAAGTATAAAAGATACCTTTTTATTCTACCTATCTCTACTAGTTTATACTATATAATAATTATTTACTTTATTTACTATTACTTACTATACTTAGTTATAAGGCTACTATTATTTATAAGTATTATATTAAGTACTAAAAGATTCTTATTCTAGCTAATTAGTATTATAATACTAATAATAGTATAATATAAATAAGAAATTATAGTCTAAGCTATATATTTCTAAAGGAAGCTAATCTAAATAATTAAATTCTACTAGTAAATAAATAATAAGCGCTATTTACTTAGGGGGTATATTAAGAATATAAATAATACTTAGTAATATTAGGGTTTATAGAGCTCTAATTAGCTATAATAAGGGGTACCTTAACCTAAGTACTAAACTAATTTAGGATAAGTATAGTATATAATTAGCCTTTCTAGTAATCTTTTCTTATATAGTAATCTAATTAATTTACTTCCTAAATAAAGGGATATTTAAGCTTCTTTTCTCTACTATAACTATAATATAACTATTAATAAAGTTTCTAGCTAGATATATAAGTAGTAATTATAGTTACTAGTAGTATTATTAGCTAGAAAAGGTAGAAGGAAAGAAAGATATTATTATATTAGTAGGTTACCTATACTATTAGATAAGTATATTTTATACTAATAGTTATTAGTTAGAAGACTATAGAGAAAGAGATATTATTATACTAGTAGGTTATTTAAGCTATTAGATAGATATACTATATACTAGTTTAACTAATTAGATAGTTATAAATATAACTACTACTTTATATAATAAGGACTTATACTATATTACTTTATACCTAATAAGGTAAAGCTAGTATATAGTATTTAAATAATAATCTAAAATAAGTCTTATTAATATATCTAGAGAAGAGAATAGTAATCTAGTATAAAATAGATCTATATTATAGGTTTCTATTTAACTAACTAGATAGTTATAAATATAACTATTACTTTATATAATAGAAACTTATACTATACTATTTTATATCTAATAAGGTAAAGCTTTTATACTATAAAATATTTAAGTATACCTTTATATTAGTAGTAGTATAAGGGGGGCTAATAAGAACTATATTACTAAGACTTTTTTAACTTTTTTATTAACTTTAGTACTTTATAATTATAAGTCCCCTAGTTAGGGAAATACTAATACTTAGTATATTTAAAGCTAGCCCTTATAATTATATTCTTATAAGCCCTAACTAAGTATACCTAATATTTAGAGTTATCCTAAATATACTAATTATAGTAATTATCCCCTTTAAGGAGTTTATCTATTTTAGTCTCTATAATCTATATAGTATAGAAATACTAGTTAATTATAACTTCTACTATACCTTCTAGAACCTATATCTAGGATTAGCTCTTTAATTAAGCCTACTTAAGTCTAGTTACCTTTAGCTAATAAACTTATAGTATTTATAAATAAAATTAGAATTTATTAAAGTAATAGAAAGCTTATATACTCTTATAGAAAGTAGCTAAAAATAAAAATATAAATATACTCTCTTAAAAAATATTACTATTATCTCTACTTTTTTTTTTATCTCTAGCCTCCTCTATCTTTATATCCCTATTAAAGTCTATAAATATAGGTATAAAATTATTATTATTATTATTATTAGTAATAATTAGGGTTAGGAGAGAAGGGGTAGGTATAGGGGTAGGTATAGATATAGGAGTAGAAGTAGAAATACTTATATATTATTTCTCTTATTAATACTATTTTAAATATACTATAAGTACTAGTAGTATATATATAAAAGGAGAAAGGTATTAAACTAGCTTAAATACTATACTATATACTACTATTAAAGAAATATAAAAAATATAAAAACTTATAAAATTTTCTTTTATTATAAGTATAGCCTACTTATAGAGTTATACTTAATAGACTAAAAGGCTAAAGAAAGTAGGGGAAGATATATAAAAATATAACCTTAGAGTAGATACTAGAATAAATATAGATAGGTAGTATAGTAAATAATTATATAATTAGGTATTATAGGGTAAGAGAAAAATAAAGTTATTAATATAAAAGTAATTACTTATATTATACTAAGGCCTATAAGAGGTACTAACTATTATTCTAGAAATAAGGTAAAAGTAAAAATTAATAATTACCTCTTTACTTATTCTAAATTAATAATTATAGTATTTATAAGAATTTCTTACCTATATTAATATTAACTAATAGTAAGGTAGAAAAAAAAATTAATATATATAAAGTATTTTAGTAGAAATACTAATTATTAGAATAGTTTTTCTAAATTATAAAGTAGGTCTACTTTAAATTACTCTTTTCTATCTACTTAATAGTAGTATATATTTATAATAAAGTTTCCTCTTACTAATATTTACTATTAGTATAGTAGAGTTAACCTTTAGAATATAGTCTATATTATAAGGATAGTTTATAAACCTAATATATATATAAAAAATAGTATATTTATTCTAACCTTTTAAATAAAATACTTATAACTAATAGTTCTTAGATATAATATATTTTAATAAAGTATAGTAAAATAAAATACTTATATCCTTTTAACTATTTACTAGAATAATATTCTTAATTATATTACTATATTATTAAATATTACTTCTATTTCTATTTCTACTACTACTACTACTATTACTACTATTTTAGAGTTTAATAAGTTTATTATTTAGGTACCCCTCTAAATAGAGTCTTTTATATAAATTAATAAGTATCTATTAGGATATATCTTATTACTAGCCTTATACTAAATTAATAATACTAATTATTTTTATAATTTTAATTTCTTTATATTTAGTATCTATATTAGTACCTATATACTTAGTAATAGAAATAATCTAAATCTTTAGAACTAAAATAATATATTTAGAGATATCTCTAAAAAAGCTAAATAGTCTAGAATTATATTATATTTACTAATACCTATAGACTAGAAGATAGAAGAGTATTCTTTACCTATATAATAGTTTTATCTTAAGGCTAATATACCTAATAATCTTTCTAGAGAAGGCCTTATATCTATAGAGTATATAAATACTAGATATAAAAATAAGAATAATAAAGGGAATAACTCTATAAATAAGGAGATTAGAAAAGTAAATATATAAATACTACTATTATAAGTATCTTATAACTAATTAATATAGATATTATAGACTAAGTAATATTATACTAGAATACTATTAATATATAATTATTTATAAAGTATTAAGAATAGTTCTATAATTTACTCTTATTTAGCTAGTTCTTTAAGGGAATATCTATATTACTAAGCTATATTTAAGAGGTATATAAAGATACTAATAACCTTTTAGCTAGGGCTAAAATAGCTAAAAATAAAGGTTTAAGCCTACTTTTAGCTAATAAGAAAAGATAAATTTAGTAAAATCTAGAATTCTCTCTACTCTTAGTATAGATACCTTAGTTAGAAATACTAAATATATAAAGAGGATATATAAGGGGATATAAAGTATAGCTATAGAGAGTATTAGAAAATTATTATAGATTATAACCTACCTAAGTAGGCCTATATACTTTAAAAGAGGTATTTTAAAAGAGTTTATAATAGTAGTAGGCTAATAATACTATAATTAGTATATTAGATAATATCTAAAGATATCTTTAGTAGAGTTTAACTATATCTTTAATAGTCCTTAATTATATAATATATACTCTTAGGGTATATTATAGGAATATAATATATATACTAATATTAGGGAATTTTAGAATTTAGCTATAGTATAGATAGTATTTTAAGTAATATTATTAATAATATAGATAGTCTCCTAAATAATAATATTAATAATATAGATAGCTTTCTAAATAATATTATTAATAAGAGTTATAATATTTATTTACTATATATTCTTCTATAAAATAGTAATACTAGACTTAATAAGGTAAGTTAGTACTCTAATTAGATATTAAGGAGTAGGGCTAGAAATTTAATAGTAATAGAGTTTAATACTAAAAATATTTTAATAACTATATAGTTCTTATATAATATAATAGTCTAGTACTACTAGTAAATACTCTTTTTCTAATTTAGTAGCTAGTACTATAGATACTTTATTATTAGCCCTAGCTAGTACTAAGTACTAGTAATAGGGAATTACTAGTCCTAGTCTCCTCTATAGTTTTAGTATACTAGCCCTAAAATATAGTTCCCCTTATTTATAATAGATATTTTACTTTATACTACTAAAAGTATAAGTATAAATAAATATTTAATAATATAATATATATTATTAATTTTACTTCTAAGGAGTAGTCTCTAACTATATAGCTACTTAAATAAATAACTATACTAGTACTAGATTATTAGTCTTAGTAATAGTACTAGCTCTAGTAGTATTACTAGCCCTAACTCTTTTTTTTTTTTCTTTTTTTTCTTCTCTTTTTTCCTTAATTTTTACTAATTTTATAGTTATTTACTATAACTATTACCTCTTTATATTAATAATAATCTTTATAAGTATTAGAGATATTTATTATATCTTTAAGCCCTACTTTCTCTAACTTTTATTAATAGTATTTATTATTAAATATAGCTATTTTAACTTATTTTACTATAGAGAGCTATTTTTATTTATTAATCTCTATATTATTAGTATTAGTTTTCTAAAGGGAGTCTATAGGCTTACTATTAAATATAACTATTTTAACTTATTTTACTATAAAGAGCTATTTTTATTTATTAACTTCTATATTATTAGTATTAAGTTTTTAAAAGTAATATATAGACTTATATTAATAGTTTTATAAAATAGGTTAATTTTAATTACTAGTAGTACTAGTACTATATTTCTAGTTTTAATTATATTTTTAATTCTAATTCTTCCCTTTTTACTATTTCTATAGCTTAGATATACTAGCCCTTTAGTATTCTTTTTTAAAAACCCCTAAGTACTCCCTTAGGTACCTCCTTTACTTATATAGTAGTACTCCCCTTACTTATATATTAAATACTCTAGTATAAATAAATATCTAATAATATAATATATATTATTAATTTTATTTTTAAGAAGTAGTCTCTAATTATATAGCTACTAAGATAATAAATAGACTAAAAAGAGAATTTTTAATAATTTAAATATAAGTAGTCTAGTTTAGAGACTATAACTAAAAATAATAATATTTAAGTATTTTTTAAATACTTTTCTTACTCTCTTTATTCTTTTTTTTATTAGTTAAGTTATAGTTTATACTATATATAGACTAATTATAGCTAGTTTATACTAGCTAATTCTATAATAAAAATAAATAGGGTAAGAATAAAAAAGGTAGTTTATTTATATTACTAGTACTAGTAGTATTACTAGCCCTATAGGTACTCCTCTAGATTTCTATTTTAGGACTTTTTTAATTATTTATATTTTTCTTTTTTTTTATTCTTTCTCTTCTCTCTATTCTCTCCTACTTATCTCTATTATAAAGAAGCTAGTCTATACTAGTTAATTCTATAGTAGAGATAAGTAGGCTAATAATAAAGAAAATAAACTACTCTATATTACTAGCCCTAATAATATTATTAGCCCTATAGATATCCCCTTTATTTATATATTAAGTACTTTAGTATAGATTAATATTTAATAATATAATATATACTATTAATTTTACTTTTAAGAAGTAGTCTTTAACTATATAGTCCTTAGAAGTAAGAAACTACTTTCTATAATACTAGACTACTAGTCCTTATTCTTACCCTTTTTATTCTCTTTATTTTATTACTTTTCTTTACCTAAATAAACTATAGATACCTATATATAAGCTAATTATAACTAGTTTATACTAGTTAATTCTATAGTAATCTATATAATATTACTAGCTTTCTAAATATTCCCTTAGCTATTTATATACTCTTTTCTCTTTATCCTCTCTATTTTTACTAGTATAAACTAGCTATAATTATACTATATATAAGCTAATTATAACTAGTCTATACTAGTTAATTATATAGTAATCTATATAATTCTCTAGTAATTATAAATTATAACTAAATTATTAAACTAAATAATTTCCCTTATATATATAGTTAGTTTTAACTACTAATAGTACTAGTAATATATTTCTAGTACTAGTTACTAGATATACTTTTTTAATATAATTACTATAATAATATATAAATAGTAGTCTAGTAAATAAGTAAATCTATACTTAGATATATACTAAGTAACTACTTTTCTTCTCCTTAATATATATAATTATATTATTTAATTTTAAGTACTTTAATCCTATTTAGAATACCTATAAGTAGTTCTATTTTAAAGTAGTTAATACTTAATATTATTCTAGTCCCTATACTTACTATAATATTTAAAAGAGGGGAGTAGTATCTTTTTTTTTAAAAAAAAGTAATAAGAATTTATTACTATCTATCTTTATTTTTACTATTACTACTTTACTTACTATAAAGGGTATTATTATAGGTAACTTAGTTATTACTACTATAAGCCTAATCCTTTATATTATAGGTAGAGTAATATACTAAGTAGCTATAGTTTTATATTTATATCTATACCTATACTATTATAAGTTTAATTCTCTATACTATAAATAAAGTAATATACTAAGTAAATATAATTCTATACTTATATTTATATCTATATTACTATAAGTCTAACCCTTTATACTATAAATAGAATAATATACTAAGTAATTATAGTTCTATATCTATACTTTTATTATTAGTACTATTATTAGTACTATTTTTACCCTTATTTAATCTAGTATAGATACTAGTATCTATACTAGTATTTTTACTACTATAAAGTTCTTTTTTAGGGCCTATAAATACTAAAATATTAGTACCTATAATATTACTAGTTAAAATATTAAAGAAAAAGGGATACCCTTTATTAGATAAAGTTAGGTAAACTATAAAAAAGTTCTACTATATAATAAATAAAAAAACTTAGTAGAAGAAAATTTAAATAAAAGAATATAGGTCTAAATAGAGAAAAAGTTAAAGCTATTAATTTAATATATACTTATATATAATCTAGGGTTAGAAATATATATATAATATTCTATACTAAAGTAAAATAGTAATAAAACTATTATTATAACTAGGGCTAGTAATATAATACTAGTATTATAAGTAATTAGAACTAAATATAAAACTATATATCTTTATTAATAATATATTTCTTTTATACCTCCCCCTAGGAATCTATAATAAAATCTAGAAATATATAATTATTACTACTAACTACTAGAGCTAATAATATAATACCCTTACTACTAGTTACTAGGGCTAGAAATATACTATTAGTACTACTAGTAACTAGAGCTAAAAATAAAGTTTTATACCTTTACTAATAATATATCTATTAGACTATAATATATCTTTTCTATACTTTCCTTTAAATATCTATAATAATATTTAAAAGTATTAGAATTCTTATTTCTATATAGCTCTTATATAGTATATAATATATTAGTATAAAAGGATATTTTATTAGATATTTTAAAGCTACTTTCTACTTATACTAGATTAGCTACTAAGTATATTTTAAAGAGAGTTTATATCTAGAGAATTAGTATTATTAAAAAGGAATCTTAGTATTACTATTTTATTAGTAAGTATATAAAATAAGAGGTATTAGAGTTAAAAAAAAAAAAAAATTATATTATAATAAAGCTAAGAAGAGTAGTTTAATATATCTATACCTATAAAAAACTTTATAGCTATTAAATAATCTCTCTATAAGTAATCTCTTAATAAAACTAACTTATCTATATAATAGTAAAAAAATAAAATATCTCTAAATAAGCTCTATTTTTTATTAGTTTTAGTAAATTAATAATAGTATTACTTTTATATAAACTTATAGTATACTCTATATATCTAATTATATAAAAATATTAATTTAGAAATTATAACCCCTTTCTAGTATTAAAAGTATAGTAGTAGATTTATTAATATATTTCTCTTATTAGTACCCCCCTCCTTACTACTATTAGAAATATAGTAGTAAATCTATTAATATACTTTTCTTTTACTAGCTTTTTTTTTCCTTTTTCTACTACTACTACTACTAGAAGTATAATAATAGATTTATTAATATATATTTTTTTTATTAGTATTTTTCTTTCTATTATTACTACTATCTATTCTTATTAGTATAATTTATAAAAATATATTAATAAGAATAATATATATATATTTAAGTAACTATATCTAACTAAAAATAGTATAATAAACTCTATTACTAAAATATAAAATAGGTATAATTTAGTAAATAAAAATCTAAATTTTATTATATAGATATATAATACTATATTAGCTAAGTTTAATTAGTATTTATTAATTATTAGATATACTTTCTATATCTTAAATAAATTTATATCTTATTTTAAGTAGTTAACTATAATATTATAGCTTTCTTTTTTTCTTTTTTTTTTTTTTTTTTTTTATTATTATTACTACTACTATTATTAGAAGTATAGTAGTAGATCTACTAATATATTTCTCTCTTATTAATTCTTTCTCCCCCCTTACTACTATTACTACCTAGAGACTAATAAGTTTTTAAAGATAACTATTTACCTACTTTAAAGCCTTTATATATTTAGTAGTATAAAGTATAAATTTATAATAAGGGGACTATATAGTTTTTTACCTACTATTACTACTAGAAATATAATAGTAGATTTATTAATATATTTCTTTTTTATTAGTTTTTTTTTCCCCCTTACTACTACTACTACTTAGAGACTAATAAGTCCTTAAGAATAATTACTTATTTACCTTAAAGCCTTTATATATTTAATAGTATAAAATATAAATTTATAAAAAGAGGATTATATAGAAACTACTACTACTATTACCTATTTTTATTAGTATAATCTATAAAAATATATTAATAAAAGTATATATTTAAATAACTATTTTTATACTTTAAATAAATTTATATTTTATTCTAAGTAATTAATTATAATACTATAGCTTTTTTTTTTCCTCTCTATTACTATTATTATTATTACTAAAAGTATAGTAATAGATTTATTAATATATCTCTTTTTTATTAGTTCTTTTTTTCTTTTCTCCTTTTACTATTATTACTACCTAAAGACTAATATATTTTTAAAAATAACTATTTATTTACTTTAAAGCCTTTATATATCTATAAGCTTTTATACTAGTAGTAATTATTAATATAAAACTAGATAATAAGCTTTTATACTAATAGTAACTATTAATATAAAACTAGATAATAAGCTTTTATATTAATAATAACTATTAGTATAAAACTAAATAATAAGTTTTTATACTAGTAGTAAATAGTATATATATATAGTAGTATTTAAATATATATTTTTAAAAAAGATAATAAATTTCTATTTTTTATATATATATTACTATTATACTAATAGTTACTATTAGTATAGAAAAAGGCTATAATATAGGAATATAAAATTATATATATTCTATTATATAAAATATCCCTTTTAAGGATATTTTATATTTAAAAAGGGAAACTTTTCCCTATTTATAAGATTTATTACCTATTTTAACTAAAATTTCCTTATATAGGGATATAATATACCTATATAGGGATATAATATATCTATCTAGGTAAATATATCCCTATTATAGGGAAACTCTGGCCGTAGTGAAGTGGGGTCCGCAAACCTCTAGCCCATATGCTAACGCATCCCAAGCCCTTGGTCCATCGTCTCGGTCAATTCCCGAGAACCGCACCCCACCAGTCTGCCGTGTGCCTGATTTTGCATTCCCCCCCACAGTCCATCCTCTCTCCCAGCGCACCGGCACACCACGCCATCGTCTCACACACCTGCTCGATCCGGCGCAGCACGAGAATGGCGACTTCGGAGGCGGGGACAGTAGGGGATGGCGTTCCTGCCGTGTCGACGCAGAACACGCAGTACGACGCCATCGGCAGCAAATATGGCGATATCAAGAGCAAGCCTGCGACGCAGCCGGAGCCGCCGAGCGTGGTGGAGGCTCTGGGCGATGTAAGCGGGAAGCGGTGTTTGGGTAAGCTGCTAGGTTTCTTTCTTCCTGCCCCCACCTCGTGCTAGTTTGTTTGCAATGCACGTCTCCTTTGGGCTGCGTGCATGCACGCAAGTTAAACGCGCATGTCCAGGGTCGCTCTTAGATGGATTGCATAGCCCAGACTGCCAAATCTGCGCCATGCAAGTGTCTCTCCGGATGCTTGCCGTCCCGCATGCAGCAGCTGACGAGCCGTAGATCTCGCGTGCGGGCTGGGCTTCTACAGCGCGCTGCTTGCGAAGCTGGGCGCGGCGGCGGTCCACGGGTACGATATCTCCAGCACCATGGTCGATGCCGCGCGCAAAGCGCACCCGCTTCCGAACTTGCACTTCGAAGTCGCGGATTGCAGTGCGCCGGAGAACTTGCCCGCCGTAGGAAAGCAATTCGATGTCGTGTTCGCCGGGTGGTTTCTGAACTACGCGGGTACAGAGAGGGAACTGACGTCCATGTTCCGCGTTATCGAGCAGAATCTCGCGGTGGGAGGGAAGTTTGTGGGCGTGACGACGAATGTGACAGATCCTTGGGTTAAGGAGGATAAGAAGGGGTTCTATGGGATCGATGTTGACGTGCTGGAGAGGGAGTACGTAGCGCCGGATACGGGGCGTGAGGTCGGTATCAAGGCGCGCGTTACAGTGCTTTCTGAGCCGCCGTTTTTCTTCGACGTGTTCCAGTTCAGGAGCGAGGTGTACGAAAGGTGTGCAAGGGAGGCGGGGCTGGAGGTTAGGTGGAGAGCACATGTGCTGCCGGACGATGAGAGGAGGGAGACGGAGTTTTGGGATGAGTGGCTTCGACGACCGACTTCCAGCATCATCGAAGCGGTGCACGGTAGTCAGTGGTCCAGAAGGCAACCTAGGTGAAGGGACGCGTTGAAGACGTGAGCACATACGCCTGTTGCCAGGCAGAATCCCGCTCTTGCCCCTTCTCTACTCTCACTGTCAGCCCCGTCCAATTGTTTTTGACAGCCGCACACAAAATCTTCGACTTGCTCAGTCAAACTCTCTTCGCCGCGCACACGCACACCACACATCACACACCCAAAACATCTCCACAAGATGTCTTCCATCCAACTCCCCGCGCAGTTCGAGGTCGCCATCCTCGACCCGCAGCCCCCCACCGCAGCAGACAACACCTGCTTCGGCACCACCAGCGAGGGCGGCAGTTGCGAGCAGCAACTCGACCCCGGCGCGATCGAGCGCGTGAACAACCTCGTGGCCAGCCTGCAGTATAGTCCCTCCCCCTTGCACTGTTTGGGCCGTTAGCTAACACGAAGCAGAAACATCGACCCGATGAAGCTGGTGAGCGAGCACCTCACGCTCGGCCCACAAGGCGGCGTGAAGGACTGCTTTTGCTCCGCGCACAAGGAGCAGTCCAGGTCAGTGGTGTTGGCCTGGCTGAGGCAGATCCGGGCGGTGGGAAAGGCGAGGAATAAGGCGGGGGTGGAGAGGTGGCTTGAGGGGGTGGATGCGGCGGATGGAGAGGGTCCCGCGCCGGAGGATGAGGTGGAGGAGGGTGGAGAGAGTGAGGCTGGGGAGGGGGGTTTGAGTGAGGGAGAGGAGCGGGAGGGCGAGAGGGAGGGAGCGTAGGCGGAGGGGGATTGGTGGGGTGAGGGGTTCTTGGGAGGTTGAGGATACTTCTGCTGTAGAGAATCGTGTGCTCTTTCCTTCTTCGTTTCTGCTATCTTAATGTATACTGTGACCATCCTGCTGTAGGTATCTAGCCGGTGTACGAGCAAGTAACAGTAGAAGATCCCGACGTCGAGCACGACGTGTAAACCGTGCTGCCCTGCTTGATGTCCAAAATCTCCGACCCAGAAACCCCAGTAGTACCGCTCGAGGTGGACACGGAAGCACCCGTGAAGGTAACAGTACCAAAGTTTGCAAAGGGCACCAAGCTGTTGCCGGACGAGAAGTCTTCCACGATCCACTCAGCATTGGTCTGGCACAGCCTACACCATCATGTCAGCAATCTTGCCCTGTAAAGCTCCTGGAGTTATGATTGGGTATTGCTTACTTGTTTGTCTCCCCAGAGAAAGTCTTTGTCACCGTCTTCCCCGTTGTCAAGTTCTGAATGACGGCGCTTCCCGCGCTGGTGCTGGTCGCCGTAACGGTCATCTTGATCTGATCGCCCGCCTTGACAGTGATACCCGTGAAGTCATATGCATAGTCAGGGTACCACTCATACCACGCATCGAAGCTAATGGTAGAGCCCTTGATGTAGAAATCGACACCAGTCTGCAGAATGGCGCTCGCGCAGGTGTCGCCGTCGATGCCGACCCAGGCCGAGGCAGCGTACTGGGTAGACGAAGATCCGGAAGAGGGCTTCTTGGGCGTAGGCACGGTGATGGTGCCAGTTACGGACTTGTAGCCGCTGCCGATGAGGACGGCGCCGGCCCAGTTAGAGGAGTAGGAGACGTGGGATTCGTTGGCGTTGGCGAGGCGGAGTTCCTCGAGGTCGGAGGCTTGGAGGGGGTTGGAGTTGCGGAGGGCGTCGCGACGGTTGAAGCGGGCGGCAGCGCGCTCCTGGCGGGAAGGAGCCGCGATGGCGGTGGAGGCCAAGAAGGCGGGGATGAGGGAGGCGAGGAACTTCATTTTGAGTTGAATGTCCTTGTCAGTGAGACTAGAAGGGCTGGAGGAGAGGAGAGATTTGCTTCTTGGATGTTTGCTAATGGTCGACGATGGCAGCCGTACTTATAGCTGTAGATCTTGAGCATGTTTACCTTGATATCCAACTGCAGTGTACCCTGGTCAGTCAGATGCCGGTCTCATGAAACATGAGCAGGGGTTGGATTCGATAGTCTATTCAAGCAACACCTTCCTATTTTTTCAGCAAGACAGGTCTAGGAACTTTGGTATCATGGTCGCGTGCGTGATAACAAGAGAATAGATTGAGGGCTACGCAAGCCTCCGGTTGCATCGGGCTCGTTTTGTAAGAGCGGTAGGCGCAAAGCTCCATGATATGCCTGCGTCTGTCCGGTTATCGGTATGCGCACGAAAAGCAAAGCCGTTGACTGGTGGATATCACGATTTGCGGTTATTCCCTTCTGTTGCCGTTGGATTTTAGTTGCGCAGCTTCTATCATGGCGTATGATGAGTATCTTATCACAGGTTCTAAGAATCTTTCTCTGTTCAGAGCATGTACTTTTGCAGCACTGCGGCGATCAAAGCTAATTGTTCCACAAACAGTACAATACAAACTATACAACGTCGTGTCAAGCTTTCGCTTCCTCCGCCCAGTGCATTCAAGCCTTTTCCAAGACACCTTGACACCTTCGGAACACGGGTGAGCAGTTTCCACATGCAAAAGTGTATATCCTCTGCGATATCTTATCAGTCCAGAAGCAAGTTGTGCATGGGTGGGCGGCACCTGGCGTTGCTGCAGCGAACGGTAGCTGCCGACAGAAACGTGCCTATAGGCACGAACAAAGGATATCCTAGAACACATTCTGGAGTTGGGTGAGCGCCGCTTGCGAGGATTGGTGCAATGTATAGAAAGTGACAAGGATGCAGATAAGCGACGACCATACCTTCCTCATCAAGGCTCACTCTCCGGCAATGGCGTGCTCTACCCTTTATACACGATACACAAAAACACCTTGGACTTGCGATATCACTTATGGTTCGTTTCGTATCGGCTTCTCTGCTACCCCTTGCACTGTCATCCGCAAGTTCGTCGTCGCCCAGGTGCAACTCTCTACCATAGTACGCCGGTCCTTCGATGCATGGGCCTTCGCCTTCTCTCGCCCGTCGCAAAGCATTACACCCTCATCCGCCGCCAACATCTCCCCCTGAGGCTCACTCCAGCAGCTCCCTTCCCAACATCTCTGCAGTCGATCTCATCTCGGTCTTCCCACCCCTGCACTCCTCACACTTGCATCCGTACCTCTCCTTCATCTCCGCCACCCATTCCTCGCTGCCAGTCCACTCCCGGTCCAAGAGTTTGTACGGGCCTTTGGTCATGGCGCGGCGGACGAGGTAGCGAACGAGCGGGGTCAGCCTCGTCGTGTACGGCGCGATCTCTGTGTCGGTGGAGTTGTGTCGGTTCATCACCGACAGGAAGATGCGCTCGAAGAGGAGGTCCTCGTCGGCGGCGGCGGGTGCGGGTGCGGTCTACGAGGTTTAGCAAACGATCAATCACTAGCAAGATACTGGCTTCACACGTACCGGGTGGAGGTAAGCCCAGAGCATCGCGGCAAGCGCGTAGTCCTTGAGCTGCGAAGCCGAAAGGCCCAGGTCGATGCACGCGTAGTGCAAGAAGGGGAGCAGCGTCTTGTCGACCCACACGGTGTCGAGATCTCGGAGCGCGAGGGGGTTGGACGGTGCCGAACGAGCCGGCGCAACGTTTTGGCTTAATGCCAGGGACGACATCGCGGGTGGTGGCGGAGGTGGAGCAGCGGAGGTTTCCGCACGCGCTGTCGGCGGAGCGGGGGACGAAGCAGGGGGCTTCGGAGCGATGTTGCGGTACTGGTACGGCTGCATGGTGTTGTTGGTGCGGATTTGGAGCCGCAAGTGTCGTGGAGTGCGGATGTTCTTGCGCGAGGGAGCGGTCATGAAAAGACTCTTCGAGTCTGGAAAGTTCCACACTCTGCAAACGCACCTCCCCCGCGATTCCTTTCACTCAACACTTCCAAGTGAGAAGGCAGGCAGACACGCCATTCTGACTCTGCCCATCTCCCTGCATCTGGCATGAACTACTTCCATAGAGAAGCTTCAGAGTTTCTAAATAGCCTAGTAATGCTCATTCACTCTTACCATGGCTTTGCCAGGCAAAACTTGGGTCTGAATAAGAAACTCGCCAACTGGTCTCCCATGTCACTGCTCGAATGCACAGCACAGATGGCTATGTATCAGTTGTTATGTGTGTAAACGGGATCCAAACCATGTACAGGTGCATGTATACATTAGCCATGTGGACTTGCCCCCCAGTTCAAGCAATGTGTTGATATTCTGTAACACCTGCAGACTCCAGTTTGCCAAGTCTGTTGTATAACACGGTGCGTTCACCAGCATAGATGTATTCAAGCCACCGTTCAGTTAAAAAACCATGTACATTGAATTTGATACTATGGATGTGCAGCAATATACGGTACCTTCAATTCGAGTAGACGCCCGGTTGCTTCTTTGTTTGAGCACGTTTACTCGTCCTCGAGCAATGTGAAAGTCGAGTCGTCCTCGATCTATTGTAAATCAAGGTCGATACCGAGAACGGGACCTTCAATTCTTCCAATTCCATGTTGTCCCCTACGATCACAACAGAGATAGTCCGACGAAAGCTCAATGTGAATGATCCTCATAATAAAAAAGAGGAAATGCCCCTACATCCCAGTGCACCGCTATATCCTTAGCACAACTACATCACTCACATATCCTAAACCACCCCAGACATGGATGATTTCAACCCACGAGTGTTCTACCTCTGCATGTCATCCCCAGACGGGTACATCAACTTCGCGTCCAACCGACTTATCCCTAGCACCCGGTACGAAGACCTATACGAGGCTATCGTGAACCAAGACGATAATTTGTTCAACACCTTGATGAGTGATTCAGAGTGGGAAGGCGAGGACGAAGACGAAGAGGAAGAGGAAGACAATCGAATAGAGGACCTGGTAGTTCGCCAGGGCATGATCGATGAAGATAGGCTAGCCGATATAACTATAGAGCAAGTTATACAGCCTACAAGACACCGCTGGATACACGTCTGGCAAGATGAGGTATTGCAACAATACCTTGACGACGACGACGAGGACGAACAGCGACGGGAAATGATAGCGGAGTTACCGCGGATAGAGGACGTCCGCGTGCTAAACGAGAGCTTGGAATATGTTAACCCTGATATACTCAAGGAGGATGAAGACGACGAAGAAGAAAAAGATGTCCCCAAGGAATGTTCCATCTGCCTCAATCCCTACTTCAACGACCCCGACGAAATGCCCGAAGGTTTCGACTTTTCCGTCGTCCGCACAACTTGCAATCACATTTTCCACAAGGCATGCCTCATGGAATGTTTCGATACGCCGGCTGAAGGGAATGGCGTGGGGAAATGTCCCATGTGCAGGAAGTGGCTGTGCTACGACCCTTCGGCTGATAATTCTTCAAGATAGCGAGTTGTGAAAGATGGGATTTTTGTGAGTCAAGCCGGGACTATTGTTTACGTCAGGATTGGTGTGTGAGTAGGGATTCTGGTGCATCTTGGATTATATACATATGATAGAACTTTACTATGCTGCGACCGTCGATGACCACGCTTGAGATGTGTGTTTGTTCGTTGCTGATGCAGGACTGCAATGGCGATGTCTCGCGGGTACGTTCGGTGTACTAGTGCAGTAGGCAGTTCATTCAAGCGCGGTGCAGAAGATGTGGTAGGACTTCATAGTGGTGCAACGTCAAAGCCGGTTCAATTGAATTATGATATTCCATATTGGATTGATGAAATAATCCTGGGTTCTTAATTGAATAATACATCATCCGCGTTGCCACGAGAATTATCTGTCCAGCAAGGATCTTAGTAGTGCCAAAAAGGCGTCGCTACGTTATGTTGTTCTACTATCTACAACTTGCGAATATCAACAACACTCAGCTGCACCTTATTTGTCGTACTCGGCGGCAGCTGTCCACCGCCCAAGATCAGCAACTTGGTCTGATCCTTCAACACCCTCAAATGCCTCGTATAAGACGTCGCCTCGGGCGTCGCCACCTTCTCCCACGGGCCTTGTCCGAGCTGCGTGTTGAGGAAGACCTCGCTGTTCGAGTGCCCAGACGCAATGATGGTACCGTTGGCGGCGCCAACAGAGCTCCACACAACGTAGGGGGACCCTACGGGGACGGTGCCGTCGGTGGCCTTGAGCTGCACGCCGGTCGCTGCACCGAACTTCTCCGGGTCAGACACAATCTTGTAGTGCACGGGGAAGGAGTAGCTGGTGGTGCCGTGGAAGCCGCCGTACTCGTAGGTCATGATGAACTGGCCGTTGGGAAGCTTGGCCACCGTCGGCATGCCGGGGCGGTCGGTGTAGGTAGGGTAGGTGACGTCGTCGATGACAGGGCCCCATTTTTTGAGGTCTTTGGTGGTCTGGTGCACCATCTTCTGGCCGTACTTTGGGTCGCGCTGGTCCGAGTAGTAGCAGATGAGCGTGTTCTTGTGCTTGTAGAGAAAAGGCTCCCACACTGGGGTTTCGCCGTTGTTGGGGAGCGCGACGCCGCCGGCTGCGATGTGCGAGACGAACTTCCATGTCTTGCCGCTGTCGCGGGAAGCGTATAGTTCAATCTGTGTCTTGGACAGGTCTGTCGGGATCGAAGATCCAGAAACAAGAACGGTGCCGGCGGGGAATCCGGCTAGTGCTTCGGGCAAGACGTAGATGAAGGGCTGGTAGCGCAGACCCCAGCCGTTCTGGGTGTCTTGCACTCTGGAGAGCTCTTTCCAAGTGTAGCCCTGGTCGGTGGACTTGTAGATGGGGAAGTACACCTTCGGGGGTTCGGGGCTGTAATTCTCCCACGTCGCGAGGAGATCGCCATTGGGCAATTGCGCACTGCGAGCGTAGAGGACCCCAGGGTTTGTCCAGTTCGCATCCCTGGGAGGCTCGAAAACGACCCGACGAGAGAAGGTGGACGGGGCTTTGGACGCCAATGGCTTTGCGACCGCAACGGAGGCTAGGCCCAGAACCGAAAAGATGCTCGTGAGCTTCATCGTCGTCTATTCAACGACGAATATCCGCTGGGATGTGGCCCATGGTTGCGGAGGCGATCGACTTATATATGACTGCATCCGAGAGCCTCACTACTGTCTACGCGTGGAAATCCAAGATCTCGGGTTGCGCAACGAGATTCCCCGGATTCGCCTCTCGAACACGGTATCACGCGGGGCAGAAGGCGGGCATCGGATAAACTTGGAGATCTTGCGGGGACTACTCGCGGAGGTGGTGCTGAAGTAGGCACTGGACGATATTTGCCGGCTGGGGTAGCGGAGCATTAGCGCCGAGACGAATGGAATTCGCAGCCTGGATAGGTGGAAATTTAACGCAACGTCGTCCTGGGCGCGACTTAGCAGACTTGCCATGACGCACGGGAAAGAGATTGAAGTCAGGATGGGACAATTGTGATCGTGGACCTCGGTATGTGGTTTGTTGTTGGTATACAACCTGCAAGCTTGCTGGTGGTACGAAGCGAAGGAGCGAAGGAGCTGCGGCACCAGTTCCTACCAACCACGTGACTACGTGAGCCACAAACGCCAACTACGTGAATACGTGAGCTACAAACTTAATTCGACTTCGTTGTGCTTCTTCGCTCATACCTGCGCCCTACTTGGAACGAGTTGACGCTTGTTAGCCAAAAGACCCAGGCATGGTCGTGCCGTCTGGAATACTAACGCAAACCCGCGCAATGGACCGCGGGTTTGCGAGGCCGGCGCGGCGTCTGATAAAAGCCAGGCCAGGGGCATTTCCGAGCTCACTGTGGTCTGGGGTCTTTTTCGCTCATACAGTGACTTGCGCGACGCTACTTGGTGCCTCCATTTTCTCACAAATCGTCGTACACTGCCCACTGAGGACACGAGAACGCGCGCAGCCTCGTCGCAGCAGAAGACTGCAGCGCCAAGCGTACGATACGAGTTGACCGATCTGGTTGGACATGGGTTCGATGAAGCTGCCGACGGCCGCGTAAGATGAGGCCGCGAACAAGAGTTCAGATGGTGTTTGGCGTTCGTCAGCTGGGCGATGTCACCAATCAATCCTCCCGGCACGCAGCCACCAGCACCCCTCGATGCGCAATCTGTGGCAGTGCAGCGAGTGCGCCTTAACGACTGCCCTCCCCGTCACCGTATGCAGCTGACTGCAGCCTGCTCGTCAAAAACCAACATGGCCGCCTTCGCCTGGTTCGAATCTGCTTCGCTCAGGCACCTCTGCATTGTGCGAAGTCACCGACAGAGATCATGGTCAGTTGCTCTTCCGTTGCACCAGGCTGCAGCAATTGCACGCTTTGGATTGCCACCTTTCCGTAGAGGCTTACTGACCGCCATTGGTAGGCCTCCTCCATAGCTTCACCGGTCCCGCGACCGCATGCCCCTACCCGTCCGATGCACGAAGACCTCGTACAATTGCCATCGCACGAAGACGGCCGCGGCACGCCTCTTCCTCAGTACGAGAAGACGCAATCCGTCCCTTTCACACTTACGTTACAAGAGGAGAAGGACAAACCCGGCCAGTTTCAGCTGGTAGTCAATGTCGACCCCCAGCACCAGAAGGATAGTGGTGGAAATCCTCTGAAGGCGTCTCCGTCCAAGAGGCTCATCGCAAGCCTACAAGAAGCGCCAAGTTTGGGCTACGACGTCTCGAAATTATACCAGACGCAGAAGTCGAGCCCTCCATCAACACCGCAAGCTGATCGGCAGGGGTGGTCGGAGCTGGATGCCATACCTCCCGAGTTTTTAGACAAAGTTGTGCCGGATTGGAAGGTCACATTCTCGCGGAGCGATTCCACTGCTTCGACACAGTCGCGCAAGCTGGCCGATATCAAGGCGCGGATAAAAAAGAGTGGGAAGGGATTCGTCGTCAGGCTTTTGAAGGGTACCAGCGCAGATACAAACGAGGTCAGGGAGGTTCAACTTGATCGCGATCCCGTCGAGCAACTGCCGACACTTTCCGAGCTCGACTCTACGGCTCCCCCAGTAGAGCTGGACACCAATGCCACTGCGAATCTTGTAGCGGACGTCGTGCCTGGTAGTGTCTTCGAGATTGGCTCGTCAGGGGAGCCTGGCGTCGAGAAGGCGGCCCGGCCAGGGATTGCACGCGCGGTTTCTTCGATTCCACAATGGCTCAGCCAAACGTCTGGCGAGCCTGGAACGGTGTTTTCCGTGCTTGAAGATAACCTCAGCGACGCCGAAACATTGCTACCAGATGTTCGTTCCGTCATCGATCGCATGGAAGATCACACAGATATGGAACCGGTGTCAAACTATAGCTCCGTCCTGCCGACTAGATCTAGCTCTGTGCTGAGCATAGTCAAAACTCCTACGCGAGGTCTGTCAGTTGTTGGACCAGTACGACGCGTAGAGAAAGTAAATCGAGTGCGCGAAAAGGGCAAGGCAACACGAATAGATCTCAATCGTACTGGTGCTCGTAAGTCCTTCATAGGTCGGTCGCCGCAGGGTTCGATTTCTGAAGCGTTCGTATTGGAACGTCTTCGCAACGCCGCAGTAGCATCATATCAATCGACCCATGAACCTCGCTCAGATCCTTCTTCCAAGGAAGAAGGGTCCGACGAGAGCTCCAAGAAGAAGCGCAACGCGCACAAGCGGCGGACCCAGCCAGATAGGCAAGAAATGGCGAACCGAAAAGCTCGGCGCCAAATTTCGGCTCCAGATGCTATACCAGGAGCTCTGTCAAGAACTCGTCTTCGTCTTGATACACGCCATTCTCCTTCCAGATCCGCAGAAACGTCACCCGCCACCATACGAAGATCTTCACCTCGCACGAATACATCACCTGCAGCAGTGAGGAGTCTAACTAGCCACGTGCCTGGGAATGAATCCGCAGAAGGCTCACCCGAGTGGTCTGAAGTGGATCCAGCTGATGCTGACGATATCCGCGATGCTCTCGAAATAGCGTTTGGGAAAGTTGCAGACGATCTCGAACCGAGTCAGATCCAAAGCAAACGAACAATACCAAGCATCAACGAACCAATTGACGATGGTGAGAGAGGAATATACACGCTTCCTCCAGGTCTCGAGATACGATCTGCGCCTACAGTATCAGGCAACCGTTTGACCACGTTTTGGGGCCTTGCTATGGGTGCTGTGCTTGATAAGGTGGTCGAGGGTCTCCAACATCTGCGCAATTCGTACGGGAGCGAACCGGCAGTGCCAGCTGATCATGTCCGCGTTCGTTGGACCTGCGTAAGTAGACTTTCTGTTGCCTAGTTGTATGTCTTTCTCTGACCGAGGTAGTCTTGCGGCGAGCCCCTCTACGACGATTTCATCGAATGCCGACCGGGCGCTGCTCGGTGGCTCGAAGGATATCTTAACCGCCCGCGCACACATACTCCGACGAGTCCACACAGTCGATCCAGCACCTCAACATCGATGTCATCGATCTTCGACAATGCGAGCAGGGCGTCCACATTGGCAACTCCTTCTTCGACGTATGGGGGTCCTTCATTATGGGGCAAGAGTAACAACAACTCAAAGTATAGTCCGACGCGGGTCAAAAATAACAGCTCGTTCGGTGTGTCGATAGGCCGCCCGGTGGAAGATTCCTGGCTGTTGACGTGTGCGAACGAGGGAAGGTTCACACCAAAGATCGTTCATCTCGACGTGAATACGCAAAGGATCCGCAGTGATAAAGACCTTGCCATGGTGCTACGAGAGCACTACGAGAACATTAATCGACGGTGGATGAAGTGGACGAGGTTGCGAGGACTGACCACCATTGAGTTCGTCCAATTCGAAGTCCACCGTAACCGCTTTGCCGATATCCGCGCTACCCCATCGATGCCGCCTACATCTTCTTCCACGAATGATAAATCGCCATCGCAGCATCCGTACACGTTCGAAGCGGTCGACCTGATTCCCCCGGTTGGGTCTCATTACCTCCTCCACCTTTTCAAACATCCCGAGGATTACGACGGCGAGCTGGTAACCTATCTACGCGCTCCTAAGCGCCGTGAGAGACTCGAGTTCGGCATGGGGTGGGGCATATTTCTCGTGGAAGGTTTCCTGGCGCAAAAGGTGTGGGCGGTTATCATGGCTGGCTTCGGCATCGGGAGTGCGGTCTTCGCCGTACTGTGGACCATCAAGAAACACGACGTGCAGGGAGCGTTTGGCGTGGCAGGTTGGCTCGTCACGTTGGCGGCGCTGGTGCTCGGCGCTCTGCAAGCGTGGCTAGAGTAGGACAGTGACCGCTTCGCACGAATCCACGATACTGTCGTTCAGCATCCAGCGACCGCATCGTCTTTCCAAGTTTCGCGGTTCGCGCGGTTCGCTGTCAGCTCGAACTCTCATCCTAGACGCCGCTGTCTGCCAATAATTACACAAGATTTGCCAATCTTTGAGACGCCTAGCCGGGTGCAGGCAGGTCACCCGACTATAGTTTTTAGATCAGCGTATACTGCCCCCTTGTAGGCGCACAGGTAAATTTTATAGTATATACTAAGGTAGCGCTAAGGCTTAGTATATTATATAAGCTAGATTACCTATAATAAATAAAATTACCTAAATAACTTCTAAATATATTTAATTATAATACTATATATATATTTATATAAATAAATTCTAAATAAGTTTATATAGTAATTACTAATATATTTACTAAAAAGCTCTTTTATTATATAAGTAAATATATTCTAAATATATTCTAGCTTTAATATATAATAGTTATTATATTAATAATATTTAGTTTTAAATTACTTACCTAATAGCCTTAGCCCCCTCTTAATAAATATATAGATATTTATATTTAAATATATTTTAGATATATTCTAAATATATTTAATTAATAATTTAAAAAGAAAATATATTATTAAGTATAGTAAGAATAGATATAGGGCTTATAGAGTAGATTTAATATATTTTAAACTTATTTAAACCTTTTACTTATATAATACTAGAGGGTATACTAGACCTATAGTACTTATATTACTTATATAATTAAAGTATATAACTTTATTATTATAGATTTAGTTTAAATATATTCTAAATATATTTATTTACTTTAATTACTAACTTTTTAAAAATAAATAAGGGATAACTAGAAAAGTACTTTCTCTTCTAAATAAAAGGTAAATATATTCTTAATTTATTTTAAATATATTTAGTTTACTAATTTATATTTAGTCTATTATAATATTATAATAGTAACTTATAATACTACTAATACTATAAGTTTAAATATATTTAGAATATATTTAAACTAATTTTTACTAAACTTCTACTAGGCCTATTACTCTCCCCCCTTTTCTTTCTCCCTTTCTTCCTCCCCTTCTTATCTCTAATTAGGTAAGCCCTTTAAATAGATTTTAAATATATTTATACTAATATACTTAGAATAATAATAAAGATAAAAAGAAAAAAAAAAAAAAAGAAAATAAAAAAGAGGAAAAGAAAAAGACTATTTTTTTCCCTTCTATTTAAATAAGTTCTTTAAATAGGTTCTAAATAGATTAAGAATATATTTAAACTAATATCTATAAAATAAGGATAAGAATAAAAAAAATAAAAAAAAAGAAATAAAAGTAAAAAAAAAAAAAAAAGAAAAGGCCCCTTCTTTTCTCTTTAGTCTAGTAAGTTTTTTAAATAGGTTTAGAATATATTTATACTAATATCTATAAGATAAGGATAAAGAGAAAGAAAATAATAAAAAAGAAAAAAAGATAAAGAAGGAGGAAGCCCCTTTTATTAATTAGGTAAGTCCTTTAAATAGGTTCTAAATAGATTAAAAATATATTTAAGCTAATATCTATAGAATAAGGATAAAGAGAAGAAAAATAATAAAGAAAATAATAAAAAAAAGAAAAAAGTAAAGAAAAAAAAGAAGGAAGCCCTTTTTCTTCTCCCTAATAAAATAAGTTTCTTAAATATATTCTTAATTTATTCTAAATATATTCTAGTAAATACTAATATTTTTAGCCCTTAATTAGAAATTAAAGAAAAAGAAGGAATAGGAAAAAAAGAAAGAGAGCTACTATTACTACTACTACTACTAATACTAGTAGTAGTAAAACTACTACTAAAGTAAGTTTAAATAAGTTTAGAATATATTTAATTTATTACTAATATATTTAGGCCTTTACCCCCTTAATTACTACTAAGGTAAGTTTAAATAGGTTTAAAATATATTTAACCTATTACTAATATATTTAGGCCTTTACCCTCTTAATTTTAAAAAGGTAGAGTAGTCTTTAGAATAGCTCTAATAGTTAAATAAGTCTAAATAAATTTAGAATATATTTAAACTATTACTAATATATTTAGCTATCCTCTCCTAATAGTTTATTTAAGAGAATAAAGCTAAGTTCTTATAGTAATAATAATAACTATAAAACTAGTCTTAGATATAAAGCCTAAATATATTTAGAACTTATTTAAATTAGTTTTAAATATAACTATAAACTATTCTTTAGGTAGATAATAAAGTTTTAAATATAACTCTAAACTATTTTTTAAATAAAAAATAAAAACTAAGTAGTATTTTATATAAATATATTAGTAATATATTTAAATATTTTCCTTAAATATATTTATAATATAATATAATTACTATTTAATTATATTTAGCTAATTTAAAAGGTTTTTCACGCTAGTCTATATATAAAAAGAATAAGGGGTAAAAGAAAACTATAAAAAAATCCCTTTTTTTACTTTATAGATATTACTTCTTTATTTATATTCTCTTCTTAAAGTACTTTATTATAATATTAAAGCTAGAATAAAATATAATTCTTCCTATAAATATATTTTAATATTATTTATAATATATTTAAATAGACTTTCTATTAAAAGTATACTTAACTTAGATCTCTTCCTCCTAATATACTAGAGCTTTCTAAAGATATTTCTAGTAAAAAATACTTTATTTACTCTAGAGAATTATACTACTAGATATTACTATTAGATAATATAGAAACCCTACTCTATAGAATAAATTCTTTTATAAAAATATATTATAAATAAATTCTTAATATATTTAGTAGTATTTTTATAAAAAGGGTATACTTTATACTTATATTAAGTAATACTATCTAAACTACCCTATTACCTCTAAAAAGACTAGCTAAACTAGTTTTACCTAAATATTAAAAGCTATTATTTAGTATACCTAGTTTATAACTTTAAGCTCTAAAGATATCTATAGAGAGGGTAGCTATATAAGTATAATTAAATATATTCTAAATATATTTAAA
>MU001508.1:490032-558104 GCA_010093485.1 Karstenula rhodostoma CBS 690.94 | reverse complement strand
TCTTCTTAAAGTACTTTATTATAATATTAAAGCTAGAATAAAATATAATTCTTCCTATAAATATATTTTAATATTATTTATAATATATTTAAATAGACTTTCTATTAAAAGTATACTTAACTTAGATCTCTTCCTCCTAATATACTAGAGCTTTCTAAAGATATTTCTAGTAAAAAATACTTTATTTACTCTAGAGAATTATACTACTAGATATTACTATTAGATAATATAGAAACCCTACTCTATAGAATAAATTCTTTTATAAAAATATATTATAAATAAATTCTTAATATATTTAGTAGTATTTTTATAAAAAGGGTATACTTTATACTTATATTAAGTAATACTATCTAAACTACCCTATTACCTCTAAAAAGACTAGCTAAACTAGTTTTACCTAAATATTAAAAGCTATTATTTAGTATACCTAGTTTATAACTTTAAGCTCTAAAGATATCTATAGAGAGGGTAGCTATATAAGTATAATTAAATATATTCTAAATATATTTAAATTAATATAAATTATACTAGTTAAACCTATTTAAAATATTTCTAATAAATAAAATACTAATTACTTTTCTACTTACTTAGTAACTCTAAAAGAATAGTATTAATAAGTATTTCTTTAATCTACTCTCTTTTACTTTACTAATTATATAAAATACTAGGTAAAAGAAAAAATAAAAAAGTATTATTTTTTTTTAAAAAGTAGCTAATTATTTTAGCTAAATTTAAAAACCTACTAGTAACTTTTTTTAGCCTTAAAGTTTTCTTCTATATATTTAGTATATAAAGAGAAGAACCTATCTATTTATTCCCTTTAAGAAAAATACTAGAGATAGTAATACTTTAAAATAGCTAAGTAAATATATTTAGAATATATTTAAGCTATTTAATATATCTATTTATAATTCTTTTTTATATAAATCTATCTCCTTTTATAGCTTAAATTACTATTTATTTAGCTTAAACTACTCTCTTTAAATAGTAATTTAATCTCTCTATAGCTATAGTACCTCTCGCTTTACCTATAATTTCTAGTTTTAAATAAGAACTTATTACTATATAGATTAATTTCTATTTAAATATATTAAAATTAATTTTAAAATATATTTAAATTAATATATCTAGAATTTAGGGAAGATCTAATAGGAGATATTCTTACTAGAGAGAATTCTATAAAAGAAGTTCTTATTAAAGAAAATTTTATAGAAGAAGACTTTATAGAAGTAGTCTTTCTAGTCTTAGCTAAAAATAAGCTACTTAATAGATACCTTACTCTTTCTATATTAATAAAGCTAGATAAGTCTAATATATAAAATATTTTATTCCCTTCTATAATATTCTTAGGTAAATTATTCTCTCTTTACCCTAAATATATTATAAATATATTTATAGAAATTTTACTTAAAACTTACTCTTTTTTACCTATTTACTAGCCTCTCTTTATATATTAATAAAGAACCTCTAAAATAGGCTTAAAGAATTATAATTTATATATTAAATCCTATATATATCCCTTACTTTATACTCTATAATATCTTAAAAATTTATTTATTTTATACTAGAATATATTATAAATATATTCTTAATAGATTTATATTAACTTACTTTAGAATACCCTTAAGAAGAAGTTATCTCTACCTTATTTAATATCCTTTATTTCTAGCTTATTTAACTATATTAAAGTATAATTCTATTTAATTCTAAATAGTTTTAAGTATTAGACTTATATTTTATAGTAAGTCTATTATAATTATAGGATATTTCTTATATCTAGTCTAGTTCTTAATATTATTCTATATTAAATTCTTTAGAATATATTAAGAATATATTTTAAATATATTTAGTCTTTACTTCTTATCTATAAGAAAATTATATAGTTTTATATATTTAGCCTCTATTTTAATATATAGAAGACTCTTTATTTAATTCTATACTATTCCCTAAATATATAGTATTTCTAGAACTATTTTATTAATACTTTAATAGAAGTATATATAATAAAAGTATATTATACTTTAAAGTTACTAATACTAGTCTCTTAAGTAAGGATCTAAGATATAAAATATTTCTCTAAAATTTATAAATATATTTAGATAGTATTAGAAATATATTTACTTAATTTACTTTATATTTACTTTATATCTATATTAACTATAGTACTAAGAAATCCCTAACTATATAAATAATTCTAATAAAGATCCTTTTAGATAGTCTTACTACTTTCTTAGAAAAAGTAGAGTAAGCTATCCCTATATATTAATAGGGATTTAGAGTTAATAATAATTTAGCTAAGAGTAATAACTAGAACTTATTAGAAATATATTTAAGTAAAGTAATTAATAAACTATATTTTTACTATACTCCTTATAAAAGATAGTAATAAGAATTTTAGACTATTCCTTTTTAAGTCTCTTATAAAATATATCTATTTAGAATATTATTTATAAAAAGAAAATCTTTACCTATTAATTATAGAAATAGACTATATAGTTAACTAAAGCTATTATAGTAATATTTTAAATATAATACTAAATATATTAGAAATATATTTAAATAAATATATTTAAAATATATTTATATAAATATATATTTCTACTAGATTTTATAGATATTTTATATACTACTTATAGAGAATACCTTTAAGACTATATTTAAATAAAAAGGTAGTAAGCTTTTTATATTTTATAATTTACTAAATTTAGTTTTTATTAGTAAAGGTAGTATTTAGTTTCTCTAAATATAAGATATTTTACTACTATAAATAGGCTAGTAATTATAGAGAATTTAGAAACTAGACTAAATTTATTATTAATATATTCTAAATATATTTCTATAGATAAATTTATATCTATTTAGTATTAGTATAAATATTAAATAAAAAATATTATAAATCTCCTTTAGCTAGTCCTTTAGAAGAAAGTATAGTAATAGTAGGATATAAAAGTAAGTTCTAAATAAAATAAAAATATAATAGAGAATTTTTACTAGATTAATAGGAATAAGAATAAGAAACTCTACTAAGTAAGTCTTTTTTACTATTTTACCCTAATCTTAAGGATAATCTATACTTAAATATATTTAGAAATTATTTAGAATATATTTAAGTTTAAACTTACTATACTAATTAATTTAAGCTATTTAAAGTTTTATAATATTATAGTATTCTATTAGAAAAGATAGGCTATTTTAGAATAGACCTTTTAGATAATTAATATCTACCTTTTATAATACTTTTTAAAAGAAATAGTTTTTTATTTTTACTTTTTATTATATCTATACTTTATACCTAATTATTTAATATATAGAATTAGATAGATCCTACTATTATTAGCTAGAATAAGTTCTAAATAAGTTATAAATATATTCTTATATAATATAGTAGTTAAAGAACTAAATTATATTCTTATAGATATAATATATAATATAACTAGTTTTACTACTATCTTTATTTTATATTAAAGTAATACCCTAATACCTCTTTCTTTCTACTTCTTTCTCTATCTAAGATATTAGTATAAAGCTATTTTATCTCTTTAAAAAATTAAAAAATAACTTTAGTATATAAATAGGTTTAGATTATATTCTAAAGATATTTATAGTATTTAATCCCTATATATATATATTTCTACTTCTATATATTTATATTTAGAAATAGAAAAAAGATTTATTTTAGAGAATATACCTTTTTCTTAAAGTATTATATTTAAATATATTAGAATTATATTTAGAACCTATTTAGCTATATATACTATTAATATCTTCTTTAATATTTTTTTACTAGTTAGATATATACTACTAGCTAGCTATAATATATAAATAATATATATAATATCTTTATTATAGGTTTTTAAATATATTAGGAGGATAGAGGAGTAGATTATTTCTTTAGTATATAATACTATACTAAGCTTCTTATTTATACTCCTAAGTATAAATAATACTATCTATATAAATATATTATAAATATATTTAAAATATATTTAGGCTAAAAGTATATTATAATTAGTAGTTTAATACTTTTTTATAACTCCTATAGCTAAAGATTATTATTAGATTTAACTACTATATCTAAACTAATATCCTAAAATAGATTAAAGTCTTTAAATAATAGGGTAAATTATAGTAATAGATTATAGATAAAATTTATATTTAAATATATTTTAAATAGGTTAGCCTTAAAGAGGTATTAGAAGGATAAAGAGATAAAGAGGATACTAATAATAACTTTATTTTTAAAGTAACCTAACTTTAAAAACTCTATAATTACTACTTTAGGTAAGGTAGTCGCGCTAGTAAGGGGTATAGTTAGCTAAGGTAAAAACTATAGTTAGGTGAGCTATATCCTGCCCAGCCGGCCATGTCAATACCGCGGCGTGTACCTGTCCGGCACTAGCGTGCATCACCAAGAAACGTCTCGAATAAACCAGATTCGGGTTTAATTTGACCCCATCGCGCAAAGGGAACATGCCGCGTCCTAAACAAGCATGGCGTTGTTTCGTACCCAGCGCATGGACGAAGTGTTCACGTTTCAATGTTCCCGCAAACGCCGGCGCATTGGCGAGATGGCGAAGCGAGCGGCTGCGGTGGGTCTACTTCGGTGCGGCTCGCTTGTACGGCACGGAAGCGTTTCAGGTGGCATGGGACGGATTTCGCGCCAATGAGAGCCTCCAGAGGGCCCGTTTCAGGCTTGGTATTGGCAAACGCAACTTTCCACGCGGGCTTCGCCGTCGAGATTTCTTGGGAGCGTCAAATTCAGGGGAAGGAGATACGGTGAGCCGTTGGCGGGCATCGGGTCGTGATCCTTGGTCGCGATGTGCTCCCTGCGACATGACCAAGTTTTCTTCCGAGGCATTGACTTCGTTCGCATTGCAGTTTCACCCTAGCACCATGTCAACCAGGACACCCCTACTCCTTTGACAGGTGCCACTGGTGTGGCTCAGGCTCTGGTCCACCGACCCCACTGTCAGAAACACCGTGACGGCTTGGCAAAGGCCATGGTTCAACGCAATTTCCAAAGCGCGCGGACTCCTTGTTTCATGCTCATGCTCGACGGCTTGTTCGGTACTTGCATCGCTCGGCAACCGCCATGTCTGTTCGCTAGCTTCGCTTGATTTTGCAAACGCGTGGACCCACGCTCACGGAACACTGTCAGACCCCGTTCATATCGGTTCGGATGAAACTTAGCAGACATTGCAGAGTCGATGGGGCTCCTCCCCACTCTTTCCACCAGTCTCGCGGAAGCGTCGAATTACAAGGATCTCCGTCGTGGGCGCTTGATTGAGCCATGGCGCATGGGCGCATGGTCGCTGGATAAATAGAGCAGGCCTGCCTCCAATGGAAGAGCATCCTCATCGCAGCAGGCTTCAGTCTTTTGGTTCTACGCCAGTCCTCTCATTCTTTCACCACATTCGTTCTTTCAGTCATCTCTTCACCGTGTGAAGCAGGCCCGACACTCTTTTCCACCACAACATTCACTTCACGAACAAGTTTCTCATCCCAACTTTCGACCCCACTAGTCAACTCAACCAAACAAGATGTCTTCCACCCTCCTCAAGCTCGTTGCCCTTGCGGCCACCGCTGCCGCTCACGGCACCGTCACTGGCATTGTTGCCGATGGCACCTACACCAAGGGCTTCGATCTCCAGTACTACTACATGCTCCAGCAAGGCCAGACTCCTCCTGAGACACCAGGATGGTACGCCGAGAACCTCGAGAACGGCTTCGTCGCCCCCAGCGCCTACGCCACGGCCGACATTGTCTGCCACAAGAACTCCAAGGCGGGCACCTCTTCTGCCACCGTCAAGGCTGGTGGAAAGGTCGACTTCCAGTGGTCTAAATGGCCCGAGTCCCACATCGGCCCCATGCTCACCTACGTCGCCAAGTGCGAGGCTGACTGCACTGACGCCGACAAGACCGCCCTCAAGTGGGTCAAGATCGACGAGGCTGGCTTCACTGACGACTGGGCGTCCAACAAGATGATTGCCAACAACAACACGTGGAGCGTGACCGTTCCCTCCACCCTCGCCTCCGGCAACTACGTCTTCCGCCACGAGACCATCGCTCTCCACGGCGCCGGCTCGGAGGACGGTGCCCAGAACTACCCCCAGTGCCTCAACATCGAGATCACCGGCGGCGGCTCCGACAACCCTGAGGGCGTTCTCGGAACCGCCCTGTACACCTCCAAGGACGCCGGTATCCTTTACAACCCCTACAGCGGCGACGACTCGGGCTACAAGATCCCCGGCCCTGCCCTGTACGGCTCTGCCAGCGGCACCACCCCCACCACCCCCGTGTCGTCGTCCCCCGCTGCTTCGGCCTCTGCCTCTGCCTCTGCCTCCGCCCCGGCTTCGTCCACCGTCCCCTCCGCCACCGCTTCCGCCTCCGCCACCGCCGTCGCCGAGGCCACACCCTCTGCCACCGCTGGCGCCGGCTCCGGCTCCGGCTCCACCCTCCCCAAGACCTTCACCGTGTCCTCGTTCATCCAGTGGCTCGAGCAGCAGAGCGCCGCCTCGGCCAAGGCCAAGGCTCGCCGCCACGCGCGCCAGTTCGCGTAAGCGGCCAGCCCAACCCCAGTCGGTCGTCGCATGAAACGAATGGAAAAAGAGATTTCGTGAATGCTTTTTGAGTGGGAAATTTCGCTTCTTTTTGTGTATACGTAGATTTGTATATATGATATTTTCTTAGCTTAGCCGGCGAGTTGCTGCGCGACGCTTTGGTCTGATGGACTGAATAAAATCCTTTTGATCGTACACACAGTGATTCACCACCCCAGACCTGCACTGTACCCCCGACCGTTTTCTCGCCTCGACCAAGACAGCAAGATACGACCTGGCCTCCTACTAGGGATTATAGTATTGGACTGCAGTGAAGGAAGAGGTAGTTGATAGTTGATGTTTCGGTATCGTTAAGGCTGAGATCCAACAATAAACAAACCGACCTGGCGGCAGCGACACTGCGGCATCGCCTAGGCCCGTGGTTGCTATGGTTGGTGGAGTGAAGATGGGGGCTCCCAACCCCTCGCTTTATGTTCCGACCCCCCCCCCCCCCCCCCCCCCCCCAGTGTGATTGGTCCACCCCCTCTGCGTTTCTTTAGTCTCTTGTTTTGAAGACGACACACCCATAGGAACGATCCTCGGGACCATCGGACGTGAGGTTCAAAGTGGTGTTATAGATGGTCGCCCGCGCACATCAAGCCCAGGAGGGCCCCCCAGGATGCTGTCCCGCATCTCTTCAAGCCCGAACTTCCACCCAGTTGTGGCTATGCGTGTATGTGCTTCTAGTTTGTGTACTAGCGTCCTGATGCGTATGCGCTCGCCATTCCTGCCATCGGCCAGTTCTGCTGATGGTCTAGCAAATCGCTCTAGTTTTCCTCATCGCCCTCCTCTTGCCTGCTGCTGTTGCCTCTTCTTAACACGTTCCATGCCCTGTTGCACATACTCTTGATACCTGGCATCTCCAGCTCGAAGTCATCCATGGTACGGTCGCCCAATAGATATAGGGTTTCGAGACTAAACGAGCAGCTTTGCGCGCTCCTCTTGTCCATCGTCACCCTGGTGCTGTTGAAATACGCCACATTGCACATATTAGATTACATGGAAACGAAGCGTTCCATTAGCCTAATCACAGCGTCTAGCTTGTCGTATTGGTACACACCCGAAGCCCATGACCTACATCAAATAGATCTTACTGAGGCCACATACATTGTTGTTCTCAAAACAGGGGAGGGCGAAGACTTCGCGTACGCGTGGCTATGTACATGCATGAAATCACAAGCCATCGCACTGTAGGGGCAATCATAAAGAATAAAAAATAGGTCCGCCTTACTTTTCTTCAAGATTGTTCATCTTTCCATACCCGTCCGGGTACATCGAACCTTGAATAATCAGATACTTCGTGCCTTACTCCTTCACGTACTTGCATGTCTTTCTAGCAGTTAGATCTGTAACAACAGCCTCACTCAGCCCAACGCCAACCGCACGACACAACCCCAGCAAGCCAATGCAAGCTTTCACACACTCTCTCAAAGCTTCGCGCACTACATGATCAGGAACACCACACCAGACCACACAAACCAGGATATCATCAATGCATCGACGCTTTCGCTCTGAGCCTTGGTAAACCTAACCCTACTCACTGAACACGTGCTGACTCAATCGGAGACCCGCTAGACCCATGGGCCGCTAACACTGTCGGCCATGTATTCGACCAGGCTGACGCGTCCGGGTTTAGACTTTACTTCTCTTTCGACCACAACCGCTTCGCTGACCCCTGAAGATACACGGACTGACTACCTTGAGCCCTCCTACCTCAAACACAACGGCAAGCCCCTCGTCTCTACCTTCAACGACGAGACCATCTCAAACGATGCCTGGGCCTCATTCAAATCCTCATCTCCAGCCCAGACTTATCCTCCACCCGTAGCGCCCTCGGTGCGGTCTTCAACTGGAACTCACAGTCCACCGCCGAAGCAGGGAAGGCAGAAGTCTCCACCACAACACAACCTGTCTCTGCGCCGCCCACAAGTAGGGGCGTCTCGCCGTTGCAGTTCAAGCACATAGATCCCAGCGACAACGACTGGTACCGCTGTAGCGAAAAAACCTTAAGCTGAGGCTTGAGCAGGCGCTGGACTCGCAGCCGGATATGATGAAGCTGCAGACGTGGAATGATGCTGGTGAAAGTCATTATATGGGGAACTGGTGGGAGGATCCAATTGCGGGAACGCTGATTCTGGAATATGTTAGGGACTACGATCATAAGAAGAGTATCTGCAGGTTCTGGGGACTTTCTTTCAGGCGTGGAAATGGAGGATACTACTACCGTGAATATAGTGCCGAGCGGCAAGTAGTGCAGGGTGCGTTTTGGCACCATACCCTTGCGGGGAACGGTGACTGTGGTTCTGATGGCTTTGGAAGCCGAAAACCTTCGACAATGCGGAGGATGCTGTTAGCGTATAGTTGTCGTGGTTTCTGGGAGGACGAAACTTGTTGCATTTATAAGCAATGGTGATTGAGAGCTGGATAGCGGACTTTGCGGAGGGCTACAACAAATTGAAGGTGGAGTGGCTTGGGGATGAAGTTGTGAGTTTCAAGGTTTTGGAAGGTAGCGGTGCTGTCAGTACAGAAGCTTCTAGCCCAACCGATGTGTCGATTCCGGCTGCGCTGTGCAACCAGAACTTGCAAGTCGTTAGGTTTCGAGCATGGATCAGGGTCAGGAATTATTGTAGTCTGTGACCATAATAGACGAAGGCGGTTTCTTCTTCATTAACATGCTATTGTCTATCCTTCAGTCTCATGAATCAGTCTCGCGTTGGTATTGAAGTTCCCCGTTCACTCACACGTCATACCCAATCCACCCACACACTCGCACCACATTAAGATCCAGCACCCACCCACAACGCACTCACATCTCTTCCTAGAAAGTATTCTCAATTCCTAACTCAAAAACCTCTCCGTCTCTACGTAGCCTGCACCCCTCCTAACAAAAAAGTCCACACTCTCCTCCTCCCCCCAGTAGAACCCACCACCCCCCACCCACAAAAGCCCAGCAAAAAAGATGAACGAGACAAGAGTCGAACTTGTGCCCTCCCAGCCGCCAGCATCGTACAACCGCCGCACCAACATCATACAACCGCCTTGTGGCTGGGCGCTCTACCACTGAGCTACTCGTCCTACTTGATTGATGAATGTAATTGCAATTACGTGGTATATGTACAGCAGTGGAGGGGAGGGGGAGGAGGAGGAGGAGGAGGGATATGGTGGTGGGTGCGCGTTGGCGGCGAGTGAGTGAGGGCGTTGGTGGGGGGATGGGGGAGATTGGGGAGCGGTGGGAGGGAGGGCAAACGGGAGATAGGGCGGAAGCAACATCATAGCATGCCAGGATGCTTGGAGGAAACTAGCTATAGCTGGTACTATTGGCAGCGTTGTGGGGCATGGTATAACTCTAGGGACTTCGAACGTGTCAATTGCCAGCCTGGTAGGCTGTCCCCGTAGGCCACGCATTGTGGATCTGGCTTGGGTTGCTCTGTTGCGCAGCATCTTACTTCAAAAGGTTGTGTCTGGCAATGACGGAGCCAGATTGCACTTGTTGCCCCGAAGAAAAGTCCGAATCGGCGAAGAAATACTCTGATTTTGGGCAAGTTTGCAATGAAACGAGGGCTAAAGACGTGCCAATTCGACGCAATAGCTATGGAAATACGAGAGAAACGCCGTTGTAAACCGATAGCTAGGGTGAAGCTCTACGTCAGCTGTGAAGCTCTTGCATCACGCGGCCGTCAGTGAGCTGTATTTCCGTCAAGGATGCCTAGCAACGGACGTACAGAGGTGAGCCAGCAGCAGACGCACGGTCGTTGCTAGCGTGGCCGTCGAGTGAACGCAGGCAGCCTTGCGTGTTATATGCGCGCCCGCTAGCGACCTTTCCCTCTCCAGCAACACCCCAAACTGACGACGTGAGTATGCCCCAACGGCAGTCCCCTTCAAGCTGCTGCAACTCGTAGAGCGTTCTACAGAGATTAGAATTGCTAACAAGATGTGACAGAGTCAACATGTCGTCAACCGCGCCCACCACCCCCACCACCACCACCGCGCCCGCCGCCGGCCGCCGCACCCTCACCCGCGCGCAGTGCCTCGCGGTACTGCGCCTCCGGGACGAGGCGAGGCAGGTGAGAGTCCTGCGGGACTTCATGTTTGGAGGGGGTGGCGCCCCGAACAGCCACCACGGGTACGGCGTTCTGAGCGACCTCGAGGAGGCGCTCCTCGCCGCCGCGTTCGACATCGTCGCGCGCGCGATGGAGGTTCGCCAGGTAAGATACGTCTTTGCTACCATCTGTACCTAGCTGATCACCACCCAGCGCGCCCGGGCGGTGGAGGTCCGCCTCGTGGGGGAGGGAAGGCTGTCCCGCTGGGATACCTAGGCCGTAAGTATACCCACGAAGGTGTGGGGAGATTGGCTAACAAGTATCCAGCTCGACCAAGGGCAAGCGCGACCTCTCCGCCGGCCGCAAGGCCTGGCCACACCGAGTTGTAAGTACTCTCCTGTTGTCCCTATGACCAGCTTCGACCGAAGGATAGTTGCTGATTGAATAGCAGTCTGCCTTCGGGCTTCAAGAGCACCTTGTCTCTGCCCTCGGGGCTATGATGACCGCCCCGGGTTTTGGGGGGCATCTGGCGCTGTGGTTTTCTGGGGTCTTTTTTTCTTTTTCTTTTCTTTTCTTTTCTTTTCTTAATTCGAGATCCTTCACCAAACACTCCTTCCTCTTGAACGTGACTATGTATGAGATATAGTGTGAAGCAACGCAACTTACGTGGATGGGATACAGGTTTAAGTGACTAAGATGTACGAAGTGGAAGCTCCAGCGCAGGATGTATGGTTCATAGGTACAGAAAAGGGATTCGAGAACCTCGACATAACGTAGAAGTAACACAGTTTCTTGCGATATCCCTTGGACTCTGGAAAGCGTAATATCAGAGCAGATGGCGGAGCCCATTCGCGGTCACAGAGTGCGTTTTGCGGCCGGCCGGCCGTGGAGGCAGGCTCGTCGATGGTGGTTTCCGCCTGGCGTCTAGCGTCCTTTCCCTTCCCACCCACAACACGCCCAACAACGGCAGTAAGTACAGCCTTAGCAGCCTCAAAAGCTGTCCCCTTGCGGAATCTGCAACTCCCTGGAGGTTCTGTTAGCTAATTCGTCGTCGGGAATGTCCAGCAGCAACGGCAACCACACCGCGGCGGCCGCGCCCCACCATGTTCCCAGCTGGGTCGAGCTCCTCGATCCCGACAGAGACTCGTGGCTGGACGAGGCCATCCGCAACGTAAGGGTCGAACAATGTACGAAAGAGAGTGTAGCGGCGACTGATACGACATAGTGGCGCTGTTTGAATGACCTGCTCGCGGAGCACATCCGCTGGAACGGGGAGGACGCGCGCTTCGACCCCGTGAGCATCAGCATCCGTAACGCGCGAACCGGCGTCCTAGAAGACGCTCTCATAGCGTGGCGGAACACGCTTCCAGACGAGCAGGGGCAGCCCTCGTGGTGGCTGTTTTACGAGCACGTAAGTTCCCACAAGCATACAGGGTCGCGGCACATGCGTCTTTGGACATACCATACACAAGCAAGGGTGTGGAAGGATTCCGAGGTCGTTACCAACAGCAAAAGAACGAATTCGCTGACTTGGGTTAGTACTTGCGAGAGGAGACCAGCCGCCTCGCCCTAGAGAGGGTCAATGGTGGGCCGACCTTCGGAAGGGGCCTCCGTGTCCTTCTCCAGGAGGTGATGGCCCGGAGGGCGCTGGCGAGGCTGGACCGGCTTCTCCGCCGCCTCTTTGCCGAGGGATCCTAAGCCGTAAGTGAAGAAGAATGTGTTTGTCCGGAGAAACCTTGACACTCGTCAAGTTCTCGAGCTCTCTTGTTGAGCCTGTTGGTCAGGGGAAATGCTGCAGCGCTGAAGGAAGAGATGCTGATTCTGCTTCAGTTCGACCGAGGAAGACCAGCAAGCCGGCAACCGCTGGCAATCTCGGTGGACCCTCACGTTCGCCATCGTCAACGATTGTAGCATCGTGCATCAAGAGTCCACGGACATCCGTCGAACGAAGGCAAGATGGTCACTGCGGTGGGAGGGTGTTGGGGCTTGGATTGGGAGTTTGGCGTTTCTGTCTGGCAGTGAAAAGCATCTCAAACGTATGTTCCCTTGTGCATAAGTGATGCGTGGGCAGTGCCAAAGAGTAAACGAGGATGGGGTGACGGGGTGACGTTGGAAGTTGGGACGGAGCGGAACATCATTCCCTGACCAATCGCGGCGATGACGTTTCGGCCCCAATCAGGTCAATGGCGCAAGAAGCTCGCAATTCCCCGCCCAAGCTCGAGCTCCAAACCACGTCGTGTGGCAGCGTCTTCTCCAGCTTCGTACAATGCCAATGCCTGCGCGTGCAGGCAGCGAAAAAGCCACCATGAGCGACGAACGCACGCCCCTCATCGCCGTCGTGCAGACGCGCCCCCACCGCGACCGCTACCCGCACCACCGCCTGCGCTACATCTGCACCCTCTTTCTGTCCATTTCGCTGTTCACGGGGCTCATTGCCGCCGTGCTCATCCTCAACTTCCTGCCGCTTGCTGACGATGACTCGGACACTGCTGCGGGCATATCGCGCGTCTTGCCCGGGAAGCTGCCCCCAGGATGGCCGTACTCGACCGGGCTGGACTACGAAGCGCTGGTCGACATCTTGACCGAAACGCCCGACAGCGAGAAGGCGAGGGAGTACAGCCGGTACTACACCAGCGGCCCGCACCTGGCCGGCAAGAACCTGAGCCAGGCCATCTGGACCAAGGACAAGTGGGAGGAGTTCGGCGTGAGCTCGCTGATTGTCGACTACGACGTGTACCTCAACTACCCCAAGGGCCACCGCCTCGCGCTCCTGGAGAAAAAGGGCGACGACGACGACAAGGACACTGCAGAGGGCGAGGGCGAGGGCGAGGGCAAGTGGAAGATCAAGTATGAGGCGAGCTTGGAGGAGGACGTGCTCGAGGAGGATGCAACCAGTGGGCTGAAGGACCGCGTCCCGACGTTCCATGGATACAGCGCTTCGGGCAACGTGACGGCTGGCTACGTCTACGTCAACTACGGCACGTACAGGGACTTCGAGCAGCTCCAGGCTGCCAATGTCACGCTCGAGGGCAAGATCGCGCTCGCCAAGTATGGCGGCGTGTTCCGCGGACTCAAGGTCAAGAGGGCGCAGGAACTCGGGATGCTTGGTGCCATCATCTACACGGATCCTGGCGACGATGGCGAAGTCACCGTAGCGAATGGCTACGCCGCATACCCCGACGGCCCGGCGCGCCAGCCGAGCAGCGTTCAGCGAGGCAGTTGCCAGTTCTTGAGTAAGTTCTTCCACCTCACCGCCGTACGTCTTGCTCATTCCTCGCAGGTTTCGCCCCGGGCGACCCAACGACCCCAGGCTACCCCTCCAAGCCCGGTGCTCCCCGTCAGGATACCTCGCACGCGATCCCTTCTATTCCTTCCATTCCCATCTCCTACCAAGATGCCCTCCCGCTGCTGAAGGCTCTAAACGGCCACGGACCGAAAGCCTCCTCGATCAACTGGAAAGACGGCGGACTTGGGTACAAGGGCGTCGAGTACCACATCGGACCGTCCCCCGATCACCTCTCCGTCAATCTCGTCAACGAACAAGAATACGTCACGACGCCGCTTTGGAACGTGATCGGTATCATCAACGGCAGCATTCCTGATGAAGTTGTTGTCCTGGGGAACCACCGAGATGCGTGGATTGCAGGTGGCGCCGGTGACCCGAACAGCGGATCTGCGGCTTTCAACGAGGTCATCAGAAGCTTTGGCGTTGCTGTGCGCGCCGGCTGGAAGCCCCTGCGGACAATCGTGTTCGCAAGCTGGGACGGCGAGGAATACGGGCTTGTCGGCTCGACGGAATGGGTCGAGGAGTACTTGCCTTGGTTGTCAGCATCGACCGTCGCATACCTGAATGTGGATGTCGGCACTCAAGGTCCAGATTTCAAGCTCTCGGCGGCCCCGCTCCTGGAGAAGGTTGTCATAGATACTGGTAAGCACGTTTGTCTTCTCTTCATCGCCAAAGCTAATCGTGTCACAGTCCAGCTCATCCAATCACCCAACCAAACCGTGCCCGGCCAAACCGTAGGCGACGTCTGGGACAAGCGCATCTCCACCATGGGCTCCGGTAGCGACTTCACAGCATTCCAAGACTTCGCCGGCATCCCCTCCATCGACATGGGCTTCGGCGCCGACCCACGCTCTGCCGTCTACCACTACCACTCCAACTACGACTCCTTCGCCTGGATGGAGAAGTACGGCGACCCCTCCTTCCAATACCACGAGACCATCGCGAAGATCTGGGCGCTTGTCGCTGCCAAGCTCGTCGAGACGCCCGTCCTCCAACTCAACGCCACGCGCTACGCAGCAGGTCTCCGCCGCTACGTCGACAGCGTCAAGGCGAAAGCCCGCGCGGCCTCCTTCCCACCCAACGACCCCGAAGACATCTTCGCCGGCCTCGATGCCGCAGTCTCCCGCTTCCACTTCGCCGCCACCATCCACGACGGCACGGCCGCCGCGCTCCTCCAGCAGGTCATCGACGACGACATCCCGTGGTGGAAGTTCTGGGAGAAGCTCCAGCTGTACTACGCCATTCGCCGCGTCAACACGAAGTACAAGTTCTTGGAAAGGCAGTTCCTGTATAAAGCTGGGTTGGATGGGAGGAGCTGGTTCAAGCATGTGGTGTTTGCGCCCGGGAAGTGGACAGGGTATGCGGGGGCGACGTTTCCCGGGATTGTGGAGGCGATCGACGAGAAGGATGAGAAGGCGGCATTCAAGTGGATGATTATTGCGACAGAGACGGTGGATGGGGCGAGTGATTGGTTGGAGAGCGAGTAACGTGGGACGTAGGGCGTGTGCATATGTATGGTAAAAGTGATTGTCTATACGAGCGAGCAAGCGAAATACCCAGACTATATGTACATTCGTTGAATTTGGGATTGTTTTTCATGAAGTGCTTCGAATAAACGATGGTTGAAGCTGGTTTAGCTGCACTGCGGAAGGTGTGTCCTGCAGTTGGACTGTCAATCGATCTGAGCAGAGGTATGTCACGTGTCGTCTCTCTCGTAAGTCAGTTGGAATGTACAAAAGCAAATCAACATGTAGATGAGAGAAGATATATCATTGATATTACAGGTCGAGATTTGGGCCAAATGTATTGATGTCCGCAGGTCTCATGTCTGCGCGTGACTGAAGGTCACATGATCATCTTTTAATCTGTATGCACCTTTTGTAGTTGGGGGCGCTCCAGAGCCACATGGACTGATAGAGCGCTCTTAGTTATGATGTGAGAGTTTTGAATGCAAGTGCGTTTATCGATCATGTGACCTGGATGTGTCCACGGGTCCACGTGTCGGTTTCAAGGTTGGATGGTAGAGTCTGGAGGTGTATTCTTTTGTGGGTTGCAGTCTCAGTGGCGTGAAAGGATACTTGTATAGCTTTAGAAGGTATCGGGGACCAAAGAGACCTATGATAGGTGGTAGGAGATGCATCGAGCACATGTCCCATGGAGCGTCTAAAGACTGACGTATACTTGATTGGATCAGTGGAGAAGACTGAGCGGAAGGCTTCATCAAGGCAGGGTCTCAGATAGTATGAGACCTATGGGTTAGCCAGGACTGCTTACCTTTGTCTCACTACCTTGTATCTCGTATCAGTAGGAAAATAATAACAAAAAGATCGAGTTATCAAGTGTGTAGACAAAAATGTTGACAAAAAGGTGCTTCCCCTAGCTAACAGCTCAAAAATAAGCAAGTATCTCGTATCTAAAAGGCGACATGGCCATCCCTGGTGGGGTTCTGCTGAACCATGTCTTTTGTTCCAGCCCAGGCAAGGCATCTTCTTGGATAGTAGTGGCAAGGCCTGGGATGAATTGTGTGTGGACGTACTATGGAAAGGCACAATGTCGTTTGTACCTCTCCAAATAATGCTCAGTCCGTTGAGTAAGCTCGACGGCTCATTTCACGAACATTGTGGAGTCACCGCATGAAAGGATATGTGCCATACACAATGAAGAATTCTAGTATATAACACCACCACACCGATTTTTCACTTCTCCATCGCCTTCCTAAGCACGGAGGAAGACGGGAAGAAACCAGAAAAACAGCTTCTCGGTGAAACTTTACACACTTATCTCTCCGAACGTGCAGGCCACGTTCCCTTCTACAAAGTCAGAAAAGATGGCATTCCAAGCCATCCGAATCCCGCGCCCTGGGAACGAAGAGCCACCGGTTAACTCCGGCATCACTGGTGACATCTGCTACCGCTGCGAGCAGAACGCTTTTGACGATTACAGCAAGCACCACCCTTTAGACGCCCCGGCGACTTCTGACCTGTACGATCTCACGTGCCACACAATGGGTTACAACGAAGTCGGTGAGCCAGTTGAGGAGTTCCTTTGCGCTGACTGCATCACCCAAGAGTGGGCGGGTAGCAAACGGGACTTCGTGCCCTGCCCGTGGTGCCGGCGCGACGCGGGTCTCAAACGCTTGGAGCCACTCGATCAGATGAAGATCGATGGAATGATCAAAGAAGAGTTGGGTAGCTCTGAGAGCCTCCAGACACGGCTGGGCATCGCCGGGACTCTGGTCGGTATCACACGAGAGGAGTGCTTAGCTCTACTCGGCAACTCGTATGTTGCCTACAGTCGTCGGGCTGGCGGCGAGCACCTTCTCGGGGCGCAGACGGAAAGCAGTGGCCCGTCGGTCAATCCTTACCTACACCGCCTCATCGGGTATCTCCATGCGGGGTGGAAGATGAGCAGGTATGCTGGGAGGTTTGAGCGATGGATGTTCAATCTGACGAGCGGGGTTAGACAGACTATGTTGGATGGGATTGTGGCGAAGGGGGGTGCCCTTGGGGAATGGTTCCGCGGTGACAGGTGGAGCGAAACTGGCTATACTCATGCGAACTCCTTGGATCTGCTGCTGGCTAGTGATACAGAGTTGAACGAGATCTATGAGCACTGGATGGCTCGTATTGGGCATCTGGCGAACCTCTTTTGCCGTCGCCACTGTGAACGCCTGGCTGCTGAATGAAAATTGGGCACCAAAGATGGTGCTGTACTAGGATGGACATATCAACAGAGGCTCCATAGACAGAGCTGATGGGATTTTTCTAATTGAATGGTTTCGAAATGCTATGATGATTGAAACATATTTGATGCTCACGTACCTGTCACCGGCTACTGTGCAACACATTAATTCGAGAGAAGAGAAGCACCAAGTTTAATATATACATAGTAATGAGAAGACACGAAAATGTCGGAGCATCCATCTTACCCACAGACACGAACCTTGGTCTATGAGCCGTTATGGCAAGACACTCCGCGCCGCAGTAGAGTTACAGCCACCAACTCAAACCCCAGCTGTCCTCCGTCGCGTAGTATAGCGCATTGTGTTCGTCTACCCCAGGTGCTACTCCCACCAGCTATAGAAGAGCATGGCAGGCGAGTTGACCAGGGACTTGTTCGTGACCATCATGTATGGTGTCCAAAGGACGTACCTTCAATGATCGTCGCTTGTTGTTGAAATGTTTGAGCACTTCTTTCGCCGTAGACACGAACCTTAGTCTACTGCGGCCTTGAGAGCTCGGTGCTGCAAGCAAAGCACAACCATCATACTAAGCTGGGCTTTTCTGAGGCCATGCCTTGTCGCTAGTGTAGTGCACCACTTTTTTCTTCCCCTCGCTGCCGAGTCCCACCAGCTATGGAAGAGCGTGGCGGGCGAGTTACCAACGGTGTCTCGGTGGCAGGAGGGGTTGTTGTATTTGAGGTTGATCCTCGGCGGCCGGCGGATGTCGTGGCGGGTGCGCCAATGATCGTTTGGGTTGGTTGGAATGTGTAGACGGGCATTACGCTTAGACATGGGTGTTAGCCTAAGCGCGAGAAGTGTAGAAAGCTCTCTTGCAACACGCCATTAGAGCATCAGAACCAAGGTGCGCCGAAGCGCACCTGGCTTCGAAGCCCTTTGATCTGCCTTTTGTCTCTCAACCCACCGAGCTATGATGCAGCTGGGAGTTACGAACCAACGACCGATGCGCTGGTTGACGGAAGGGTGTTGGGTAAGGGAATCCTCAGCGGCTTGCAAAGGAGGCGTCGTGCGCGCCAATGATCGCTGTGCAAGTTGAATGTATGAAAATTACCTTACGAATAGCCAAGTGTCGGTCTACCCGCAACAGGTTTTCACGGCATCGAGACCGAAGTGAGCCAAATCAAACTCAAGGCTGGGGCTGACGGCAAGCCACCTAACTCAAAAGCGAAACTGCACCTGGTATCGATTCTCTTGATCTCCCATGCTGCTGGCTCCCATCCGACCATTGGTCTTTGTTCGGCGGGGGGTGGTGTGTAGTCGTAGTAGCCCCTCTTGCTGCAGTCATGGGTGTATGTCCGTCCCGCTCAGCACACCATAGACACGAGAGTTTGTCGTAATGCTCTTTAGCGGACGGCTCGAGACCACGGCGATGCCCCGAGGTGCAATAGGGTCGCCAGTGGCATGATTGATCTCTCCCTGATGTTCCCTCTGCAGGGTAGCTTGCTGCCTGGAGAGGGTTACAGAAGGGATTTCGTGACACCAAACAGTCGGTGCGAGGTCGTCGGTGAGTGCGAGACGGGCGCCGCCGTAGCGACGGTCTCATGCTCGACGTTGCGTGCGCCTGGGAGGGAGAGGAAAGTAGGTCCTCGATGACCTCGACAGAGGCAGACGGGGAGCCTGTACCTGCTGCGGCTGTCAGTAGCGGAACAATCGAGTAGAAGGTAAGTACCGCGAGGGAAATGATGTGAATGAAGAGCACGGGGTACAGCGCAAGATGCTATATGAAGGATTGCGACATCATAGAGAGTTGAGGAAGGAGAGTGGTGGTGTTTGTCTCTGACGGTGGGAGATGATGGTGCGAGAATATTTGTTGTGATTTTCTGGACGCGTCGTGAGGGGCAGGTCAGTTCCGCAGGCAGGAGCACGTGACTTGTGACGGAGCCGAAATCGCGCAGTGAAGCAGGCAGGACTTCGAGCCCCGCCATATCCTTCTTCTTTGGAACATCTCTGCGGCATCATCTGCAAGACTCTCAGCTTTTACTCACTACAACAAACCAAGATGTCCACCACGCTCACGTCATCCATCACCCCGAACGGAGAGCAGCAGGAGCTGTTGCGCGGAATTTGGGCTTGCGCCACCAAAATCTCCACCATCAATGCAGGACGCCTCAAGCATGCTGTCGAGGCACTCGAAAAAGCCACCCATCGCTCGCCTTTGCTGCCCTTTCTAGGCCCCGCAGGGCTCAGAGAGCTCGTCGACCGACTAGAAGACCGACTTCAGGGCGGCGAGCAAGACGCGATCGAAGCTTGGGTGAGAAAGTACGTGGGCAACATCAAAGCCTACAAGAAGGCCGAGGAGGAGCTTGAAGAGGCCGAGGCCCGAGTAGAGTTTTACGAGCTTCAAGGGAAGAATGCCGAAGAGCTCTTCCTTTACACCATCATGTAAGACGTTCCGATCACAGATTCGCCTTCAAGTATAACATTGATAGGTACGAGAGGAAGAGACAGAAGGCCAAGGAAATCGGAGAGGCTTTCCCTCTCGACTACGCTGCGTAAGTTTGTCCGACCACCACTGATCAAATTTACCACACTCTCCAGCTGGATCCGCACGCAACCCGCCATCACATTCGATCTGAGTTCGCTGGGGAAGTGGCTAGAGCGGAAGAGGGAGGAGGGGAAGAAGTATCAAGAAGCGGACGTGAGTGAGGAGCAGTGGAAATTGGCGAGGGAGGTAGCAGATACGTTGAAGGGAAAGCGGATTGTGGATGGCGGCGACAAAAGGCTTTTGGGCTTGTAGATGGGAGAACTTCTTCAGCGCATAATACTGTTCTTGGGGCTACCTGTGCTTCAATTCAATGTGCTAATCGTTGCAGAAGTATAGCAATATAACGTTCATCAACTAATCTCATTGACCTCTTCTTGGTTCATGTCCCGTATCCTCAACAACCTCCCATTATGCCCCTCCAGACTGACCATCGATTGTAGACGATGTATCTTATATAACCCCGCTGCCCAGAAACGAGAAGCGATGACCTTGCGAAAGGGAGGTCGAGAAGTTGTGAAGGAGGTGGGCGGTCCACTCGGGCATGAATATATCGTTTTCGAGGTTCGTTTCCAATGTCACCACGGACCTGACGGCCAGCAAGCTCTAAGCCGTTCATCTCCGTGAACGCTTTCTTGGCGTTATTTGGATCAACGAAACTAAAGAAACGTTAGTGATAGCATGGAAAAGCTATGGACAAAACATACCGGACAAGCCTGTATCCCTTGGAACGAGTTGGGTTCTGCTCATCGCCTTGCAGCGTCACCTGCTCTAGCCCGCGACAAGAGGGAGGATCTCCTGTATGGAATGGAGCAAACTTGATGTGCATGAGGCGCGGTCCTTCTCTTCTTTGGGTGATCCGTCGCTTCGTCATGCCTGAGCGTTGGCCGCACGCATTGTCTTTTGTTGTAACGGGCCGGGAGTTTGCTGTCCCAAAGCTGGGACTGGATCTGTCGTAGAAGATCTCCGTCAGCTGTATGGGCGGCCCCCGACCTGCCCTCCCTCTCTCTGAGCGTTGGCCGCGCCCATCGGTATTGTACAAATGCGGGTCGGGGGTCTATAGATTTTTTTCACATCCAATTTTGTATTGATGTCTTCAGTGCGGCTTGATATCCTTTCCATGCTGTCAGTGCGAGCTACAGCACGATCGAAAGGCAGGACAACATACCACTCTCCCTGTTAGCCGTTGCTTATGGTACTCGACCAGCGCCATTCTCCACAACGAGCTCTTGCCCGTACCCTCGTTCAGCGTATTATCTGGTGAGAAGAATAGACCGAGCGAGGGCACTGGCAAGAGCTCGGGAGATTATAACGAATCTGAAAGCCGATGGTGAAAGGCTGGTAGTCACCTAGATTTTAGCAAACGATGAAAGGCTGAGAGGTCAGGATAAGGGACATACCGCTCTCTCCGCGCACCGTTGCTTGTGATTCTCAATCAGCGCCATTCTCCACTGGTATTCACCGATGTTAGCGAATGATGAAAAGCTGAGAGGTCAAGATAAAGGACATACCGCTCTCTCCGCGCACCGTTGCTTGTGATTCTCAATCAGCGCCATTCTCCATAACGATCTGAGAACCCCCGGCCCAGGGCAGAACAGAGCGTTGGCCGCACCCATTGAGTAAAGGGCCGGGGGTCCACCGACCCTCGTAAAGAGAGGTCGAGGTTGTGTGGGTACTGCTTGAGGGTAAGGACGGGTGGGTAAGGTCGGAGCCCCCGGCCCGACATAATCATAGGCGATGCCATAGGGACGCCCGGAAATTTGGCTGTAGGCGCGAGCGTCCACTGCGGCCCTTGAGCATCGGGCCGGGGTTCCGTAGGATAGGGCAGACTACGACAGATTTCTCGGAATACTGGACAAGAGGATCAGTGCATGCTACCCATGATCGCATGTGCAGCCAAGGAGAACTCACGTGAAGTCGGAGAACCCGTGGACCATGGAGGGCGACGATTTCTTGGCTTAGTATGCTCTCCAGGAAGAAAGTTGGTGGTGGAGTAGAAGTTTGTGGAGGCGAGGAGAGAAGGTGATGGAGCTCGAGGGCGGGGTAGAAAAAGGCCTTGATGTGCGCACGGGCCCATGATAGAGCACTGACCGATCGGGAGATGACAGTCACGCAAGATCAGTCAAACAAGGCAGGATGCGAGCTTGTCGTCAGTTCCCAAGAGTTTACTATCTAAACATGACCAGCGTGCCATTCCCTTTGCCCACTCAACCCCTGTGATCTGCGCTATTGGGTGATATCCTACGTCCGTCACCGGTACAACGGAACTTGGCAGTGGTCAGGACCGCGCAACAAGCTTTTACCTTCAGGTGGTGAAGCCTCCTTTTTCAGGTGTCGACTCCTTGTTTCGGGCTTCTTGTGTCTCTGTGATAGTAACGAAGCCGGGCCTCGGGCTGTGTTCGCGATCGTAAGGCAGGATCCGCTCTTCAAGATATCCCCATTCCCAAGGTTCTTCATGGGACTGGTTCATTCCACGTATTAGAAGATAGCTGATATGTTCTATCAATGTGCGCTACTAACACTGTCCCTTTGTCCTTTTCAACAATTTCCTGTCATGATATCATCCGGTAAGAGGCTGTCACTCCTTATCATGTCTTTGCCAGACTTGAACACTAGCATTCTAGTACTGTTGTAATTGGTTCGAACTGATGCCCCCTTGATATGGCTAGGTGCTCGAAGGAAGGACCTCCAGCGCTATACAGCCCCGCTTGCAATGTCCTTCGCCACGAGAGGGGCAACCCTTAAGCCGGTGATGATGGCTCTCCAAACAACCCATGCTACAAATCCACCGTCCATCAGGTCGCTGCACGCCATGCTTATGAAAGTTCCTGCTCAACTCCTCCCTCTCCCGTTGTCCTTCCTGCCTAAGTATCTCCAGCAACCATTGTTTTCCCATCGTCGGATCGTGTCAGTTGACCGGTGTCGGCGAGATTCGTGCCAACAGGTCTTCGGCTCAGGCTTTGAGAACCTCGTTCGGTCAACAGTACGGAAGATTTGTTTTGCCGGACCATCTGCGCGATGAAGACGGGTCAGCAATCTGACTTCAAGAGATCAAACAACTGCACGATACCTTTTCACCATTGCATGATAGCCAGCTTTTCCCTCACGTCCTTGCTAACCAATCTTGACGTCGGTACCGACCTTGAATTCTCTGTACTTTTCGATCAGCGATTGTTGCTCACACAAGTCTTCGATAACAGGATGCAGATGCCCAGGAATGCGGTCGGAGAATGCTGTAGATTATCAGCTGTATCTATTAGCAGGCGAACGTCAAGAACCCATACTCTTTAGCGTACCGCATCTACTTGAATCGCCCACAAACGATCTTTCGACATGAAAGGTACCGGATCCCACGGACCTGATCACTTTACGGACAAGTTCGCGTGGGTTCCCGTCGAGAAGGTTAGTAAGCTACCATCGCCGGTCAACCGAGTATAGCGAAAGAGTAGCGGAGGATCAGTGTTTGGTGCATGTGTAGATCTAGGGGAGATTTCAGTGGAAGCCAGTGCCCAAGGGTACAGCTTCCTCAGTTGTTCTCTCCAGTTGTTTTTCGTCGGTACTACAATACCGGGTTCATCTTTCGCGGAAGAAGGAGGAAGAGGGAAGCTTTACGTACCCAGTAATTGCTTCGAGTTATATAGCTCGGAGTTCGAGTGTCTGAGTGCAGTTAGTCGGCCATTCATGAACGATCCACAAGGCATCGTAGCAGTGGTCCCGGACTGTCAGAAAATGGCGAGGTTATCAATGAAAACCAATGCCCAAGGGCACAGCTTTCTCAAGTTGGAGTATCCTTCGGTATCGAAGTCATCTTGTCCAAGGGAGGAAAAAGCAGGTTGACGTACCAAGGGGTATACCACAGGGTCTGGGTCTTCTCCCTGGCTCAATCTTCATCCTCGACGGACATGTGGGGATCCCGGAGTCGTGAAAGACGAATAGGGAGGCGCCCGCGAGGAGGAGGGAGTGTTGGGGTGATTGGTTTCCTCGACGGGTCAGAATGAAAAGTATATACTGCGCGTTATAGCTATGTGATTGACACCCTATTTTTCTTTTGTCAGCTCATGACCTCGTGGTGCAGGTACGGAGTGGAGTTGGTAGCGAGGTGATGGTCGGAAAGTCTCTTTGTGTAATCATGGAAAACCTCAGTGGGCTTTCTGCAGGATATGGTTGTAGAAAAGAGATTTCATCCTGCGCAAAGAATGAGTAAAAATGAGGACTGACCTGGACTGTGCAAAACGATTTGCTTCGCCAATGTGTGAAGGTAGATTCAAGCAGCTTCCAACCTCTCGACGATCATACATACGTAAGGATCTTTGATGGTACTGGTCAGCCGCTATTTCCAAATCTATGAATGAGAGAAGATGAGAAGAGCGTAAGGCACATCAGATGGATTGGGTCTTCAGAAGGTATCTCAGAGCAACTCTATAATCATCATGTGCAAAAGTTCGGAACAATGAGACTATGTGCTTACCTCAGGATCTCCCAACATGACAGGCTTGGATGATATGCTTGATGCATGAGCACTGTCAGTAAGGATGAAATCGGTCTTGAGGTGAGTGTTTTGATCTGTGGCGGAGTAGTCGTCAGCTATGCGGCCATGGAAATGAGATCAACAGCGACTTGATGCGCTACTGGCGGATCAGACTTGGTAAACAAAACTCGTAAGGATCATGGCTCGAGAGCTAGCAAGAGTGATTTCGTCATCGTGCTGGAAGGAAGCAATTGGAAGACTTACATGAGGCAAGGAACAGCCGGTTTCACAGAAGCTGTGACGCCGTCTATGGCTGGTTTGGTGCAACCATGTTGGGATCCCGGGGCCGTGGAAGAAACAGCCTAGCAATTGGTCAGCTCCCACTTCCACTGTGCTCAGTCGTGAGATGTATCTGTTTTATCAATCAGTATAAGCCACTGATTATGTCGTACAGAAGTGTCAAAGTAATGTGTGCTTGATCAGAGTAGTCACTGTTCATGACGGTGGCCATGATCAACCTCTGGGAGTTCGATCGCACCCGTAGGGCTGATTTGCCGTATTGTGTTATGCATCATAGCAAGCAGGGGTATATTTGGACCAGCGTGACGTACTGTTCATGATTGTGTGAGGAACAAGGCCGACGTGCTGAGTTGCAACTGCTGTCGCGTTTGGTAGAGCTATCGATGGAAGCGCTGGGTCCAGACGCCGGTTGCGCGCGCTGACGTTTTGGCAATCATCAATTCGACGAACAGCCTACCGACACCGCAATGTTAGCTGCATCTATTCGAGTCGTGTAAAGGTGACCATAGAGGTTGCGGTAGGTGATCAGTGCAAACAGCCGCGTCAACCTTGCGCCCGTCAGACGGCATGCGGGCGGTTGCTGTCTCAACGAGAGTCGACTCCCTGGCCTCTACGGCGGAGATTCCGACTTCGTTGTTTGGAGGCAGGCTTTCATCATACCAGTGCGAGATTGTGGTTTGCGGAGGGAAGACTTACCGTGCAGCGTACAGAGGCTCGCCCGAGTCGATCGAAAGCGCCGTGTCGAAGAGATCGAGAGGAAAGGTGTGAGTAGTTCAGGGGCACGTTCAGGTATGTGATTCGGCCAAAGCGGACTCGCAGAGGGGCACGCGTTGAGTGTGTTGCGAGGTGCAAAATTTGCGGGGTTTTTGGGGAGGGACAGGTGGAGCGAGGGCGAGTGGGCTGAGGTCGGGAAATTGGACAGGCAACAGCAAGATAGAAGTGAATCACTGCACTGGAACGCGATAACAGGCCCCACTTTCGACTCTGCTACCACGTGCAAAGCGTCTTCGCTGAGTCTGGTTATGAGAGCTCAGTACTAGAAAGCCAAATATAGGTCTATTTCAACATCTATTCCTAGAACTCATTGATTTGATACGGGTGGCAGAGCAGCTTAACTTGGACTATTTCGGGAACCGGAGCAGAGATGCAGACGGCATAGGTTCCGTTCAGAGTCGCGTTTCCACTCCGATCCGGCATGAATGACTTGCGTGAAGGTGTGCCAATCACGCCCGCCCCTGTCGTTCTCTCACGCAAAACCGCAGAAGCGCCATTTGACAGCGCTTCTAAAGTTCCGCACCTGACTAGGGTGCGTGAGAATGATTTGGGCAGACCTCTGGATCTTGGGAGGGAAGGTATGACAGCCATGAAGGTTCTGTTGATGTCGAACCATGGTCGGGGATGAGCTGCCGCTAAGAAGGAGAACAAGGAGAAGGAGCGGCAGATAGAGGAACTGTATGATTGTCCAGCCTCGTACATTTTGCTACACTGCTCTAATTCATGCACGGAATTCGATACTGCTAAATTGTTTTTCTTTCTTTACCTAAGCTCATCACTATATATCAGGTTATCATCACGCGGTCCCAGAATTAAGTTATTTATCTGGTGTAGTACGTAAAAACTGGTATCAATGTCACTATCACTAAAGAAAAGACGGATAGGGAGGCAGCAAAGAATAAAAGAACTCAGACAGTCGTTTGTTAGCACGTCACTGATTGCCAGGCGAGATTGTAGGCCCAAAGCGTGTTCGATAGGCACACCGAAGCACGGCCTCTGATTTCTGCGTTTGCGCGTTTGACATCAGAACTCGGATATATGCCAGTGCCTACGGTATACGGAGGTCCACTCAGCCAGTGCTGTCGATCATCCATACGCACCTGGTCTTTCGTTTCGAAACGAGCAAGCGCTCGTCTTCCTTCACTTCGCCCGTCTTCCGCGCCGTTCCACAGAGGTCAGCCGTGAATCGAGCACGCAACGACGCGCCTCTCGCGAGCGCACCCATGGCACGTGATCTAGTTAGCGCCGCGCTAGTCGACCCCCCGAGAAGTATATAAGCTGGCCTCCCCTCTCCCTCCTTTCCTTTCCTCATCCTGTGCTCCCAGGCTAATTCGTTCTGTGTGCAGATACTTCGGTTCTGTGCAGGGGCTCTCTGCATGTTCTTCGGGGCTTGCAGGAATTTTTTACCACACCTTCGGGGCCTTCGGGCCTTTCGCTTCTTTTCATTGATTCTCATGGCGCTGCTGTGACTTCAAGGAAGAGCTTTCTCTGCCTCGTGATCGTAATGTACTGTCTTGCTGTAGTATCGCTTGCGCGTAGAGCTGTTTAGTGGTGTTGAGACTGTCGTGCTGAAGCGGCGTGAGTTTTGCAACGTCACCGAGCAGGACTGGATAGACGGCGGCCATGTGTTTGCGTTACCTGCAGTAAGCAGGATAGCGGAAGTGCTACTATCGCAATGTTTTCATTTAGACTAAGTACGCCGTTGTTCAGGCCGGTGCAGTACACGCAAGTCGTGCTGTGCAACGCATGGAGGGCAATGTCTAAGAGCTACGAGACCGCGGCCGACACCTTTGGACCTCAAGCTCTTTGAATTGGATCCTAGCTCGATTACAGCAATGAGTCTGAACGTGCAACTTGTTTATTCCACGAGCCATACTCTCGAATGCGCTGCGGAGGCGTGGCGGCCATTTTGACCTCGGAAACTCGGGAGCAACTCAATAGATCGAGTTATTCCATCGATTTCAGCTTTCGTGCCCCGTCAAGTACTTTGGTTTAGGCGCGGCGCGGACAGTGCAGACATTCGTGGGCCACCGCCAGTCTCCCGAGAGCAGTTCCAATGCGAACCAAATCGATTCCCGGCCCTGAAGCGGCGGAGAGGCTGCGGCAGCTTGAGCAGGCGCGGAAATCATGGACAGCGTACGAGCCCGCTCACTGCTTTGCGGCGCCTTGTCTTCGAGATTGGTTCCGTTGGGAAAGCCAAATAGCATCGCACAATGACTGACAACAGAATCTTGGCCATGAAACGCTCTCTCTTCAGCACCAAGCCGAGCGGCACACCACGCTGCACTCCCGAGGTCGCAGAGAACGCCCAGCACCTATCCACAGCTCACAAAATCTGTGCACCTCGATAGCACTACGGTGAGGTATGCATCCAAAGCACATCTGCGGGCGACGTTGCGTCAAGCCCTTGACCTCATCTCTAGCTCGCTCGCGACCGCGTTGAGGCGGAAAATGCAACCCGCTCCACTCGGCGAAGCGGTCTGGAACATCCGACAATGATTTCCGAGTAGTTGGACGCGACCTACTCGCGCTGTTTTCGACCGACCATGGCACGCGCTTCCCCGATAGCCATGGGCTTCCAGGCTGCGACCGCGCCTTCTCCGGCAGGCCACACTTCGAGTTTGCAAGGTACACCACTCACAGAACACGACCTCAGGTGACATGCCCACCCCACAATCGCTGCTGAAAGCTGATGATGCAAGAAACGAACAGGAACCACATCCATCGACGCCAATCGACTGCATTCTTTCCTCCGTCCTCCGCCGCCGTCGTGATCCGTCCGCTCAGCCTTGCATACCTTTCCCTCGTAGCGCTCGCAAACCAAGCTTATCACCGCTGAGAAGATGTGGATCGTCCATGATCGGGCTAGTTTGGGGAAGTTCCACCGCGGGCAAACACGGATATTCGCTTGCGGCTCACGTGACTGCGCCCAGCTCTTCATGACACTGCAGCGTGCGAAGAAGATCCATCGAGAAGGCCATTTCAAACTATCAACTTGCGGACATTCAAACACAGTGTATCAAGCGTGTTGCGACTTCTGCTGCTGCTGCTGCTGCTTCTGCACATCGCCACTCAAACACCTGCAGGGGAGGGCCGGGGAGCACGTAGGAATAAATGGCGCGCTTCCGGCATATGGAAGCTGTGCAGGAGGGAAGCTCACGGCTCTCGTGACCACATCGGCGGTAGCAGCCTGCCGCCTAGTCTGTGTTGCAGAGGAGCTGCGGTGCCATTTCTTTCTGTGGTTGCATGGTTCTCTTCCAGAACTTGCAATACCGGAAAGTCCGACAGTCTAGAGAATGTAGCAAAGAGACTTCTTTTACGATCCCGTGGTGAAAATCTAGCCTTTCCCACCCCGATCAAGCTTGAAAAAGTCCCTGCCGTTTGCAAGTACGTGATGGATTGTTAGAAACACGAAGGTATGAAGCGCGGTCAGTGAATCGTTAATGCAGTTTTGGCATGACCTTCCTGCCAGTCTGCCTAATCTCAGTGCGTCGGCCATCGCGTCCGATCACCGGGGTATGACTTGCGCAGCGCTCGTCAACATAGAACCTGATCCATGTTTCGTGGTGGCGCTGGGATTAAGGTGCCTCGAGCCTGAATCTGGATCAATGACATGAAATGCATATGGGAGTTCCTATCGCCTGCCAACCGTTTTCCTACAAGTCGAGGGTAGCTTGACAACCACACAGTGCATAGCGGACACTGCTCAGTCACTCTCTACAGACGAACACTTTACGGAGGGCGTCCGTCCGTGGACACCAGCTTGCTTCTGATGCCTTGGTGCTCTTGCGGCCCTCCAATATCGCGCCCGAAGCTCGCTGAGCAGCCGATGCTGCCCTCTCCTTCACCCCGGCAACAGGCGGCCCTCCGAAGCCACGTAGCCACCAAGGTGCCTTCCAGAACTGTCTCTCACCCAGCGCCCGCCTGCGCACGGCCGGCTGCCTCCTGGTCATGTGACTGCCTGCAACCGTGCGTCTCTTGGCACCAGAATCGTATATAAACTGGCCGCTCCTCTCTCTCCCTTTCTCTTCTCCAGCGCCTGTGAGGGGCCAAGTCTGATTGCAGACACCCTCCGGTCCGTGTGTAACAGCCGGGCCAGTCGTACTAATTTTTTCTTTTGGGTCTCTTCTCACTGGGCTTTGCTCATAGTTGAGACCACAGTGACGCTTCTATCTGCACTGCCTGAAGCTGTCGCGACCTTTTTCCATTGAGCTGCTTCAGCGTTGCTGAGCACTTGAGGGAGATATCGGTGATTGATCTATAGTGGTGTCTTTTGTGTTGCCTCTCTGCTACCCATGCTCATACGCAAGACGCCTGCTTTCGTCTTCCATAGAAGCTGGTGAAGCTCGGTGATGTTGGTGGTTTGAAGCAATTGCACGTCGTCGCCGACCACGCATGCGATATTGCTGCTCTCAAACGCTGCGCACGCGCCGGCTCAATATGTTCCTTATTGGGAAATATGCTTCTCTCGAGGAGAAAGAACGTATAATCCTTTCTCTAGCATGTGCAACTTATCGACACGATCCTGGCAAAGACTGTGGTTGCGTAGACACGCTCGCACTTCGCGCGCCCGCCTCGGGCGCGGCCACTGTTGCGCTCGCCCTTCTCGCGACCGAGCACTTCCACAGCAGTTTCCTACTCATCTAGAGGAGGTGATCTAGATTATGTGCTCACGAAGACACCCGCGATACCAGTAGATACAGCACTGTGCTGCCGCAGCCTTTTCTGCTATCGCATCACGACAAGCTCGAGCGTGTCAACAAGCGGACCGGATCGCCGAATTTGACGGCACAACCCACTCCAGAACCTCGAAGAGCCACTCCCCAACAATAATATGTGAGCTTACATCCCGCAGTATAATCTGCCATCTTCTTTGCATCAAGGACGACCAACCCGCTAGCTCGCGTGGCTGCGCTCGCTGCGCGATTCGCTCCCCGCTCCAAACAGCGCAGTGGAACGCACCGCCTCGATGTACGTCTCGGGGTTCTGATTAGCCTCTCCCGCGTTGCACCTCCATGGAAGTCAGTTGCAATCTGGCAGAAACCTCGACTGAAGCTGACAAGTGTTCGCATGAAACAGCATCCTCGGGCGCACCATGCGCAGCGCGCGTCATCCTCCACCCCCACTGGGTATCGATACCGACTTCGTGGTCACAATCACCGGGAGCAAGAAGACAGCCATCGTTGCCATCTGCCGGCCTCACCATCCTCACTACTGCCGCCGTGCAAGACCCAGTCCAGGTCGAACCTGTGACCAAAGCGAAGCTGCCACCGGGCAACGCACAAGGAGATCAAGAAGTCACAAGCGCATCACGCTCACAGATTGCTTGAACTGGTTTGAGGCCAACGACGGTTCCAAGTTCGGGGAAGTAGGGCCCTCCAAGTGTACGCTACAGAGATCGCTGGGTCTGTGTGATGGAGCTGCCGCAAACCTGGAATTTGAAAGAACATGATCATCAGACGTGCTGAACAGAAGGGACCAGAAGAAAGAATCGACGAGGTACAGCCTGCAGTGTCGCGTCTACCGATGCAACTACAATGTCATGTCCAGGGCTGACTCTGTGGCCCGAAAACGTGGGTGTGCCAGTGATGTCAGTGTAGATAAGTACATAGGGAGCTGGTAGAGGGTTCACATTCTATTCTGGACTGCAAACTTTGCATCGTAGAGAGCCCAATTGGATGATCGTAGGTCTGGAGATGTGACTTGTGCGGCTGAGGGGAACCGAAAGCAGTGTCCCCAGGCGAAGTTACGCCAGTGAAGCCGAAATTCATAAAAGCATTCTGGCCATATAATGGGCAGGGAAATACTTGGAAGAAGCTGAAAAGCAATAGTCTCCCGGTCATTCTTGTGTTGGCGCGGCTGTTCGTCGCAGCTTGTCCCGGTGAAGTGGTCGACCTGGTAGGGCCAAGCCAGCGCGTCGACAAACAACGCTCGCTCGCGCAATACCCCTCCTTCCCTTATACACACGCCTCCCTCCCTCGAGCAACCACACCACGCAAATACGCGCAGGTTCTGCGGCGAGAGACAGCTCCTTCAGGTACGTACAACTCATTGTCTGAAGCTTCATGCGCGTCTCCAAAGCTTTGGCAGACGCGGGTTTCGATCCCCGGGCAAGCTGGCAGACAGCTCCAGTCATTCGAGAGCTTTCTCGGCTCGCCCTCCGCTCTTCGAGCGGTCCCTTGCTTTTGCTGATCTCTGGGTTGAGCAGGAAAATTGCCGCCCACTGTCTTCCAACGAGACAGCTGCCAGATACGCGTCCGCGTCAGCACACAGTCTCCCGCGGCTGAACGCAGCCTGCACAAGCGCTGCCTGGAGCGCAGGCGCAGCAGTCGTGAGCGGCTTGCCCATTTGCACAACACCTCGGATGCCGCTCTTCCCGAGTCTGCTAGCTCCATCCAATCCTCTCACATTCTTCTGCTCTCGTACAGGTATGTCTACATCCTCGATGCGTATCACCCGCGCTACGATGAAGCGATTACCACGAGGGAGTATTGCGACCAAAGCCGTCTTGGGAATACCGCACATGACCGACCTCCATCGAACCCCGCACCACAGTCTTTCTGAGCGCTTGAATCTTTGTCCCTTCCGATGTTCGATCCCCGGGGAAGCAGCAGCTGACAGATCGCAGGTCCTGAAAGAGGGGTTCCTTGATGGCTCACCCTGGTATCCGCTGCGGCTGCTTCATCGCCGACCACTTGCTAGGCGACTGTGCATTACAACTCCTCTACCTCTCAGGTAAGTCAATATCCCCGCATTCCAATAGCCGCGCCATGATGAAGCACCTGCAACCAAAAACCGTCTTGGGAATACCGCAGCCTCACAGTAACCGTCCTGGAGGGTGTCTGAGCGCTTTGAACATTTGCCATCATCGTATGCATGCCACCGACGAGCTACAGGCTGACGTATCGCAGAGGCAAAGCCATAGCAGCCCACCTTCCGGTAAGCCGCTATCCCTACACTCCAATAACCGCGCCATGATGAAGCACCTGCGACCAAAACCGTCTTGGGAATACTGCAGCCTCACAGAAACCGTCCTGGAGGGTATCTGAGCGCTTTTCAATATCTTGCAGCCTTTTCTGCATGACACTGGCGAGCCACAAACTGACGTGTCGCAGAGACCAAGCTTCAGCAGCCCGTTATCGATGCACGGCCGCGTTCCTCGTCCTGGGCAACTCGCTCCAATCGACTGCGCTTTAAACCAACACACCCGGAGCCTAAGCCCTGCGTGGAGACTTACTGGTAGCTCCCTGCTTGTGGTGGCCGTGCTCTGGTTCGCTTCGACCCTTGATGGTCTGGTTGCAGCGCTGTGATCTCGAGGTCAGTTGTATCTCCTCTGCACAATTTTCATGTCATGATGAGAGGGCATCTCGAGCTATCAGGCAGCCGTCTACTAGAGTTCAACCGTCTCGACGTAGTAGTACGGTGGTGTGGGAACCACGCGGCCCTGAGCCAGCACCTATTACCCGCCTATGAGCATGTTGTCGACGTTGCCCAAATTGGTTCTTTGTCCGGTCCCGTTGCATTTTTCACTCTGAATTCTCACAATACTTCGCGTCTCGTACTTTTGCATCTGTATTCCAAGCTGACAGCAAAGCAATAGAAACCTCCACGTCGTGTCATGATATCGCAGCGCTATGCTACGGAGGTTAGTAGTCACGGCGTTCCACATCTCATCCTTATCGCGACGAGGAAATTGCTGCGATCGAGACATCCTACTGTTGCAGTTATCTTGCTCGACGCAACAGTTTGGTGGTGTGGGAACGAAGCGGTCTTAGGCCAGCACCCACACCGGTCTATGATCATTCTAAGCAAATGGAGGCTCAGTTCCCAGTGCTCAAAGCCCCATTTGCCAACTCTCTGAATACCTGTACTCCCTTCAGCCACGCACTTTTGCGTCTGCAATCCACGCTGACCAAGTACAAAATAGGGTTTCGTTATCTTCGTTTCCCCACAGGATACACACCGCCTAGATATAAACGGCCCTTCAAGGTCTATCAAATTCGATGCAGGCCTATTCGCCGAATGCCCGGTCAGTACTTCTTTCAGTTTATCGGCGGTATCGTTCTGATGACCATTTCTGGGTGGCGAAAGCTACCACTGACTTGATCCGATGTATTTGATGTTGGAGACCTTTTGCAGTTCTGATCGCTCTTGCTCTTCGTGTTGAACATACCAAAGGCGTTTCAGGGTTGCACTGACTTGGACAAGCAGTTTCCTTTACCGGAACCTGACGACCTTGTTTCATTGAGTTGCGCCCGTCACAGAAGGGTTTGCTGCGGATGTCGATCTGGCTCGTTGTGAGTTTCCATACTCTGATGCTCTTGTCTCTTCGAAACTTCGCTGTTGACCATCTATATCAAGCACTGACTATATCACCGCTGTCACGAGCCGACCAAAACGCTTCGAAATCGTCTTCTCGCGCGTCAATTCGCTCTCTTGCCTGGCATTGGCCGTGTTTACCGTCCCCGATACGATTGAGAGAGACACAAAAGCTGCAGGAGTTGAGCAACGGTCAGGTTGACCATGTGGGGATCCCGGGCTCGTGGAAGACAGTAGGGAGGCGCCCGTGGGTGCCCGTTGGGAGGGCACGTGAGCGTGGAATGCTTGGGCGACAATGGCTTTTGGAGACATGGATAACCGGGTTCGGGGCATGTTCAGGAAGCGGAGATCTTCTGTACCGCATCTATGAACAACGTTTCGAGAGTTCTAGACAAAGCCTGGTTTTGAGACAAGCTCTCGATGCGTACACATATCAGATGATCCTGGGGCCCATTCTCATCCCCACAGTTTTTGCATCCAGTCATGTCGTGACTTATGCAAGTCTGCAGGTAATCAGACCCTTACGAAACGTTCATCAATGAAGCTCTTCGAAGACCGAAGGTCAAGTAACGAGGCCGTATAGCCAAGCCCAATGCCTTTTCGGTCGAGCCGTAGGTAGCTGATACCGATGTACATGATCCGGACCCGGAAGCAACGCGCAGCTGTACAGATAACTCCAAGGTGTCGGGCTCCCCGCCATAGTTAGCTCTTCTGAGCTTGCCTGTGAATGCCTTGCCCGAGCAGTCTGATGAGCTCGTCCCCGAAACTTCGGCTAGCTTCGCCTTTGGAGGTCTTCTTACGATAAGCAGGAGCACAGGCTGAACGGCCCGTAGTGAAGGGCGTGCTGGGCCACCGGCGCCCGTTGCTCCGACAAACGGTGACGCGCGAAGGAGCCCCACTTTCTATACTCTCTCGCCCTTGCTCCACCACAAAACCTCGACAATCTCTTCCACACCTTTTGCGACGCGAGCTTCTTCCCTTTGGGAGCACGATATCCAGCTCACCAACGATCGGTCTTCGGTTGGGCCACTGAACAGGCTAAGTCTCCCCTATGCCAGTACTTTTTCTCATGAGGACCAAAAAGAGCATTCGAGGTACCCCGTCAGCATATGCCTTCGGCGCTTGACCTGTGGGTTCCGTTGACAAGCAACCATACTGATAAATAGCGGATTCTATCCGCTTTATAACTACACTTGATATCTTGAGTTGCTAACGAGCACGCAGAGTTTTAGCTCCAATAGCAACACAAGAGCTGCAGAGTATCGTATAGCGTTCCTCTGGCCTGGTCCAATTTGACTGCGGACCAGCTGGCGTCGCCAGAGCTCTTTTCTTTTTCATTGAGCTCATCTGCCGCTGGCGGGGAGTCAAGGAAGAAGAATTGCGAATCGACGTGTTTTCCTGCCTCTGTAATAGTGAACCGGCGCCTGTGAACGTGAATCACTAATTTCGATCCTGTAGCCTTGTAATTGCGTGTTTGTCGGAGCCCAAGTGCGTGTTACGTGAGGCACTCAGGCTTGGCGTAGGCAGATTGTGTTTCCCGTGGTGAGTGAGGCCCCACCACGGAAGACAAGCCTGCCCAGCGTACGCCATCAACAGCAGCAGCAGCAGCAGCACCATGGCGGATTACGGTTTTGCCTCTCCGCTCCCAAGCCTCCGGATCAATCCGATCTCGTGCAAGTACGACAAGTCGCACCCCTACGACAATCGCGTACACAATCTCGACAACACTTACGCGGAGTGTTTTTCGGAAAGGAGGTGGTTTCGAATTTGCGGGCAGGAACAAGACGCGACCGCGACCGGAGATCAGCCCTGCGCTTCTTGTCAAAGGGTAGCCTCGAGCAAGAACTGGATTCCCAGCAGGCTCGTCGAGATCCAAAGCGCGTACGCGGAGCTCCTCGACTCCGAGCAAGCGATCCCTTCGCGTTTCTCGGCACATACAGGCGGGATGCGGGCATGGCTGGAGGCAACTGTCTTGCGGCAACAGTGTAAAGCCACCTTTGCCCGTATGGCTGACGTTCTTCGCTCCGTATTCCCGAGTGAGTAAATCGTTGATCATAGTTTCATGTGAACACCCTCCATGGGGAAGCCTGGGGTAACACACTGTACGAAGGCGAAAGTAGCTGACGGTCTTCTGTAGCATGCCCCGGGTCCCCAATACAGCGTATCGACGAACTCGAGTTCATTTCCCGGGACTGGAACCATTGCGTGTTCCTCATCTTTACAGAATATGGCGACTTCGTTTTCGACCCCACCGGAAAGCAGTTTGGCCCGAGCTGGCCAATCGTCGCAAAGTACGAAGACTACGAGTGCCGAGTACAGAAGGTCATCTGGCAAGAAAAGGCCGGTACGTGGAAGCAGAGGATGGAGTCGTTGCTGTCCAACTGATTCCTGCCCGTACGCGACGATCCCCGCTCGGCGTCTCTCGCCCTCACCCCCCGACTGTTTCCGTCCGTAAAGCTCTCGCCCAAGTTCGTACACTCGACCAGGTTCTTTCCTTTGGGCCTTGCCCTGGGTTTCTTCCCCTGTTCCCTTCGGGTTGAGCTAAAAGAAACCCATCCGAAGAGTTCACGGTTCAACGTACCGGATGGGCCTAGTAGCCGCAAGGTGAAGCTAAGATGAACTCATCGAGCAGTGGTAGGTTCATCTTGTTGTTTGTTAGATGCTTTGAGCAGCTGACTACACCAGAAATTGAGCAGTATTGCCTGTAGGCATGCGTCCAGTCCCGTACAGCCTCGGTCCAAGCCTTGCCAGTATCGTGCTCGTCAAGAAACCGACCGGTTTCTCTTCGACTTGATACCGATACTGCTTTAGCCATGTGGATTTTCCGAAGAGACAGGGGAGTTGGATTAGGTCAGCAGTCTGCTCCATATTGTTTTGATCGCAAGTTGAACTGATTGCACGCCCAACCCCACGAGATTAAGCAAATACCGATCCCCGACCCGGTCACCAGCTGAGGAGTAGCGATGGCTTCCTCCTGGGTGCGCGGTCGCGACTTCGACGTGTTCCGCTCGGAACGCGAATCCGCCCTCCGCCGCCTTGCGTCCCTCGGCGCCCGCTGCGAGGTCTGTCGCACGCTGATCTCGACCGATTGCAATCACCCGGACGGCCTCTGCTCCAAGTGCAGCGTATCCGACGCCGGGCCAGAATCAGATCTGCGCTGTCGCCTGCTGCGGATCTACGAGGGGTTTCGCAATCGAGTCGAGTACTGGGCGCAACAACGCAACCCGGAGAAGCGGCACTTTTGGGAGCGCAACTTGAACAGTACGAGTGCGGCCGAGAAGCGCTACATAGAATGCGACATGATGTTCTCCCGATGTGCGCAGTCGATGAGAGTTTTGGTGACAGAAATGATGACTCTTGCCGAGGGTGAGTATGCGCCTCTCCGATGATATGTCGTGCTCTCTAATAGGGGACAACAGAGCTGACCCTCGCAATTCGCGAGCTACGATTTTCTACCTCCGCCTACTACTGGTTCGAGCACTTCGTTTTTGTAATCGAAACCCCGGCAAAGATCTACGTCTTCGATCCGACCGGTATCCAGTTCGGGTCACACTGGCCGCTGGTCCAGGAATACGAGCAGTACAAGCAGAGCAACATCGACCAAATAGGCTCTTTCAGGTTCCTTGGGAATAGGTGGTGCGCCACGGGACGTGCTTGGCCGCCACGAGCCCCACCTTCTTATACGCCTCAGCAGGGTAAGGAAACCATTGTTCTGTGGGCGCCGGGGACAATTGATAACTTTAGGAACAAACAGCTGTCCTCGGCATACCTGCAAAGCACTGGCCGAGGCTCTCGACGCCACAGTCTCAGCTGTCTGCGAGCGGTAGCAACGAGCAAGATATACGAACGGGACTGGATATGATCGAGAGCAGCCACCAAGGCTCGTGGGCGGGTGGGTAGGCTTTGGCGACCGAGTATTCCAAGTCTCTGATGTTGTCATAGATCTCTTCCGCGCGAAAAACATAAGCGCAGCTTGTAAGCAAGACGAGACAATGAGCACCTGGCCACGACCATGGGACGAGTCCACCGTCGCGGACCAGGACTCTGCACCTGCCATACCCGTCTCCATTGCCAGTCAAGCCACTGCCATGGCTGATGCGCCGAAGACCCCTTTTTGGGCGGAAACGGTCACAGTCAACGTTGCTTGTCGTCCAGATATCCGCATTCCTCGGAGATCAAGGGGAAGAAACTACGCGTAGGTCCACTGTCGCCTGAGTTACATCGATGTGACAGTTCTCTAATGATCTTGCAGCTTCGCCCTGCGCAAACGCGTGATATAGCGACGCCGACGAACGGCACCGACCGAGAACGCGACCGACATCCCCTTCCGGACGAAACCATACATGCAAATACATACGACAGAGGGTGGGGAGTAATATTGCGGTCGCTGGCGGTCCAGTTGCGGATGTAGACAAGCTGTGGAGGAAGCAATGCTGCCCTTCACATGCTTACTCATCTTCAGGGATGGAAGTCGGAATAGTGGAACTGGCGGAAGAATCGTTGTTTTGCCGCGGAAACCTTGGATAACGGCAGCTCTGCATGCCAGAGCCTTGGTAGACGCTTTGGTGGGAGCCTGCGCACGGCTTCTTTGGCTTGCGCAGAGGGAGGGCTGGCAGGGTGGTTTCCGCACGTGGATACGGCCATAGACAAGCATACCCATCGAAACTTATTTGACGGTAGCTCGATTTTGTGCTGAATATCGCTCGTAGCGTGCTCTTGTTGCACATGTCAATGATACGATCGTGCGAGTAGGGTGTTTAGGCATGGTACTGCAGAACTCTTGTGCCGTCGATCGTCGTCCGACGCCATTGATGCGACTGTCTTTTGGAATGCTGCTCTAAAAGGCGTGTATCTGAGCATGTTTTGCATCACGCTGTGGTTGCAATACCATCGCGTCTCCATCATTGCTGGGGTTGCAGCCGAGGCTTGGACATGCGTTCGCAGAGCAAAGAAGAGCGCTGGGCCTCTTGCAATAGGAGCTCTGATCTTGCAATAGGAGCTCCGATCTTGCTGGTTGGTGTTGTGAAATCTATCATGTGGCGCTTGAAGGAGGATGTGAAGGCGAGAAAGGATATCAAGCCCATCGACTGGAATAGTAACACCCAGAAGCCCGTGATTTGTGTCATCTTCGAGGTTGCACTTCCCGGTGGGATCTGTTTTCCGGGGTACACGTATTCCTGTGGTCTTTCTACCGTCAAGTGCCACACAGGCTGCCGACAGCTTCACTCCAGCAATTGCAGCCCCTCACCGACGCCCACAGTTGCCAAATCCGTTTGCGTTGCCGGGCGACGTCCTCGCTAAGTCTCCCTCTCACTCAACAACGCCCACAAGCCATGATCTTCTGCTTTGGAGGCCTATATAGATTTCAAAACTCGAAGTTATTCCATCATGAGGTCAGAATGAATATGGGTGCGCTTCCCACCTGAACCTCGCCCTCTTGGCGAATCTAGATAGTTCGAGCACCTGGCAGATCCGCACCGCAACACCCCCCTCTTGGGAACTCCCACTGACAGTGCGCAGGTTCGACCCACGGAGACGTAGGTTCCTTCGGGGGCTGAACTCTTTTTGCCACTCAACGGAAACCTAACCATCCTGCGGGAATACGTGGCAGATGGGCTTTTCTTCTTTTTTTGCCTTTCTTTTGTCGCGGCGGCAAACTTGTGAATATAGACAACCTAATGTTAGGTGGGTCCGTTTTGGGCTTAGCTGCCCGACGTGCTGCCTTTACTCATAGCAGCTTCTTGAGCTTCACTTGAACCTGAACGAGGCCGCGACACCACCTTCTACACCACCCCGCCTGCGGTCAGTATGCGCTCTCCCTACGCTTCTTATGCTCCTCTTGCTTACTGACCCCTGAAAGGTTCAGGCGCAGTCGAGCTTTGCGGCGAGCAACACTTGCACTCCAACTTCCGGCGAGATCAGGTACGTCCGCTCTTTCTTAAGCTCCGCGGGACTGCCGTAGGCGCGCAGATGCTGATTTAGATGGAGCAGTGGCCGTCATGAGCGCCCGAAGCAGCCCCGCCGAGCCTGAAGCCGCTCAAGCGCTTCTTTCCCTGTCGTCGAGCTCCGGAAACAACCTCGGCGGCACTGGCGACCAGCTTCCTGTCCTCGGTCCAAGCGAGACCAGGGTACGCCCCCGTTGGCCCGTCGAGCAACCTCTGCGCGGACCCAGGGCCCTCAAAGCCTCCCTCATCAAGGCCGACGTCCATAACTACCGACAACGATTGGCCGGAGAGCAGCAAGCCCAAGGTTCCGACGGCGGTGAAAAGACCTCTTTCTGGAAGATCTTGACGATCTTGAGATTCCTGGTGACCGACTACGCCACGGCGATCAAGGAGTGCAATCGCTCGGGTCTTGCTGAGTTCTTCATCAAAGTCGACTGCCTCGGGGCTCTGTTTGGCTTGATAGAGAAGCGCACGCCAACTGCGGAGTGGTTCGATGATTACATGAATACCGTCTATTCGGTTCAGGATTTCCCAGAGCTCACGCTTTGGGGAATGATCGACAACTTCCTCGACGGAGAGGACTGGCAGCTCGAGGGTCTCCAAATCGATATGGCAGATGCAATCGAGAGTCGCGACTTCGAGGCAATGCGGGCGATTCGAAACTCCATCAAGACGGGACCCCGAGAGACGCTATACATGCTGAGGTGCATGTGGTGGTGGTTCCGGGAGCAGACGCCTGTCTATGCGGCAAGCCTCCTGGTCCATTGAGCTGAGTTGGGCGTCCGGGAATGAGCCGTACTAGGTCGGGTATGCGTTTACGGAAGGACAAAACCTGGGTAGTAACATCAGCGTCGGCTTCTTCAACAGCGAGATCAATACCGCTGCTGCTGAGATGGCATAGGACATGGAGACAGGCAGATACTTAGCTGGAAGTCTTCCGCGGAGAATATCCTCCAACTTCACTTCATCTCTCCGCTCTCCACGTCTTTCTTTGCATTCACAATTCTCAAACAGTTTCCACTATTCCACTCTACCCACAAGTACATCTCACATCCACGCAGGCACATCTCAAGAACCACCTTGACAAGAACTCGGGAACCACCCGCGAGATCAGGTCGAAAGTGACGCAGGGGATGAAACATACACTCACCGCCTTACACGGCCGATGAAATCGGCTTTGTAACGTGCTAAACCGCCCACCCTCTTCTGCTGTCAGAGTATCGCTTTCTCTGCAACTGGAATGGGCGGCCCAACGCATGGCGTGAAAATCCATTTTGCAATGTGACGTTACGCAGCAAGACCATCCGCTTCTGGGCTAGAGAGTGCACGATACCTGCCCATTGTGGTGTCGATCATTGACCCCTCAAGCTTGTTTCGCTCTCTACTCCCATCCATCCACATCCAACTGCGGACTAGGCTACTTGCGCCGGCATTATGCATTCTTACGATGCCTTTACTTTCGCTTACCGGAATCTTCTGCTTCTGGACTGCCTTCTCGGCGCCAACCGCGGACTAGGCTACTTGCGCCGGCATCATACCATCTTACGATGCCTTTGCTTTCGCTTACCGGGATTGTTGCTTCGAGACGGGGAAGGCTACTCTGGGACCAAGCTTCTCGGGAATCGTAGTATGATGTGACACTAGGATGTGGACAGATTTGTATTTGTTGATAGATTGGAATGCCGGTCCATGTCGAAGATTGCGAATGCAAAGACTGACGCTTAGGCTTCAAGGCTCCATGTCGATGAATCGATATCTTTTTGAAGAAAGCTGGATCAAGGTTGCTGAATCTTGAGAGGACTGAAAGCGCGAAGTAGGAGGACGGACCAAAGAGATTGACTTGAACAGGACTGAAAAGTTGCTTGCAGCGGCAGGATAGAAAAAGGTTGCACCTACTTGTCGGAGTGCCGACATTCGTCGTATGTATCAGGTTGTAGTGGCCTTTTAGAGCTTGAATGCGAGGTTCAGATCTTGGTGTTGATTATCTCCTGGGGATAGCGTAGGACAAGCCCATGATAGATGGGCGAGGCGGGGGTTGGATTCGAACCAACAGCGCACTATGCTTTCACATAGAGGCCACCACGACAAGTCTCCTACAGCTTGACGACCCCACCTTGTATACTATGCGAGACAACGTCTAATATTCAAAACGAGTGTTCACAGGCCGAGAGAATGTGACACGTTTCTTGGAGATGCGACAATCGTCGTCCTAATATGATAGGGATTCAGTCGGTTAACAAGGGGCTTGTACCTAAACGTAATTAGCATCACGAGCATCAATGTCAATTTCCGCCTGCTCTCGTGAAGGGTACCATCCCCTTTTACAAGTGCCACGCATTCCACTGCAAGCTGTCTGTTCTCACGAGGGGACTCCGTTGGTGGTCTACGTACTGCTGAAGGTACTGTTGAGTATCCAGCGTTGGGGACATGAACGTTAGCAAGGCGACTGGGGAGGTAGCGAAGTCGACTTGATGGTGTTTGCCCAAATGCATCGAGTCGAGTTATGCGGCTTCCGTCTGATTAACAAAAGGAGTCAAGTGTAGGGCGTCCGATGGATTGGTCGCTTTGATAGTCGGAATAGCACGATCACGGCCGACGCGTTGCAGTCACTAAAACGCCGGAAGGTAGGAGCGACTCATGTCCGAACACAACCCACATCGGCCCACCGATGAAGCAACACGATAAAGGACATGTGGTGAAGTCCCGCAATTGCAATTCGAGACCACGGTATGCTGGTAAGACGATGCACCGGGATCACTCAACGGCGGCATGCCGGGTGGGAGGGTAGCTCCTTCTGCACACACTCCCAGATGACAGACTCACTTCCAGTGACCCTTGGATACTCAATCGTGTTTGATCCGAGCTTGGTGCCACTGTCTGCATCTGAGGGATATGCCAATTTTCGGAATGGGCTAACAAGCTTCTTTATTGGCAAAACTGATGCTGATCAGATTATTTGGGAAGCTTGTCTTTGCCGTTCCGACAGCGATCACACATTGACGCACAGCATAGACGAACAAGCTTCACAAGGTGGTCACGATGCCGGCTTTCCTGTTGACATGTCGATGCGCGTAGGACTCCAGCCATCTGGGTCCCGACCCTCCTATTGGAGGTACTGGAGCGTTTGGTCACATCCTCAATCCTTGCACCATCTTTTTGCTTTTCTGATGCCGGAGAGATGCGCATAGATCTGGAAGAAGTCGTCTCCTACGCAGGAAAACTGTCTGCAGGAGCATCGCACGCCCGTGTCCGAATTGAGGACAGCGCAGTTCCTGAAGTGCACGTCTTACAAACTCAGAACAGCCCGTTTAGATGCGAGTGCGCTCCCAGCGACTCGGCTGGTGGTAGGAGAAGTCCCAGTTGTGCCATCTGGTCTACTCGAATGACGCCATATCCGCTGTCCCCACCAGCATTCGATTGCTGGACGCATGTTTGCTTCGCGACTGCCAAAACATCAAGCATATACGCAGACGAATGGCCAACATAGAGCAACCTCGAGCTTCCTTCACAGCGCTAGCATTGGAACATGGCGTCGCACTTCTGGCAATGGTGTGCCCGGCGGCTCTCGCTTTACGGGCTGCTCGCGAGCGCAGGTGAAGCTACCGTCCAACTTGCTGCATGTGTAGTGTTCCCGTTGCTTGCCCCTGCCGTGCTTGCCCTTCGCTGCACAAGGCTACAACATGTAGGCGAACAGCTGATGAGGCCTATGGAGACGGGACCGAGGATGGCGGCGACCTTCCACTCGCATAGGCGCTTCATCCATAGCCACGAGGCGCGTTCCTCACTGCTGTACAGCTTCCGTGCTGCCCCGAGGAGAGCTGGGAGATTGCTGCACTCCGCGGCATGACGCACGGGCCCCCGTCGTGAGTGAGTGCCCTGCCCCCTCGCTGTCCTTCGACAGCAACCAACACCGGAACAGCAACACACTTTCTTCGAGTTGCAATTCGAGTTCGCGCAAACGCAAGGCACTTCTAGTTGTGGCGATTCTGCTTCTCCTTCGCAGCTCCCTGTATTGACCGACTGCGGCGGCGAGCGTGGGAGGCTTCTGGCTTTGCTTCTGGCTCTGCCCCTCCTCTCGCTCCTCCTTCACCACAACCAACTCGCCGAAGGCGACACAGGGGAGATTGACGCCGACAAGAAGGCTTCTACGGCGCAAGGTACGTGGCTCCAGCCCTTCCAACTCTCGGAAGACATCGTGCCACGTCGAGGACGGGGCGCTACATCGACGCCAGCCGGGTCCTCCGCATACAGGCCATGGCGTAGCTGCTGGATGGCGTAACTGCTAGACGATTTCCTTGACTCGAGCAAACTTTTCAGCTCCTTCGCAACCTCGGAAGGCAATACACTGACACGCCACCAGTTGCGGGCCTCCGGCCTCGGCCTCAACACCACATGGCAGGATAGCCGTCGAGCAGCGGCATCAGGTAAGCTCCTCCTCAAACAACGAGATCCAGGTCGTTTGGTCACTCGCATTTGTGGTTTGCCGCCAACTTTCGACTGCCACTGCGCAAGCGCGCGGGGCGACCTCGATTCTCTGGCCACATGCCGCGGCAACAGCAGGCTCCGGTAGTGGGGTGCATTTTGCCATTTCGAATTTCGGCTGCTGACAACTTTCACGCAGCGTCAAATAGATCTGGCCTGCGATCGTCACGGTGTGACGTGCGCCCCAGGCCATTGTACGTCCGCGACCCCAGGATCTGGCAGCATCAAATCTCGTGCGCGCGACAGCCCGGGATCATCCGGCAAGAGGCTTCGGTGTCTGAACTTGCCCGAGAAACTCTCATCAGCCGCGGTGGAGAGCTGGCTCTTTAGGCATACACGATCTTCGAATACCAGGCAAACGAAGAGCGACGTAAGTCGCACAGTGCACTCACACGAGCGAGGCTCCAGCAAGATATGGCACCCCCGGAGAACAAGAAGAGCTATCCGTGGTGCCTGCGGCCCAGGGCAGTGATGGCGCAGTCCACATGGCAGGTCTCGCTGGAAGCACCCAGCAAGTGGTCAGTTTGGCGATCTTCCTCGAGAGTTTTGCTGATTGACAAAGAACAGCCTTTGGCACCCCGTTGAGATCTTGTACTACGTTCTGCCGCTGCGCGCCAAATCTGCGAAGATTCTGTCAGAAGGTAGATTATGTGGGCGGCTTGGGCCATCACTTCGACTACGCATGGTGCCAGAGGCATGTCAACCCGAGTCGACGTCGTAAAAGCGATCCATGGAATCCCTTCGTGGTGCCCAGCGCTGGTCACGCGCAGAGAATAAGGTGAGCACATCCATATCTCTTCGCGAGCAACGCTCATTGATCCTAGGGCAGCATCCACGGCTCCATGTCTCTGGGAGGGAGCCAGGTCTAGGAACGGCATCTTTATGGGGCCGACCCAGCTCCCCTCAGTTCTCACTCCTCTCGGCTCCTGTCCTTGATCGATTAGCTCTCCACCATCGTCCACCCAAAGCCGAGCCTGTTTTCACGCCCACAAATCCGCTGCCACAACGGTCGACTTCTTCCTCGCCATCGTTCATCGAGAATCATACCCACTCGCGGATCCACAGCTCTGCCGTCGCAATGTATGACATGCATACCGCATGCTCCGTTGCGAGATGACTGATCGGTGAAGGCAGCAGGCTGGTCAGAACAAGAATACCGACACAGATCACGGGCATAGTAGGCATGCTTGCCGTTGCAGCAGCTCTCGCAACTGCTGCCATGTAGCAATCCACACCTAGTAGGGTGACAGGGATTTTGATATGCGTGCCGTCGGCTCTCAAAGTCGAAACGCAAACACATTTACGAGCCTCGTCGTCTGGCTATTTGGTCGGCGGCGAATGCCGTACGACGCCTCTGATGTGTTGGATAAGGTAAAAGAGGAACCAAAGAAGACGTTGGATCCATACGAAGATGACAAGTTCAGCGGCGATCTGCGCGAACCATTCTATCAAGCCCGCTGGGTCATGCCTCAGGGGGAGACACAGAAAAGCTGTGGAGGCTTTGATCCCAGCCGGCTGGGCAACGTCGTCAAAGAAATCGATACGCAGCAGCGATCTGCGCGAACCATTGTCCTGGTGCCCGCTGGACCATACGTTAGGAGGGGAGATAGAGAAGCTGTGGAGGCTTCCCGAATCTGACCCGAGCCGGCTGGGTAACTTTGTCAAAGAAATCGACACGCAGCAGGTTAGTCGTGTCCAGCGGCGATCTTCGCAACCCATCCTATCAGAGAGAGCACAAGCGCGCTGAAGCAGCCAGTCGTGAGGACTACTCAAACTTCGTCTTGCATCAAGCCAGCCAGAAAGTCGGGTCTCACATTCGAAACGCAAACACATTTACGAGACAACCGTCTGTGCAACATTTTCGCCCGGGAGATCGCTGCGGGCCAGACAGAGATCGAGGCTGCGGCCATGGTGGAGCCGGCCGAGAAGGCCAAACGCTTCGAGGCCCCGGTGAATGTTCTTCGCGAGATTGAGCAGCTTACCGACCTAGGAGAGAAATAAGACCAGAGACAAGGCCGAGGCTGCTGTCAACACCATTCGCGATATGTTGGAGAGCGGAGACACTTTCCCCGGGAAGCTCGCTGCGGGCAGGCTTTGCAACCCTCGTGAAGATGCCCTGCCGTCGACTAGCAAGACAAACTCTTTCACGTTTGATCGTCAGCAGTGACGATGCTCTGTTTTGAGCACAGGACGCTTTGCGCAAACATTCCCTGGTTCGTTGCACCCCACGGGTCAGACGGGTCGCGATCCGATCAAGGTCGGCGGCGAGGATCTGATGCTGCACAATTCCATTGGTGCTTCTTACTTGTTTCCGAGGTTCGATTCCTAAGCATACGTTTGAATCCTGCCAGGTGTTTATCTGTGGTTCCGGTGGGGTCTGCGACGACAGTGCGTACACTGTCCCCGAATTCGGCATTATCAGAAGTGGGAGCGGCCCATCCCCATCGACAGGTCAGTCCCGGAGTTTTCCAGCGGGCCCGACGGCTATCTCGCCCACCAACTCGGACGCTGGCTCGTTTGGCCAATGACCCATCCTATGCCAGACGCGCGAGCACATTCCAAATTTGACGTATATGCTTCAGGCACGAGAGGATCGTCGCAAAGGACCAGTTGCGTAAACTTCCTGTTCAGCTCAAGTAGCTGTGCTACCGCCTCCAACTCAACAAATTCCACAAAGGTGATAGCCCGAGAGATCCTTCCGAAGGATGTCGAATTGCTCAACAAAGACCTGTGAGCGTGCTCTCCATCCTCAACCCATCGGATTACTCGGTAGAGCTGGTGTTCGACATTCATGCTGAAAAATCCGTCTGCGGTTTTCAGGATGCGAATCTTTCCACCCGCAGAGGCTACTGAAGCCTCATCTTTGCCCGTCTAGATCGTGGAGGGGTTCGGCCCAAGTGTCCTGGTTCTTACGAGTCTTAAAGGGCTTCGGCCCAAGTGTCCTCGTTCTTACGAGTATTAAAGGGCTTCGGTCCAGATGTGTGGCCGGCTGCCGATATACTGGGTAGCGGCCCACTGCGTGTCGCACCTAACCCCAGTGGCACAGAGGCGCGTCAATGGTTCCAACTCGGTATGTTTTCCTCCCCATCCTTTGTGTATAGAGAATTGACTCTCCAGGACACACTATACTCGATCCATCCACGAGTCCGCCCACGCATAGCCATTCGGCACCCTTTCCCACGCGAACGGTGAAGCAGCCTTCGGACGTGGTTGCAGCTTCGAAGTGCATCGAGATTCAGAACGCATTCGATGGACAGTAAGTGGCCTCGCTCTGATCCTTTCACGAATCGAGCTGACAACTATGCAGCAACGCAAATGCTTACTATTCCCCTGCTGGAGAGGTAGTCCAAGAGCTCCAAAAAGGAGCTGGTATGCTGCGAGCTGGATCTTGGCCTAGACCACATCGCGCGCAAATGGTCCGAGCCTGTCGATCGCACTCTGCCATTCCCATGGCACAGAGCCAGCCTTCCATGTGTGCACAGGGCGGAAATATGAGGAACCCCCCACAAGCTACCAACAACCCACAGCAAGACTTGCAGCAAGGCCAGCAGGAGGCGTTGTCGCCTTCTACTGAACATGGACGACAAAGCCATGATGAAGCGAGCCATGCGCCCGAAAGAAATGAGACGGGTTGGCAGAGAACTTGGTTCCGCAAGTGGCAGGCGTAAGTCCAGAAAACTTCCTTGATAGCGATGGCTTTGCTGACTTATGTGCTGATAGTAGAGGTGTTTGAAACTTCAAGTGCTGGACGATGAGACCGAGGTGAGTCGAACCGGTCACACCATGACAGCTCGTAAACTCCGCGGCGACCTAAGCATAGACCTCATGGCCCCCATGATGCGGTGCCCTCGCGCGGAACTATACTACCATCCATGGCATCGATACGCCTCAAGCGATCGAAGACCTCGATTGGCGACACCGCGGCAATCGAGGTCTGCAGCCCAAAGCCTCCACGAGGAAAGAAGAATCCGTGCCGGTCCATCGATAAATCCCACATCTCATGCGCCCGAGGATGCTTCAGTTGAAGAGAAGCACGCTAAACAGCGGATGCAACCTGTACGAGAATCTGTGCCGCCGCCTGATCATGGACAAAGCGGTGTGATGGGGCATTGACTTCCTCGGCTGCAGGTGTGTTCTTCGATAGCCGCAGAAGCTGTTATGCTCATGGTGCCAGATCCATAGTCAGGGTTGCTCAACTTATTCCGAATCCTCCAGCGGATGCAAGGCAGCGACGCCTATGATTATGTTCGGGGCCACTGCCAGGGCGGTTTGAGCCATCGCTTCGAGCTTGCGGGTCGTCAGATTCGCGTTAGCCTGGGCAACGACAAGCTCACACTGGATTCAAGCGTCTCCTTCGCAACTTCCCACAGCAGGCGGCAAGCTACCAGGGCTCCGCATTTAGTGGTGCTGGAGGTCGTGGTGCATAAGCCGGTGCCTTAGTGGCGTCTTCGACAGAGCTCATGGCAGGGATGATCGTGGTGTCAGCGGTGCTTCAGCACTAAACGATACCGACATGGCGGGTGCCAGGGTAAAATTCAATGGACCCCGCTGCGAGTGTGCTGCCTGCCTGATGGAGTCCTGGGATGGCCCGAAACTCTTCTCGAAATCCCCGAATAAGGTTGGAGAAATACTTTTTGAGGACAATGGAACAGATGAGATTGCCGACACCGTATCAAGCACACCGGCAACCGGAAGCCACAGCTTGTTACCACGGACTTTGATGTTATCGAGGACATGATCACTCGCGGTCGAGACATGAAAACCAGTTTCTCGATCCGATACAAGGACCAGCTTCTCGATCCGATGCAAACATACCGGCAATCCGAAGCGATACCTTATGACGACGTAGATATGCCACACATTCAAGGACCCTGGTTATAACCGCTGGTCCCCTAGAGGCCCTAGGTGGCACCGCAGCCCCGCTCATATCAAGTCAACCCACTGGGTACCGTGCAACATCTTCGCGACAAAGCTGAAGCGAGGATTTCGGCACAAGGTCGAGAGGCTGATACTGCGCTCTTGAGACGAGCCCAGAGGCACGCCGGCGCCTTGGGACAGTCTGGTCGGGTGCTGGGCAGTATGCGGACGACAACACGCACGTGCAGACGGTCGACAAGGAGTACGCACTTCGAGCTTGCCGATTGGTGGGAGGATATTGCTTCGACAGCAGCGACGCTTGGATAGTTGGCAGATGGATATTACCGTACGGCGGTTGTTCAAGTCTCGTTACCGGAAGTATATGTATGTTCGGCTTCCCTCCCGAAGATACCTTGCTGACAATGTCGTGTAGAGTGAATGAGCAAGGATCAACCACAGATGCTCTTTCCAGCGACATGGCGTGACATAATGCTTGAACAGGTGTTGATGCTGATGGGCAGGGCGAAGCCAAGACATCGATGAGTTGGTAAGTGAACCAGCAATTTGAAGAGAGAGGTCGCTGACTTTGAGTACTGTGGCTCGGTATTAGGTGTACACGAGCTGCCTTTACAGCCTCGCTTCATGGAGCATCGATGCGAGACATGCTCATGCTGCGCGACAGAGGGGTGTCACCCCTTGACGTTCCTTCCTTGCTTGAGACACTCGTCTTCCAGTATTCCGGTCTCCATGTCTTCTGGTCCTCGTATCTTCTGGTCCTCCGGCCTTCTGGTGTCCTGGTGTTGCGGTCCTCTGGTCCTCTGTCGTGCTTCGGGGGCGGCGATTGTCGACCTCGCGCCGCCGTTGCGAGCGTCGACATTTCCTGGTCATCGTATGCCATCCGTGGATTTGTTCAGTCCCGCGCTTCTGAAAGCGTAGAGGGAGACCGATTCAAGGGAGTCGGGCGGCGGGTTGTCTTACCGATCACATGACGTTGGGTACTGCGGGATGCTCGCTCGATCGCCTTTAACGGGGTCGCCCTGTTGCATGCCGCAACGTACGTTCGGTGGTTCTGATCGCTCGAGATCCGTTGTTGTCTCTCGCTGCGTGCGGGTGTGCTGCCGTCATGTGCCAAGGTAGCATGGGTGGTGGTTCGGAGTACCCGTTCGCGACGTGGATAAGCTTCTGCGGCTAACGATAGGGGTTGTTGCGACGTGCCTGTTGGAATTGCGGTTGAGGAAGGGAGCAAGAGACAGGGAGGGTGCCTCTGGTGGGGCGCTTACCTTTGTTGGCGTCGACGAGAATCGGCGTCAACAGTCAGCGGCTGTATGAGCACGCGGGATTCGGGCAAGAAGAAGCTCCTCGATCTAGAGCATGCCCTTGTAAAGCGACGCTCTCCTAGTGCGGCCTTATCGTCGTTTTTGTGATCGCGACGACGCTGTAGCTCCCGTCATCGTGGTGAGAGGCGGCAATCCGCCCGACGGCAGATGCAGGAGCAAGCTGCTCTTAGGCAAGGAGAAGCTCATCAACTTGGGGCATGCCCAGGAAAAGTGCAGCTCTTTTTGCAGAGCCTGGTCGCTGTTGCTGTGATCACGACACTCCTGCCGCTCCCGTCCTCGTGCAGAGAGGAGGTCTCGCACCCTGAGCATGCGCTGTGGGAGCACATCGTTGTTAGCAATGCCTCGTCAATGTCGCGACGGCCCTGAAGCCTCTTGTCACAATGGTGAGAGGTCGCCGCCGGTATAGCGGCCTGCCGGTTCCGTCGAACCGCAACAAAATCGAAGCCAACGCCATGATGCATACGATGAGGGGGACTTGCAGAGCTCTGCGAAAGCGCGCCTCGCTTTCCTGTCGAAAGCGTGATCGTGGTGGGGTTGTGGTTGGGGCCGGACGGAGCGGGGAGGAGCCAAACCCATCGCCCAAGACGCCGCTACGCCCCCACCTCAAGTGCAAGGACCCCGCAAGCAAAGGCGCGCATGGCTGAAACTGCTGGCATCGACAACATGGGTACTGGTGCCCTGGTGAAGGCCAGCAGCGAGATCAGAAGGGTTGCGAGGGTCTCTGCGGAGGCTTGGATGCGCTGGGGTCATCGCGGACGCTGTTTTGGAGACGAGCAAGACTCGGGAAGCTGTATGATGACATCAAGAACACGCAGCTTGCCAAGTTTCAAGACCATTGTGAGAGAGAGAGAGAGAGGGGCGGGTGCGTGGCAGGGTGAAGGAGCGGTATGAATTTACCTAGCCTCGAGGATGGTCCGTGCCTTTCCAAACAGCTCGAGGCTACTCGTACAGATCCACCCTACTACCCCACGAATTCCCGGTGCTCTGCATAGCGAGGTCAACCACAAAGACGTGTTCCACTCGCGCTGTCCCTCTCTGCCAGCGCTTAGTCCATGCGACATGCAGAATGGCAGGCGCGACGTACGACATCGTCGTTCTCTCTTCCTCCCCCGATAGCCACCATGTTGCTCCGCGGGCGCTGAGCCCTGCGTCTCCCCTCGAACGTCGCGTCGCCATGCCCTCAAGCCCGCTCCGATCGCGCTCTCCGCTGTCCGGCCCCAGAAGGGCGACAGCGGGCGCGTCGCGAACGGGCTCGCGAGCTGCGCCGGTGCCTATAGGGGTAGAAAGAGGGTTCGCCACCGCGCGGAGCCTGCTGGCCGACATCAACATCAACGACCGCGGTCTGAGCGCAATTGAGGAGGCGCTGGAGAGCAGGCGGGCCCCCACAGGGCCCGAAAACACCATCAAAGCTTCCAAACCACCTAGGAAAAGAGCTACCAAGGCTGCAGCTACCGGCGAGGATGCGGCGAAGCCCAGGGCGAAACCGAAACCGCGCGGACGGAAGCCTAAGACGACAGGCGCTGAGCAAGCGACTGGCGATGCATCCCACGCCGAGGTCGTCACCACCACCACATCCTCTTATTTCGCGAAACTGCCAGCAGCACCGCCGGAGCCCAAGCCCACGAAGCCTCGGAAGCCGCGCACGAAGAAGGCTACGACCGACGACGGCGAGATACAAACCACTATCAAGGAGGCTAGAGTCACGAAACCGAGGGGCGCGACTAAAGTCACCAAGAAAGCGCGGGAGAAGGCTGCAGAGGTGGCATCTGCACATTTCCGCTCACGGGGTGCGGCAGACGATGCGGCGGGACTGTATCAGCAAGACACAACAGTCGCTGGAGGCCAGAGCGCTCAGATCGGTGATGATTCGATATGGGACGTGCCAATGAGTCCTTCCGCGCGGTGTAATGGCCCGCCCAAACAGCGGCCACCCGACCCAAGCTACCCATTGGACTTGGATGAGGCGGTGAACAGACGACGAGACTGGACGCCTCCTCCTGAAACCGAGCAACAAGAGATTCTCACCAGCTCAATCGGGAAAGAGAACAAGCCATTGCCGGAGAAGGAAAGTTTCACTAGCTTGCTGTCCGGTTATTCATATGCGCAAGTGGATGCTCGGTCAGAGCAACCGGCCTCTAAGTCAACCCCTACCGAGGTGACCGGTGCCGTGAAGCGGCGAAGGGTGGAGGTGAGTTACACAGGCATTCCTAGCGGCACTGGGGATTCGCTAATTATTGGAACAGTTGCTAGATCTACCCAACCACCAGGTTGTATCGCGTCAAGCATCTCCAGAAAAAGGCAAGGCCCCCAAAAAGAAGCCTCGAACTATCACAGACTTGGTCACAGGCCAGTATGCGCCTCAGCAACCGCCGCCAGATTCACCTGAAGTCACCAGTACCTTCTTCACACGCCGCGCCACCGCCGTCACCAAAGCAACCAAGATGCCATTGAACGATGTGGCTGACGAAGACTCAACCAAAGCCTCGAAGAAGCCCGTGCGCAAACGTTCAACGTCTAAACCGGCACCGGAGCACGGCGAGGTGAAAGGCAAGTCAAAGAAAGCTTCCGCCAAGGCCGCCGCCAAACCCAAACTGGTCGCAGAGAAGCTGCTCAGCCCAGCGTCTGCATTGGTCAGGTTGAACAGACAAGATGTCTTGTTCGGAACATCCAGCCAGTTGGCGCGCGAGGAGTCCCCCACCATGGTGCGCGAGATACAAAAGGCGATTCGCGAGTCCGAGCAAGATGCAGAACTCCGCCACAGCCTAGCATCAGATGATGTCCCAGCCTTTGGTGCATGGTCGCGTTTGCAGCGTATCGAGGGTAGACGTGCGCTTTGGAAAGCAAGCTCGCGAGATGATGAGGGGCACACGCTAGAAAGGCAGAACGTCTACCTGCCCGAACCGGACAGGGCACAGGACTTTCCGCTTCTCATCGAAAAGATGCCTGAGAAGTCCGACGATTCGTTTCTGGACATCGATGACTTTGCGCCGCCTCAAGCGCCGATCCCAATATCATCGGATCTGCCAACCCCACCGCGCACAGTGGCGAATGACAAGGTTGTTGCTGCCGTAGACCGTTCTGCGAACAGCTCTCCATACCTGGATATTGATGATTTCCTGCAACGCCCACCTGCACCTGAGGATGGCAGCCGAGTTCCTGCTGAAGAGAATGTTATTAGTAGTTCTCCGTTTCGAGACATCGACGACTTCCCCCGGCACCTACCGCTTTCGAATCAACCCGTCAGTTCCAGCTTTCATGACATCAATGACTTCATCCCATCTGCACAGCCGCCTGCAACAGGTTCATTGCCCGCCCTGGCGTCTACAGGCTCGCCAAAAAAGCGCAGAGGTCGACCTCCAAAGTCTCAGTCCGCCATCCCTCCGCGAATACCGGTATCTGCACCCGTTCGTGTCCCTGAGAAACCGAACACCCATGCACAACCCTCAACGGCCACATCACCGAGCACGCCACGCAAGAGCCAAAGCCGTTTCCACAGCATCGAGGCCATCCTCGACTCAGAGGACGACGAGGCTCTTTCACCTACGCCTCCTCGGGCGCGGCGACTCGGATATTCGCCGCCGTTGCCGCTAGTTCTTGACACTGCTCCTGCCCCTGCAAAAGACACCACAAACCATATCGTCCCGATCCACTGCATCCCCGAGGCAAAACTGACCTTCGACGGCATCCGCCCCACGCTCTTTCCCGCTCTAACATTCCTCATCCGCTCGCTCCCTCCCACGACCGACGCCTCCAACCCATCCTGGCACGAGAAAATCCTCATGTACGACGCCATCGTGGTTGAGGACTTCACGGCGTTTCTCAACACGCATGATCATGTACGCACGTACAAACGCGCAACGCAAAAACAAGTCAAGGCGTGGAACAAGGATTTGAAGGCGAAGGGAAAGGAAGAGATGAAGGTCGTGGAGGGCGAGGGGATGGTGCTAGCCGTGGAGAAGGAGATTGAGGCGTACATGGTGCAGAAGTGGTGTGAGGAGATGAGTGTCTGCTGTGTGTTCAGGGAGAGGAAAAATGGTGGGGCAAGGAAGGGGCTGTACTAGGGGATGGGGGAGGATAGTTTACTTCGGGTCGCTCAACTTTGGCGCCCTGCGTTGTGCATCGGCGTCGATGGTGTAAAACATGGAAGACTTTTTCGCAAAGTTATATACCACGAATGCGATTGTGTAATGATTGGATGTGGTTGCTGGATATCCAAGTAGAGTATCACCGCGATAACTCGATATTACGGGGTATCTTCGGCAGCCACATAGGTGTTGGGGAAGATGCGGGGCACGTCATCACGACCGCAACGCGCATGCACGTGCATCCTCTTGGCGACGGCGAGGGACTTTATCAACCTCGTATGATGCTACGTTTGTTGTTACAGGAGAATCGATTGAACCCTTGCGCGCGCTCACGGCGGACCTGGGTCGGGGTCCTCTAATGTCACGTGCTTCGCATTCATCGCTTGGCGCAGTACGTCGTTGATCAGCAACGCCTGCGATTGCCCAAAATTTGCATCGCTCATGCACCAGACCTAGCACTCTCTGCGAAACTACTGGCCTTCTACCGCTCCCAGTAGCTCGTTTCCGATCTGACATTGCTCGTTATATAGTGTCATTACCAATCGCCCCGACACATATACCTGTCCCATCAAGAAAAAGCGATCGTGTCCTGAGGTTTTATGGCGGGCCGCCAAGTCTTGCTTGCTTACCTAACCTTGTTATCCACTCACAACGCTTCCTTTTGTATCACGTTTGGACGGCAGTCAGTCCATGTTTGTCTATCACTTTACGGGACACTACTTTGTAGTTCGAGTCAACAATCAGAAAACCACCAATCGCCCAGTTCCACATTTCGACCCCAGACCAAACTGATGCCAACGCCCCCGAGCGTTGCAACCTCCAAAAATACCCGTGCTACTGCCTTCCCAATCTGCGATATCGATTCGATTGCCAGCCAATGGAAGTGCGCCAAGCGCATGCACGTCTTACTTCACGGATCCTCCGGGGCCCACCAGCATGGTAAAACATCTGGGGTAGGGAGGCTACGCTGCCTTACTGGCCTAGATTGAAGCATGCCTAGGGTTATATCAAGGGGATATACCTTATGGAGGCACACTTGCAACACTTTGGTGAACTGATATTTAGGTCTAGGATGGCTGAAGAGGAAGCTGCGAAGTGGTCGTGGATTGGATAGCGCACTCGATTGGGTGGTCGGGTGTGTGGGTATGTAGGGGGTGCTGTCATCTTCTCGGAGTTCGCAGTCTGTATTTCGTGCCTCGTGGGTTCAAGAGGGCTCCGTTTCGACTGACAAGTCAGGACTCGCAAGCACAAGTCCAACAATAACGACTACACATTCGCAGCGCATATCTTTCCTCGGAATTCCAGAACCACGCGTAAGACCACGACCATGGCGCCCATCACATCCACCCTCACACGCGTGCTCGTTACCGGTTTCGGCGTGCGTTTCCCTTTCACCTCCAGCCCGCCAATCCCTTCATGCCGTACTTCACACCACACTAACACCACCAGCCTTTCGGAAATGTAATTAACAATCCTTCGTGGGGCATCGCCTCCCGCCTCCCCACCACCCTCCCCAACAACATCTCCATCCTCGTCCACCCCTCCGCCGTCCCCGTCGCTTACCACCCTGTCATCGACCTCGTGCCCGGCCTGATCGCCGACATCCAGCCCGACATCTCGCTGCACATCGGCGTCGCCGAGGGTCGCACGTACTTTGCGGTCGAGCAGACGAGTCGGAAGAACGTGTATGGGAATATGCGGGATGTCGAGGGGAAGCCGTGGACAAATGCGGAGGGGGAGGAATATTGGGCGGGGGAGGAGGAGAAGCTGGGTACGGAGATTGATTTGAGCAAGGTGGTGGAGGAGTGGCAGGGGCGCACGGAGGGAATTGCGTGGCCTGGGGGTGGTGGGGTTGGGCGGGTGGGGAAGGTGCAGGGTGAGCGCGTGGAGGTTACCCTTGGGGGGGACGTTATGGATGCGGCGGTGGGGGAGGTGAGTTCTTCGGATGTCGATGATGATGGCGATGTGAGGTGGAGCGATAACGTGGGCACGTATCTGTGTGCGTTTATTTACTACACGAGCATGGTTGAAATGAGCAGGGAGACGCAGGGTGGAAGGAGAGATACGGCGTTCATGCATGTGCCGATGTTGACGGAGGATGCCGAGTTTCAGATGGGGGTGGATATTACGGTTGAGCTTGTGCAGTCGTTGGTCGACACGTGGAGGGCGCAGAGAGCGGCTGAGGAGTCCGCTTGAGAGTGTGAGTCACGACTTGGATGCAGGTCACGGCTACTATTTCTCGATGTCTTCGTGTGGCCATAGCGTCACTAACATTCATCACAGCCAGGATGGCGACTAAGTCGGCGCGTAAGCCAGAAGGTGGTCCAAGGGTTTTTGTTTGATCTCCAAACACAGCGATCTAGGTGGTATCATCAGGGTGTACTGGTAAATGAGTCCGTTGTGACCAAGTAAATTTACGCTATAATGAACGTTGTCCCGCGTTGGTGCGACTCTCGCTTCCGCAATGCTACGACGTCTCCCAGCCCAATGTGGTACACAGGCCATTATGAGGCTCTGCGTTAATTCGTCACTCTTGAGATCTGGCTGACCTCAAAGATCACGTCCTTCAAATGTGTCGTGCAAGTCTATCTACAAGATATGTGACACTCGCACTGCGAGTGCTTCCCATTGAGCCTAGCCAATTATCGCGTTCGTTCCTCCAGTGAGTGTGCACGTCTCCGGTTTATGTCACTTACTTTGCTCTGGGTTGGGCTGTTGTGCAACCGGCAAACGAGGTCACCTTCTCATTTGCATGGTGAAGTGTGGCTCACCATAGCAGATTTTGTCGTATCCATAGTGCAATGGCGCAGACCTCTGACTCCGCATCGTAGTATAAAGTTGCTCGAGGACTGTCCATTCGCTTCGTCAGAACACCAACCTAGCTTACCAACATAACCCGGGAATACCTACAACTAGCTTTCCATACTGTTCATTGGTCTTACTTGCACCATCCTCCCCTCGCCGATCATTCGATTCGTTGTTACTGCAGATACCATGAATCAAGGAACCGGTATCTTGTTCCCCAAAGAGGGGGCGTCTGGGGAGCAGCCTGAATTCGAATGTTTCCCGCATCTAGTGAAACCGGGATATTCATTTCGCAAGAGAGAATATTCTCCAGGATACGTGGTCCCCGTTTCTGATGACGATGATGAATTGCTACAATTCAATGATCAAGAGTCAAAATTTGTTCAACAGCGTCCCATGGAGACAGAGGTGATCGACCACGCATCGTTGGCACCCTGGCCTCTCAGCTGGCATACCATGCCGAAAAAATCGGCAGAGGGTATGTCAGCATTTACGGAGGGTCAAAGAATCTACTGCGTCAAAGTCGATGAAGAAATCCGGGTGTCAAACGTCATTGTCTATCCAACAGATAAACAGCATCTGAGGGGGATAACCTGGGCCGTGACGCTCAACCACTACATTGCAACGGCCTGTCGAAAAGCGGAGTGGGATGTGAGATGGGCTGAACTCAATGACAGACCGAATGCCTTAGCTGAACTCAGACAATACTACGGGATTTCTAACGGTTTTCTACCGGGGCCTGCGCATGTTTTCGGGGGGTATTGGGTCGAGGACGAAATGGAATCCAGCGAGCTTTGTAAGCACATCACCCACGTCCACAAGTCGCCTATGATACTCATTGCCAGCAGTGCTCCGTTGGGTGATTACGAGTAAGGTCTGGATATTTCTGCATCCAGGAATTCAAGTGTATGTTAAGAATTTTGCGAGTTGGGGCACCCTAAAAGATCACAATTACCCGCCCGGAAATAACAGAGTGGATCCCAAGGAGGCAACGGCGAGGGTCAAGTACACTATTGGGGGAATAAACCTCCTACATGACGACGAAGAGGACGAAGCTCAATCCTGAGCCAAACCTTTCGGCATCGGAAGCCTGGGTGTCTTGACAGCTACTACATCCGGGGACACGGTGCTAAGTCATCTGCGAGAACCGCACTCTTGACCGGCTATCTCTGTTTGGTTCTGGGGTTTGGTTTTTCATAGTCTCAATATGACATTATGTCACTGTTAGGTCACATTATCTTTGGAATTTATCGTCATAGAAAAATACCAGCCTTCGGTATTTACATGTTCCATCTTGCAGGTATGCCTGGTACTTCACTATCACTTCCTCTGCTCTATCCTCTGCTCTATCCTCTGCTCTATCCTCTGCTCTATCCTCTGCTCTATCCTCTGCTCTATCCTCCTCGGTTCTTATTCCCTCACGCCCCAAACCATCGACCCCACGCGCGTCTCTCCTCCTGTGTGTACACACCCCATATCCCTTATGCTATGACTCTTCTTTCTTGATTGCCATGTCGTTAGATCGGAAGCCCCGCACTCGGTCGAAAAAGCCCGAAATCTGCGCTCGATTGATCCTTGCTGCGCAGTCCTCGCATCAATCGATATTCGCATTCGGATCTTTCTTAGGGAAGACCTTGCTGCTAAGGTCGAGAATAGGTAGCGGGCACGGGATGCCCACAGCCTCGCAAGCGGTTAAGATAGCCAGGTACCAGCCACACACCAGACCAATGAATCCAAACCCCCCAGCAAAGTGCAAGAGCTTGTTGATGTGCTCCACATCCGCTTCAGTCGTGGCGTGTGCGATGCGGAAGTCTGCGGCGGCGATGAAGGAGAAGAGCATGATAAGGCCGAAGAAGGTTAGGGTGAAGAATACATTGACGCGGAAGGTGCCCATGAAGAAGACGAAGCTTGCGATTGCCCTGGACGGAGGTCAGTATCTAGCATTGAGCTGTGGATGAGCGCCTTGAGAGCTTACATTGTGACATTGTGGAAGCCTTGAGAGGAATTGTAGGGTGCGCCGGTGGCACCGCCGAGCTCTTCAAACGCGGACGTCGTCTGGTGGATGGGATCCTGCGTGTATGCAAGGCTGCCCCAGTGGCTGCCGTAGATGATAAACACCGCCATCGGAAAGGCTAAAGGTGTGTATTAAGACTGTGACCTGAGTACTCACATGCCGCGCTGCACTTACTGTTTCCTAGTATAAATTCCGCGATACCGGCAAGGTTCATCGCAATGCATCCAAAAAAGTAGTAATCGCCGCTCAACCCAACTAGAGTTTGAGGCGCGACGGCACCCTGAAAGCCGCAGAGGGTGAGAATGGTCGATGTGTATGGTATTAAGAAACCGATGAGACCAAGCAATGTTGGATTGGCTGGACATTACTCAGTATGATCTCCGATGGTAAACACTCGCACGCAACTTACCGAATCGTTTGGCAAGATCGCCACGACGGGGTGCCGACGGCTGAAAGAACAGACGCTCGTACTGCTCAGGGCTCAATTGAACGGTGACTTGGCGACTAAGCTCGACACCGTTGCCAACAATATTGTGTCCGTTATGCTCCTTCATCTCGTGGTCGGTTTTGTGAGAGTCTGACATGGTGTAGGACCTGAAGGAGAGAGTGGTGCAGCGCGAAGGGAAAACTTGTGGACGGAGAGACGACCAGGCACCGGTTCCAGAGTAGAAAGGACTGCCAGGTCTTATTTCTGCGTCCATAAAGAGCCGCACACGGTGCAATATGGCGGCGCTGGGTCATGTTGTCGTCATCTTCCAAGACAACCGAGGCACCAAAGGGTCGAGCCCCTGCGGATTTCCCCAGTTCCCCACGTTCTGCGCATCTCTTCTCCACATATTGCCGTCCATGGGTAGGAGTTAAGGGATTGCGGTCCACTCAGGGGATCTGCAACACGATGGTTGGTGGAAGCCATCTCGACCGCGAAGTTAAGCTTCGTCAAGTCCCGGCGTGGCGTCGCGAAGCATCTGCTCCGCGGCTCGGTACGTACGAAACTGATCGGATGAAGAAGGTGATGTCTGTACAAGCCAATGGAACTACGTAGGCCCGCGCCACCGGGCCTTGCACTGTGGCCGTGTGAAGTGTGTCGGTTTTCCCCCGCATTCGATGATTCGAAAGAAAACAAAATGCAGCAGCGCTTCCAGTTCAATAGCGTGTACCTAGTACGGAGAGTGGCCCGGAAGAGGGTAACAAGTCCTCCGGATATCATGACATAATTTGGGACCGGTGCCCGCCTCGCTCCCAAATCCGCGTAGCTATGAGCCGCAAGTCGACCCCCGCTCAACCGCGGTGCTAACAGCCGAGGTAGACCAACTGCCACTCAACCACCGCTAAAAGTTTCCTTTTGTGCGCGGACAATGTATGACTGATGTGTTCTCAACAACAATACTGGCCAATGGTCTCGTTGACAGGCGACCAGCTAGATAGCTAAATCTGCATCGAGAGCTCAGTTGTGCGGACAAAGATGGAAATTTTATCCGATGGGTTTTACTAAAACTTCCACGGTCTCACTGGAAGACGCCAACGGTGAAGGAAAATCACCTGCTGTGTGATTTGGATTTGGGTTGCATTACCTCCACGTCATCACATAGCTACACTACTCCCCCGCACCATGTCGCGCATCCAGGTTCTCGTCTTCGCTGTCGCTCAGCATGCCCACATATGTATGCAGTCCACTTCCTGTAGCCTTACTCGACCGATGCCCAGAAACGTTATCCTCTGGCGACCTAATGTAACCCCAAAACTTCGCGGGCCCACTCCCGAACCTCTCGAAAAGGTACCTCGGTAGCTTTCCGGTACCACTACTAGGAGTCAGCATGCATCACCATACGGGAACGAAATCCACTGACCCGTTCGGAAAACCCTTCCCAGGCATCTGTTCACTTGTTCCTGGTTGAAATGGGGAATTCGTTCTCGTCCTGCGCACCCAACCTTTAGTGCCATTGTCGTGGCCCAGAATCTTATCGTACAAAGGCCCTGCCACTTCATACTCCATTTTCATGACAATTTCGCCATCCTCGCTGTCGAAATTGATGCGTATAGGCATCCAATCGGGTATAGGACCACCTGCCATTCCGATAGCGACTGCTCGCAAAAGACGCTTGTTCACGCGCGGAATGTTCCATATTTCGTGCACGTTGTTCGATTGGTCGGTCACGAATTGTTCCATTCTCTTCGCACGAAACAGTTGCTCATCGGAGTAGGCGGTAACTGAGGGATAGGGATCAGGATAGGGAGGCGGAGTGCGGTTGCTAGCGGTTATTCGCCGGGTGATGCGGTACCAGGCGCCAACAGAGGCCTGGAAGGTTGTATAAATGCGCAGAGGGACAAGAGGAAGAGAAGGGCAGATTGTGAGCGCCCAATGGATGCACCGCGCTAACTTCGTTGCGGCATCAGCATCGGTCTTTTCAACCGCGGGCAAAGATGGAAGCTGGGAGCTGGCGCATTCCGCAGGAAAGTTCTGGTACAAGGTTTGCACAATTCCGCTGAGGACCACTTGAAGCTGCCAGAAGCGGGTGATGAGTGTGGAGTTCTCTATCGAGTTGAAGCGATAGGAATTAGGGATTATATCAGCGATCGCGGGAGACGGTGGTATATCGACGACGGTGACGGAAGACTGGATGATTTCTTGCATCACATCGCTGGGAGCAAGTGCCCACAAGCACGCAGCTAGAGCCACAGCAGCGGTAAGCGCACGAGAGTCTTTGGGGTAGTTGGACGCATGTCGAACGAGGCAGATAAGGCGAGGTACTTGTATGTACACGTGCATAAGCGCAACAGATGCGCGAAAGGTAGCTGGTGCATCCTTGGGTATCGCTACACGTGTGGTCATCTCGAGGTATACCTCGTGATCATAGACCGAGGTCCGGCTTGCAACCATTGCTTCCGAAACCTACAGCATTGATCTCAGCATGATTATGAGTCTAACCAGGCAGCCACCTACATCATCATAGTATGCATTGTCGAGAAAGCTCCAAAAGTATTGTTCGTCAGGATCAGTGACGGGTCCAGCCTGCATGATGTCTGAGAGTCCTGCAGCATGGATCGCATGATACAGGTTCTTGATCCCCATGAAAACCTACAAAGAGTCAGTTTCTTAATCTTGAAGAGATATCGTTTACATACTTCTGCCATAAAATGTATCTTCGTAGCGACGGCCGTATCGTAGGATCTTCTTGTCTTCTCATTCCTCACAGCCAACTGCAGTTCCTCGATTGCTCTTGCCTTGGTGGCTAAAGCTGCCCGTTGCGCTGAAAAACTTGGGTCCCGGTATACCTTGAAGCTTTCAACAAGGTATTCAACGGCAAGATCAACTGCTGGGTTCTTGCCGATTCGTGAAGGCAGGGATTCAACCCAAGAGCCCAATATCGAGAAAGGCTGCTCTTCCGGTGGTCGCGAGCCTAAGAGATCCAGGTAGCGGGCGGCAAGTGCGGTTGGCGAGGGCAAAAATTGGCGCGGCATTGCCAAAGCCCTGGCATCAAGTTCACTCAGGTGTATTTGCAATTTTCTTCTCTGCTGCGCTGTTGTCTTCTTCGTTACTTTCGTTCTGTCGCGCGGTAGAACTGACAGCGTCTTGAAGACACCCTGACCTGTGTCTGCATCCCGACTTGTGCTTTGACGAAGGACTAGAGAAGTGGATGGTGGCGAATGTGGCAGTGGCGAAGGAGTAGCGGGAGTAGTAGATGACATGTTCGGCTCTTGTGCGGCTTCTAAGGGGTAGATGACAGGAGCAACTTTTGGTTTTCCATGTTTCGAAAGCTGGGTAGGATCTTCAAGCACGAATGCAGATGCTTTTCCGAATGAGTAAGTGCAGTCCCGATCGCGTTTGCGACATGCCCCACATTTGGGTCTTTGCTCGTCACACTACGTTGTGTTAGCCCTGGTACCATGCTGCACTCGAGATGCGGAGGGGGAGAGAGTTCAAACCAACGAACCTTGACTTTTCGCGACCTACATGTGTCGCACTTCCCCGTTCTCGTCATGATGTACTTTCCACGCGAATAGAGTGGTCTAAACCGTATATTGATAAAGCTCCGATCCGGTGCAACAGCAGCCAACCGGACATTGAACATCAAAAGAGCCGCACTGAGACTCCGCGCATCGCCAAGCACCGTGTGTAGGGTTGTCTTACGGCTATATCGAGACGACAGAAGTCGCGGAGCATGTACGTCCTGAATGCCGCGTTGTTGGACGGTTTTCGTGGAGTGGTTGTCTTTTTGCACGGAAGCTCGCCTGTCGTACCAGCGCTAACCGAAAAGGGCATCGACAAACACGTGAAATCATCTTCCGGCCTATGGAAGAATATCCGTATGAGAACTGATATGGGGGAGCACAACAGTGTACAATAGGTCTTGGAATAGTTGGGTATTCAATTCGCATGGTCATGTCGGGTCGCACCGCGAGCTACACCATTTATCTGTTCGAGGCGCGGACTAATGGTAATGGTGATACGGATGGTCACGGCAGTCAACGGTAGCTGTCAAAACTTGTGCAACGTTTTTCCTCATCACGTCGTTCTTCCAAGTAATGCCATGGGAACCGACGATCAGAATCACAACTACCATTCAACGCCTGCGTAAAACATCTCAGATCTAAACAGGGAAGCATTCCCACCAATTTCTACTGGCCTTTTTTTCTTTCGCCGTCGGCCATGGTTTTCTAGCTCGAGTACATAGGCATCACTCTCCTCGGTACATGCATCCCTGAATACGGGTCTGTATCGCGTGGAACTCTTGACGGCTTCCATCTTGCTGTCTGAATTTGCTTAGTTCATAAAAGCGATCGAAGACAGGACAAGAGACGCCGCGTCGACCGCATCCGTTGAGCTACCCATGGTGTGTCTTGCGAAAGCTTGACCAGTGCCGTGTAGCCGCTTCTTCTCGGCAGGCCCACCGTCCTTATTTTAACCTCAAGTCTCCCCGGTGTGATACCTCCTGCCCTAGTAAATTAACATGGCCATCAAAGCAGTCCTGCGCGCCACGACTCGATTTCTGGTTGTTTTCTTCTTGATGTTCAGACAGCTCGGTTGAAGGCTAAGCTCCTCCTGGCCGTGCAGCAAGCGCCACCTCGTCGGCCCCTCTGGTTCGCAAACTCATATCCAACCCACCCGTCATCCTCAGCTCACGTTATCGCAGAAGCACGAAGAACTCCATCAACCTGCTTTTTCGCAGCCCCGCAGATCCCCGTCAGCATCTTGTTCCATCCTGTACCGCCAGTCGGACATTCGAAACGCTGGAAACCAGAACGCCAACGCCACTAGCCGATTCGCTACTCTGCATGCCGGCCTCTTTAGGCCCTAGCTCCGCATCCTTTATCTTCGCCCTGATAGGGATGATCGCCTGTCGGTCGAGTTGTTGCGATGGTTCGTTACCGGCGCGCTTTCGTGCGGGAAGCAGCTGCGCGACGAAGTCGTACACTTGGCCGGTAGCTATCCGAGGGTTGGGAACCTGCCCACGTGGTGTACATATCTGCACGCACGACGAACCAGAGAAGCGAAGTAAGATACCTCAAGTCACGTAGACTAGATGATGGCTTACACAGAGTTCAGACTAGCACGTCGGTACATTGTGATAAACGGACGCAGATTGCCCCATTGGTCCTTCATACATCATGCACAGACACACCGCTTGGCACTCGATAATGGCAAATATGCGACAGTGCTTACGGACCAACTCGCTCCGCGACCCATCTGTCTATCTCTACTCTTCGGCTGTCCCGGTCCCTTATCCTCGAGGGCCACGGGCATCCCATCTGCTGGTTGAGGGCCCGTCCTCCGGATGCAGCTAGTGATGCGCAGAATTCCAGCAACTGAAGCTCTCTAGGCGCGCCTTAGCAGCTGCCTGCATATGACCACATGCTTACGGTCAATATATCCACCTTCCAGAAACCGCCATCACAACATTCTGATTGGCGGCTGCAACGCCAATGGAATGGTTATCGGTTGCGAGAGTCAGCGGCACGGCCGAGGCCGTGATAGCAGGGCTGCAGGTTAGTCGCCTGCACAGCCCGTGCGCGTTCTGTATCACCAAACCTCGCCGGCGGTTGGTCGGCTGCATGCAGTATAAAGACAGACATCCCTCCGTCCTTCATACTCCCTTTTCCTACCTTTTTGCGAGTAGCAACTATGGCTATCGAGGAAGCCCCCGTCTATGATGCCGAGAAGGGCCATGCTCCGCCGCGCGTCTCCACCAGCTCCGACGACGGAGTTGTTGTGGGAGAGAATGGCAAGCTCAAACGTGGTCTCCATGGACGTCACATGCAGATGATCGCTATCGGCGGCGTTATAGGTGCCGGGCTCTTCGTCGGGTCTGGTAGTGCGCTTTCCAAAGGTGGTCCAGCTAGTGTTGTGAGTATTCCTACGCTTGGAGCGCGAGACTGCAAGACTGGCCCTAACAACTCGATATAGTTGATTTGCTTCATGCTTATCGGAGTTATGATCATGCTCATGATGCAAGCGCTCGCAGAGATGGCTGTGCTGTATCCGGTAAACGGGGCGTTCTTCCAATACATTGTGCGTTTCGTTGACCCCTCATGGTAAGCTGCATTACGCCCCGCATGTGCCCCCGCATATGCGCCGCATAGAAGGTTAAACTTACGTTCGACCAGGGGCTTCGCGATGGCTTGGGAGTACGCAATCCAATGGCTTACAATGCTGCCTTTCGAGATCACCGCTGCGGCTATCACGATCGAGTTTTGGGGACACTACAATATCGCCATATGGATTGCTGTCTTCCTGACAGTCCTCGCGGTCGTGCAGATCTTCGGAGTCCGCGGATACGGGGAAGTTGAATTCGTTCTCAGTATCATCAAGATCACTGCGTGCATCGGGTTCATCATCTTTGGCATTATCGTCAACTGCGGAGGTGTTCCGACCGACAACCGTGGATACATCGGCGCAAGATACTGGCATTCTCCCGACTCGGCATTCCGCAATGGATTCAAGGGGTTTTGTTCCGTCTTCGTGACCGCCTCTTTTGCGTACGGAGGTACTGAGATGACTGGCCTTGCTGCTGCCGAGGCCGCCAACCCGAAGCGCGATATCCCAAGGGCAACCAGACAAGTCTTCTGGCGCATCTTCTTCTTCTACGTGGTGAACTTGTTCATCCTCGGCCTGATCATCCCCTCAAGCTCGGATGTGCTCCTTTCTTCGTCTGGCGCTAACACCAAAGCCTCGCCGTTCGTGCTTGCCATCACCATGGCTGGCGTCAAGGGTCTGCCTTCCGTCTTCAACGCCGTAATCACGATCTCCGTCATCTCTGTCGCAAACTCGGCCACATATGCATCGACCCGTACTATCCAAGCTATGGCTGCTCAGGATATGGCTCCCAAGTTCCTGGCCAAGGTCGACGGCAAAGGCCGACCCATGCCCACAATCATCCTCCAGATGCTCTTCGGTCTCCTGTCTTTCATCAACGAGGCGCCCTCCACCGGTGACAAGGTCTTCACCTGGCTTCTCGCGCTCTCCGGCATCGCCAACTTCTTTATCTACGGCAGTATCTGCCTGGCGCACATCCGGTTCAGGCAAGCATGGAAGCTACAGGGCCACTCGCTCGACGAGCTTCCGTACAAGGCATCTTTCGGTGTCGCTGGCAGCTACGCATGCGTGGCCCTGAACTTCATCTGCCTCCTGGCCTCCTTCTACTCCAGTCTCTTCGTAAGTTGATATCTTCCCCTACATTTATCGTGCCATCCACTGACGCGCACCCCAGCCCCTCGGCGGCGAACCCGATGCAGAGGTCTTCTTCCAAGGATACATTGCGCTCCCGCTCATCATGCTGCTATACGCCATGTGGAAGGGTTGGTCGTGGTCCAGGTATCCCTCGCACCGCAAGCTTTGGGTGCCCATCGCCGAGATCAACGTGTTGGAAGGCATGCGCGAGGAGCAGCTGCTTATATCTGGCGAGGGTGTATCGGCCGAGGCAAGGAGGGCAAGCATTTCGGAGTCGCAGCAGAAGAGGAAAAAGGGCCCTCTTGCGTATGCCAGGCATGCGGTGTCGGGCCTCTTCTAGTGTAGACGTAAAGGGAGGGTATGACAAGCTCAGAAATGCTTTGTGGTCATCTTGGTGATGACATGGTTCTAGTTGAGCTTGTATAAGTAGAGCGGTGATTAATGCAGAGCCACTCGTTCGTGTCAGACTCAGCTATTATTGCTTCCACTTTGCGTGTCTCCCACGGTTGATGAGTTCCCGTTATTCAGCCCAGCTCACAACTTCTGAGCCCGCCTTGTTCCCGTCGCCATGAACAGACTGCACCCAAGTAGGTCATGATCTTAAAGGACGCCCGTTTCGACATTCTTGGTGCAACCAATCAGGGACCGTAATCGGTCTCTCATAGCCTGCCACTGCTGACCTCCTTGTGCAGCAGGATCTCCCAGTCAACGTGTCTACCCGACACGCAGAGTATGTGCACTGTGTAAGTGTGGTTCTTCCCATTATTCCCGTGCTTCCGACGCACTTCACCTGCAGCGTCGAAGTCACGTGAGTGTTCTTGTGTAGGCATGTGGGGATCCCGGAGTCGCGGAAGACAATAGGGAGGCGCCCGTG